>CM029664.1:20041431-20538805 GCA_017311315.1 Dendrocalamus latiflorus | reverse complement strand
TACCCCCGGAGCCGGAAACAGGAATTTTTTGTACGGATAATCCATTTTTTTATTCGAAATTACATAAATATACCCGCGGGAATTTTTTTTGCAAAAATAGGCTCCAGTCGCCTAATGGTTGGGCGACTGGAGACTTTCGCCCAACCAGACCGCGACAGCTGGAGAGTCTACCAACCGTTGGGCGATTAATTGCAGTCGCCCAACCGTTGGGCGCCTTCAATGAAGTCGCCGAACGGTTCGGCGACTGCGATTCAGTCGCCCAACGGTTCGGCGACTGAAGGTGGGATATAAGGCCGCGCTCGGCGACGACGAAGCGCCGCACTGTTTGTTCTTCCGTTCGGCCAGCGCAGAGAAGAGAGGGGAAAGAAGGAGAGGGAGAGGAGGAGAAGAGAAGGGGGAGGAGGAGTGCGTGTTTTTCAGGTAAGTTTTTGGTGTTATATTTTTTGTTAGTGTAGAAGATTAGTTTAGAAAATGTAGTGTAGAAAATTAGTTTAGAAATATAGTTTAGAAAATTAGTTTAGAAAATGTAGTCTAGAAAATTAGTTTAGAAAATTAGTTTAGAAAATGTAGTGTAGAAAATTAGTTTAGAAATATAGTTTAGAAAATGTAGTGTAGAAAATTAGTTTCGAAATATAGTTTAGAAAATTAGTCTAGAAAATGTAGTCTAGAAAATTAGTTTAGAAATATAGTTTAGAAAATTAGTTTAGAAAATGTAGTCTAGAAAATTAGTTTAGAAAATTAGTTTAGAAAATGTAGTTTACAAATTTAGTTTACAAATTTAATTTTCAAATTTTGTTTAGTAAATATAGTTTAGAAATTTAGTTTACAAAATTTATAAACTAAATTTTGTATACCATTTATAATGCATTATTGTACAAAATATAGTATTTAAATGTACATGTACAAAATTTAATGTTGCAATTATTGTACAATTTAGATGTAGAAAATTTAGTGTTGAAATTTACATGTAGAAAATGTAATGTTGAAATTATTGTACAAATTTAGATGTAGAAAATTTAGTGTTGAAATTTAGATGTAGAAAATTTAATGTTGCAATTATTGTACAAATTTAGATGTAGAACATTTAATGTTGAAATTATTGTACAAATTTTCCAGGTATGACTCGTGCTGGACATGACTCGGAGTGGCGGTTCGCGCTGTTGGACGAGCACGTGGACCGCTCTCATCGCGCTTCCCGTCTAGTCCCGCCACCGGGGAGCACGGACGACCCGCCTCAGCTGGGAGTGGTCCGGACACGCACACCTCGCGTGGCCTGGGGACTCGACCCTCGTTGGACCGCCAGGTTTGCACTACTCCAGCGTTTAGTGCGACCGTAAGTTCGACCCATGAGGAGGGCGTCAGCTTTGCGCGTCGGATGCACGAGGGGTGTAGACGTATTGTTAGCCTACTGTCCTGCACGAGGCTACCGGCAGTCTCCACGCCCACCGCTCCGCCTGCTCGTCCACCAGTGCCACCCCGACCAGCGTGGCACTACTCTGGTGCACCGACGTGGACACGTCCTCCACCGCCTCACCCGGAGCAGCCAGGGGGTTCAGCCTGGGCAGGGCCTCCTACACCGGTTCACTTCACGCCTCCTACGCACACCCCTGTCTTCCCCACGCAGGGGGTGTACGCCTCCTCCATGGCGCCAGCTACGGGTACGCAGAGGGTCTTATATCGTGTTTATCCGAAGACGACATGCAACGAACTAACGATATTAATATTGCAGGTACTTACCAGCAGCACGGCGTCTCCCCAGGCCCGGACGATGTGGACCAGTTTTTCGCGGAGTAGCCCGGGCAGTTCTCCAACGCAGCACCGGAGGTTCTCTCTGGCAGTGCCCTCCCCGGTGCACCGGAGGGCACATAGCCAGAGGTGCAGCTGACTCCACCAGCGCAGGGGCGGGATAGACACCCTCCTGCTCGTTTTACTTTTTCGGATCGTCCTAACCCGTTGCACCGGAGGAGGGCCAAGCGAGGCCGTATGGGAGGACGCGGGCGCGGTGACGGGGCACACCAGGGTGACCAGTGAGGCGTGTTGCAGATGCTATATATGTTATGCATGTAATGAAAAAACATGCGGCATGTTACTCTCAGTTATATTATGAAGTTTATTTAAATTTACATAGTCTATCATCTCTCTCCGCACATAAACTATCTCACTTAACAGTGTATGTATCGATCGTTCTCTACTCAATCTTTCATAAAAAAAATTTAAAAACTTTTTACACACCTACAATATACAATGAACATAAACTTTTATTACAACTTCACCGTATTTTTTACCGGTTCAACGTTACAAAATTCACAAAATTTAAAACAATCACGGGGGCTACATGCAGTCGCCTAACGGGATGGTGACTACCCTTAAGTCGCCGAACGGAAGAGCGACTTAATGCAGTCGCTCTACTGTGCAGCGAGATATATTGTGTCGCGGTCTGGTTGGGCGAAAGTCTCCAGTCGCCCAACCATTAGGCGACTGGAGCCTATTTTTGCAAAAAAATTTCCCGCGGGTATATTTATGTAATTTCGAATAAAAAATGGATATCCGTACAAAAAATTCCCGAAAACAGTAGCACAGCTCCACATGCACAGAGAGAGAAATTTTACAATACTAGTATAAATTAAATCTAACCATCCGTTTTAAAAGGGTATTATAGACTTTTTTAATATTGATGTTATCCACAAACTAACAGATTTCTAGTTTGAATATAACATTCTAACAACCATTAACCGATTTCACCGATGCGACTTCCTTGGCCTGTCTCTGCATTCTGATCCAGTAAAAGAGACATTTGTATTGGCTACTGCGGATAGCTTTTAGTCACAGCTAAAGGTTTTTAGCTAAAAATAAATAGTAGTAGCTAAAAAAGTGGTTTTAGAAGAAGGGGCAGAGTGGTGCAAAAGTGAGAGAAAGATGTATACGTGAGACAAGAGCGATAGGAATAGGGTATACGATGCGCCCGTAACCCTCTGATTCATTCTCACAGGGAGACGATAGTGAGAGAGTAGAGAAATTACTTAGAGAAGCAAGTGTTCGTATTGGCTTCTAACTTTTGCAAGCAAAAAACAATACGGACATGACCTAAATTTAATCGGTGGAGACCATTTAGGAGGGTCTGCCGGTATCACGTATATTTTCTTTAATAAAGGATAGGAGCTCTGCTGTTCATTTCAAATAGAGAAGTCCCATACCCCTAACACCGTTGCTCTCTTCCTCCATTAATCGAAGAAGTTGCCCTTTGTTAACAAGCCAAAATAATGACAGCGCGCCGGCGATTACAAACATGGTGCAGCATTCCGATCTAACTTGTTCTGGATGGTGTAAGCACGATGTTTCAAATGAGAGAAGAATTTTTGAGAAAACATAGGGCGGATAAATCGAACACCCAAGTTTCATATATTCAAATGAATCTAAAGGGCTAGAACTAATCAGATCAGTCGAAGAAATTAAGGAATCCTCCCTCAAGTGAAAAGAAAGAAGTCTGGTATTTCTACTAGATCGATGAGACCATGGTTTCTGCTGGTCCTCATGACGAAGATGATGCAGTCCTGAAACGTCTTCCGTGCTTGTTCGGATGGGAAGACGTGGCCAACGAGTACATGGTGCAAGATCTTAATCGATTATTAATTGGGAACACAAGCTGCTAAGTAGTTACAGTTTTATCCCTAATGGAATTATGCTATCTCGTACTTGGTTGAGTAGTATAGCACTATAGCTAAATCTTAACTAATGTGATCTGCTGGACTAAAAAAGATAGATACTCCGTATTAATTAGTGGGTATTGTTAGAAAATGGCCCAATGAGCGAGGCCCATTTTCACAAATCCCAAAGCATGCATGGTTAGTACCATATTGCTAAGGTAGGGGGAGGAAGACCAATTTATAAGGTGGAATCCTCCCCACTCCTTGAATATGGAAAGAGATGATATGATGATGGATCTGTCTAGTCACACACACGCGCACGCACGCACGCGCGCGCGCGTATCCGCGTATTTTCGCGTGAAAATCGCGTGACTTGTGACGCGCGACCGTGCCGTGACGTGGCGCGTCACTTGGCAAACCAAGTCTATCTCTATTTTTGCTGAATCCTGCACCACTATCTCTCTGTTTGAATGAGATTCAAACATTTGAATGAGGCTTTATTGGGTTTGATGACAGACAGTAACTGACTGGTTGAATGTGTCAGTTACCAGTGGGTAAATGGCTGTTTTAATCATTTCAGTTACTAGTCTGTCTATATGTATACCTGGAGACGTCCAGAGTATGGTGTGTGAACCTGACTGCCTCCATTCTCTTCCTCCAAAACTTTTGTGTGCTGTTGTGCTGCGCCGTCTGAACCTCGTCGACTCTTCTTCCCGGCGTGCACCGCGAAGAAGAGGAGCGGTATCTCCGAACCGTTGCTGCCGTGAAGACCTGCACGGGGGCGGCAATAAGGTTTCTGGGCAGCGCATCTGCGCGACCGCTCACTGCACTGCGACACCTTCGTTCTGCACTGCGTCAAGCCTGCGCGGCTTCCTGTTCTTCATCAGGCTAACAAGTAAGTCGTTCGTGTGCACGTTCGACTTTGTTACTATATTGTTTTTCTTCTTAATTTGTGAAGTATGATGAGTAGCTTGCTGTTGGTTGTGAGTTTTGCATCATTAGTTTATTATTTCTGTCTCCTAATAAAACTTGGAATTAAAATATTGCCCACATTTCTAACAGGTACTATTGAAGAGTGATGCCGAAATAGGGTATTATAGTGCCTAGGTACTCAAATGCGCAAATGTAACCTAAATTTGGGTATATATTTTTTAAAAATTTCAGCTTTAGGATATACCTATCTACAGCAATTCAAATAAAATACATATATTTAAAAAATATACTCAAATTTAAAAAAATTCAATGCTTGTTTATCACATACTTTGCTGATTTATACGTATAATCAACAATTCAAGTATATAAATCAGCAACATTTCTTCCTGTGTAATCAGGGATCAAACGGTCCCAGATCTTTAAACGCAGAACGGTGCCGTCGGCACCGGACACACTGGAACCATCGGGCCTACGATATGCAGCTGCAGCGTCATGATCATCCGAGAACATCAGCTGATCAGCATCATCTTTTGGTTAGTCTGTGCAATGACGTGGACCTCTCCACGTTGACAGAATAATGTTGCCTTAGGAAGTTCCTGGATGGTATCTACGAGTACAAGGGCCGAGAGCCGCAATCAAATTCGAGTCTGCTGTTAGTGCTACGGCCCAATGGAACAAGCGAACGGCAATTTCTCGCAATGCTCTCTTCCCCAACACAAACCAAAACCATATGCATAAGTTTCTTCCCAACTAATTGAATATATACTCCCTCCATTCCTTTTTATTTAATAATTTTGACTTTTTATAGTCTTCAAAATATAACTTTAACTGCTACTTTTTTATAACTTTATATTAAGATATATTAATAAAATTATAATGTTATAAAGGTATTTTTATGATAAACCTAATGATATAATTTTCATACAACTAATCTAGATAGTTTTAAAGAAAGTTTGATGGCACGGATTCTATGAAGTTAAGTAAAAAAGAATGGAGAGAATAACAAAGATAATAAATGGCTTACACACATCCAGGAGACGTGTATAGTTAATTATTGTCTTTTTGTTTTCCTTTTTTACACGTTACAGGGATACAACCAATGGCGTGAATATAGAACTTTGCTGGCTAGGCTTGGGTACGAATCTATGCCTTCTACATATTTTCTACGATTGTTGTATTGGTGCAGGCACACTATATGACTATTGCCAATTTACTTTTTCGCTACATGAGTACGATTTTGTTACAGATACTTTGTTTCATGGCTGTAATATTTTTTTTAATAAGGTTTCTTCTCTTCCGTTTGTTGCAGGTAACTCTACCATTGAAAATGGTTTGCATCTGTGGATACTGCGATATCTAGATTCCGTGTAATGTGTACGAATTCTGACAGTTGATCCAAGAAGCTGAACTGGCTACACGTGCTCGGCTGCTCAATACTTTGGTTGGTGGCCGTTAGGAATGTTTGTTTGTGCTTTTGTTTTCTCGGAAGGTTGAATTAAAAGAAATGATTTATTCTTTCTAAGTCTAAAATTATGTGCACCGTTTATATCAATGTTGTTATGATCAGCTATCTTAAAAAAGGCAAACAAAATCCATTTGAGTCTAAAATTATATGAACTGTTTATATCAATGATTCTACCATCTGCTGCCTTAAAAAGGACAAACAAAATCCATCTGTCATAGCTCAGAAAACACGGTACATTAATTTGGTGTAGGGATCTAGGTGCTCTTGCGTTGGTCTGCGAAATCTGGACATATTTGGACCCCTAAACACCTGAAATTCCACTTTTGGCCCTCAAATCAAAAAAATTCCGTTTCTGGACCCCTCCCCACCGCGCGTTCACGAGCTGGTGCCACGTGTCCCAGACGCGCGGTCGGCGGCGCGGTCACGCGGGCGGCGGGCGGACGCGCGGTCGGCGGCGTGGTCACGCGGGCGGCGGGCGGACGCGCGGTCGGCGGCGTGGTCGCGCGCGGGCGGGCGGGCGGACGCGCGGTCGGCGGCGCGGTCGCGCGGGCGGGCGGCGCGGACGCGCGGTCGGGCGCGCGGTCGCGCGGGCGGGCGGCGCGGACGCGCGGTCGGGCGCGCGGGCGGCGCGGGCGCGCGGTCGCGCGGGCGGGCGGCGCGGTCGCGCGGTCGGGCGGCGGTCGCGCGGTGGAGCGGGCGGTCGCGCGGCCGGCCGGGACACGTGGCGCCATCTCGCGAAACACGCGGTCGGAAGGGGTCCAGAAACGGAATTTTTTTGGTTTAGGGTCCAAAAACGGAATTTTTGGGTGTTTAGGGGTCCAAATATGTCCAGATTTCTTGGTCTGCAGCCGAAATACACTCAAGAGTATAATGATTTATTCTCGCTAACAGCTATTTTGATCCTACAAACAAATGCTCGGCCTGAAAATTGGATGAACATGGACCAGCTGCAAGGCTTTCCTGTTCTAGCACGTCGATTTGCATGCTTGATGCCCAACCAAAAAGTAAACAATGTAAGAAACAATTGAGCCACACAAATCCAGAGAACAAGATGGGCCAGACATTTTCAAACCATTTCAACCAAACCTCAAGAGTTCTACATCCGAGTCTACTCATTGATGAGCGATAGCGAAAATTGAATAAATATGTAACTGCTTTGTTCTTCAGTTTTGAGGGCCATAATGCCACGTTCTCACACAGAAATCATGTGAAATGAGCCAACTGCCATGCTCCTGGTTCGGTCCATGTAGAGGTGTGGAAGGTGCTGACACCTCCAGCACATCAAACCATCCAATGAGTAGGGGCATAATTGTACTTGTCACAGTGGTTGTGGTTCAGTCCAACCTACGGGCCATTTCAATGAGTTGCGGTTCAGTCTGTTGGAGAATTAGTCAAGCCATGACTCGGCTAATAGCTAGAGCTAAAGTACAGAGAAGTTTGTAACTTCATTGTGTGTCGTATGCCTGCAAGGATAGCTACATGTGCCGTGGTATTTATAGGCATTGCGGTGCAAGCATGCTAGTCGATAAGCTACCGCGAGGTGTTCGTTGCAGCACGAGTTCTCGGGCAAAATTACTTATTTGCCCATTTCGCTAGCACCACCCCTACACACCACTCACAAGCACCGGAGGTGTCAAGGTCATGACAACCGTTGGATGGGCTACATTGAACGGCAGAGAACAACCGAATGTACCAAACCATTTCTCAAAAAACTAAGCACATGAATCAATATGCATGTGTGCATGCTGAAATCAGATTGCACTAAAAAGGAATGCTAAATCAGATTGCACTAAAAAGCAATTAGCAATCCCATTTGTTAGACTGACAAGTCGTGTATCATGAAGCGCATTTTGTGAAAAAATCAGCCAAACATGTATCCGCATTTGGCAGTATGTGAATTGGGAGCGATAATTCAGGGTAACAGAAAAGGGATAAAGAACACATACATCTCACAAGCATAAAGGAATATTGAACCTGACTTGTGAATTTGTGATCCATACTTCTATTTTGCATGTCATCCCTCTGCTTAAAAGGTCACCAAAAGGACACATATATGAGTGGGCAATTGAAAAAACACCAAACGCACGCTTCAACGCACCGCCACTCTCATTCCTCCCACCACGTTTCTCCGACGCGCCGCCGTTGCCTCGTCGCCGTCGCCGTTGTGGGAGTAGCGCTGTGGAAGCGCTGCCTTCGCCCATGGCTCCTCTGCGCCGCCGACGAGGTCCGGGAGCTCGGCATGTGCTTGATCGTCAAGGACAACCAGGACCTCACCTTCCTGCTCTACAGGAGACCTGTCCTCACGATCATCGGATGACAGACCATCTTGGAGACTGTCAGGAACATCTCAAGCACCGGTCGCCCTTATAATTTATGAAGAGAAAGGTAGTTTATTGTTATGTTAGTATTTAAGTAGTATAACTAAACATTTTTTAGACACTTTTCTAGAGTCAGGGGGCCATGGCTCCCTTTGGCTTCAGAGAAGCTTTACACCTGCATGAGCATGAGTGCCCTAGATCCCAAAGTACTTGACAACCGCACACTGATCAAATCCTAAAACCATGATCAAGCTAATTAAGCGCAAATTTCGTCTCTTCCTTTCGAGGGGAACAAACATTCTGATTCTTCGATAGACGGCCTGGTATCTGTGCATTTGTAGAGTACTTGGTGTACGCTGATGAAGTTTTTTTTATTTCGGGCCATACGTGTAACACTTTTCGTGCACGATTTCTGTTCCTACCTATGGCCAGTGGCAGATCTAGAAATTTTAAGATAGATATTTAGACTTTAAAGTTAAGTTATTCGAATATGTCGATACCTCAATGCATTTGCCTCCCAAAACACTAATACAATGATACACGTATAGAGATATAATAAAAATACATAAATTATAGAAAGTAATGATTTCTTATGGGGAAATGGGCGATATAAGATGAGCATAATGACATAAATTAAACAATAAATTATAGAAATTAATGACAATTGTATATCTTGTTGATCCTGCTGTTTTTTTTTTGCTCTTTTACCCGTCAGCAAGAACCGTCCATCTAAAAGGAAATTGTATGTTCCTTTCATGGAGCAAAAATTAGTGTGTAAATAAATACAATAAGGATCCAACTAACTGATCATTGCCTAAGGCGAAGATTGTATTTTTATACAACATCTATTAGAAAAAAGAAGAAAGCAAATGCTAAGCTCTAGAAAAAATCGGAGCTAGAACAGACCGAAGCAAAGCGGAGCAAGAAAGAAAATAAATGGAGTGAGGCAGAGCAAACCTAGATCTAGAGATAGGACGATGATGATAAGTTGGAGGTGCTGCTCACTTCCCGATACCGCTCTCCCTCCTGGCTACCACGTTGCTCCCTTCCGGCCGCCCACTCCCTACCTCCGTGTTCGCCATGCCACCGCCTGCTTGCTCGCGACACCTCTCTGCTCGCCAGCGCTGCCACACGCTTACCTTACACCCTGCGCCGCCTCACGCATGATTGCCTTCATGTCATGGCACTACATTCATCGGCCGTCGCTCGCCTACACAGTCTGCGTTCGCCGGGCGCCACTTGCCTCCACAGCCTGCATTTCCACCTGCTCGCCACTCGAAGGCTAGAGCTGCCTCCCACACAGACAGCCAAAAGATGAGAAAAGAGAATAAATATTAGGGTTTTGTTGGTATCTTTATCTCTTTGGACCTGTATGAGGAGGGCTAAGGTAGAAAGAAAATAGGTATAAAATGTTACGTAGGCTACGTACGGAGAGTGCGGGTTAAATTTATTTATAGGTATAAAAATATAGTTTTAATCTAACTAATAGTATATATATCTAATATATCTATTATATATTATATATTTTATATTTTATAAATTTTTTAAAATATTCAGTTGAACACTCTTGGTCTCTTGTAGGGCCGACTATGCTACGGCCGGAAAGCTTTTTTTTGGAGGAGCAGCAGGACAGAGGCATTGTCCGCACACCCAGAAGCAGAGCATTTGATTGAGGTCAGATGGTCACATGCATGCTGTCATCCAGACTCCAAGGAATGGCCCATTTGCCATGTGAATTTGCTGCTCGATTTTGTTTACATCAACTGGCTTGAGTCAAGTCGTCTTGGACACTGCGCGCACGTATGTGGGCACCAAGGAAACGTGCCCTTACAACTTGAAGCATCTTTGGTTCTTTCTTTAATGGTGTGACTTGGACCTTGTTGTTTTGTAGTCGTTGGGTTGGGACAGGCTAGAGGGATCTAAGGGATGGTGTTTGGCATATGGCGGTAGGTAGCATTTACGGAGATGTTGGTTGGTTGGTTGGGTGCACGAGGACATTGGCTGCATGTGTAGATGCAAGAGACAGTGGAAAGAAAATATTAGTATGGCTTTAATTTTATCTTAATACATTATAATAACCCTTATTTTACCGTTAATTTTGTCTTAATATATTCTAATATCCCTTATTTTACCTTAATCCACTATAATGAACTCTACTACAACTTAATATGCACTAATCACTGCTTAATATCGTTATTAGTAGAGCCTGTCGGGAGAAACGGAGAGATTGGGCTTTCCTGCTGAGCCCGGCCCAAAGGCACCTTTTGCATCTTCTCAGCTAGGTTGTTTTATGCGTGCAACCATCTAAACATGCGAAACCAAAAAAAATTCTGCACCGGAGGAGTCTGGGCCAAGCTTATGCACCCTACCAATCACGCCTGACTGCATCTTTGATTGGAGCATATATTTAATAGTCATTAGGGCTCACCATTACTGTAGAAGAACAAACAGCGAGAACCAAATGCCCAAGCGAATATGAAAAGGAAATAACTATGCCGAGGGATATTCGTCTATTTTGTTTGGGATGTCTATATATTACTTATCTGCTTTTTTTTTTAAAAAAAAGCTATGTTTGGATCATTCTACGCCTCACCACCTCCGTGATGGCAACACAACTTAGAAATAATTATCTATATAGGGAAGAGAAGGGAAGGGAAAATTTGTCGGCGCACGAATCTCGTACCATATATATAATTCAACTTATTTCAAAAAACTTTTAGCCGAGTGGGTACAGTATATCCATTTTCAAATTTCTAAGATAACAAAAAAATTAAGTGATTACGTGATATGTGAAAAGATATGTCCAAGTAGTGCATTTTTCATTAAAAGAACACTCAAGACTTTCAACCTTACATCCTTCAGCTAGCAAAAATAACTTCGAAACAAAAATCCAAAAACATTCGTAACATACTACATTTTCCATTTTTATAGGCATTACGATCGTTGGATTTCAAAGAGATGGGCTTCATTTTTTTAGCTTCTTATTACCTGCGGGAGTCCCACTGCCGTTAGCACCTTTTTTAGTACTCCTTGAGCTAATCCCTCATTGTTTTCGCGCATTAAGCTCCTCCCGAAAAAAAACACTTTAGAGTGCTAGTCCCTCTATTTTATTTTATGCATGAACTAAGAAGACATTAAAAATATCTAGATTACTTTAATTATTATATGTAAATACTATATTCAATATATATGTAGAGAATATAAAACAAAACTAAATATGTATTATGGATACAGAGAAAGCCCTATGTTTATGAATAAGAACATTTAAAAAATAAACTCTATATTTTTTGGATGGAGTGAGTAAATAGCAAACCTCGAAAAGGAACACACGTGTTATTTGGCTTAGATTAGAAAAGCTTATCTTAAAATTATTCTAGAACATGATAGGGACGACGCTAGATCTGTTTGTATTAGTTTTATATGAGGGGCGTCTATCGTGTCATCTAGTTCACGGAAGTGCTTGCCGGACGTTGCCCGATTGGATCGACGAAATGAGGCCGTGCCTCCATGTGCGGATAATCCACAGCATTAACTTTAGTTCATCCCAATTAGCAGACGCCACGACGACTGGCCAAACCAAGACGATCTCTCGATGACAGACAGGACCGACAATGACATATTCGCACATGATGACACGACCTTGATCGGTCGGGATTACCTAGAGATCTGTGTCGTGAGATTGCGACGCGCCAACGGTGCGCGATTGCGTCTAGTTGGTCAGGAGTAGAGAGCTAGTTTCCCGCGCAATACTATGCAGCAAGGTCAATTCTTTTAGTGCGGTCTCGTCTCAGCACCGACGACGTAAGAAATACGTGCTCTCCTGTAGTACAGTAACGACACGCAAGAGAAGACACGCGTGGCAGCTCAGGTGAGACGTCGGCCTCGGCCGCAAGTGTCACCGGCGGTGGTTTTATTTTGTACGGTCAGCGTCTCCATGGCTGATGCCAGGGCGGACCCCAGTGGGGTACGCTCCGTTCAATTTTTAGCTTATATTTATATTGTTAAAATTCTACTATTTGTGTCTCATTGGCCTAGTAAGAGTGCTCTCACTCGATCTTCAGAAAACAGAATTTCGAGCTTAAAGTCATTTATATTTTACTCGGTTTTCATTCTAGATCCGTCCCAGGCTGATGCTCTCGGTCCATGCTTTGTTAATTCCACTGTGCTTACTCCGGTTGGTTCCTGGAATGGAACATTTTGGTACTGGATAACTCCGTTGACATGGATGAGGACGAGTCTTGGTTGATCACCTTTAGAGCACAACAAGCTTCCTCTTATCATTGGTAAAAAGAAAAACGTGTATCAATGGGAAGATTGCTTGGTATATGGTACCAGTGTTGCAGCACAAAGCGTGCCACAACTTCCGGATGCATGTTTTATGAACCAAGTGTTTGATATAACTTGATAAAAATGTTTGATGTAACTTATAATGAAAGTGTGATATAGGGTTTGTTCTTTTGCTTTGGCTTATGACTTTTAACTGCGGTTTATAGTTTTTGTGTTGTTTGTAAGAGAGTACGAAAATATAAACTCGCGTGCGGTTTTGGTCGATATAAATGAAGATGCTATAATATTACTACTATCAACTTATAGACGTCGCCTTAAAAAGACACTCCGTTTGAAAGTTAGTTACTATAAAAAAAATTAAAAATAACTTTTAGAAGTTGAAAAGAAGATGTCCATAATGTAACCTTATCCTATGAGTACTTCATATGTGTTGTTGCATTCACACACTGACATTGAGTGCTAAATTAATTAAGGGGCAGATTAGTTAGAGAAAATGTGTTGTTATGGTAGAAAACTGTTATCAAAATCCAGAACACTGGTTAATCGAATACAGCTTTAGCAGTTTCCAAAACTAGTTTCAGTTTGATCTAAAGTACGTAGCAGCTGAAGTTGCATTCCAGATTGCCAGTACGTTGTTCTAGCTAAGCTAGAACGCTGCTTGTCTTGCCATGATGGGTCATCTTGGGTCCTGGCATTGCATTTTCTACGTGGGACATGCGTGCACCACAACTGGTCCAACAATGCGCTTTGTCCTCTAGACTCTAGAGACATGACATACAACGGTCTGCAACATTAGCACTACTAACATGCTGAGGTCATCACAGCTTGTCGTAATCTTGGATGGTAATCAGCAGGGGCTCAGTACCGACCGGTATTGGATATTTTCTACATATTTTGATGAAATAGAAAACAGTGCCATCTCGAAGGTCAAGTAAGAAAACACACAAGATTTGAAACGCACGAAGAAAGGAAAATGTAAGTTTTAGGCCTTGGTCCAACTAGATTATGGCTGTAGCTTTTGGTTTTTTTTTACTAAAATTATACTATAGTGGTTGTTAGTTCTTTTAGAAAAATAAAGAAAATTGAGAAAAATTAAAAAAGTTATACATCACGGATAACACAAAGGATTAATAGAAAAAAGCAAAAAAAATTGAAATTAAAAATTGATATGTTCTAAGTGGCTTCTGACTTAAATAAACTAAAAGCAAAAATAAAGAAACTAAAGCTATTTAAAACGAGCCTTGGACGAAAAAAGACTTAGCCATTCACCGGCAGGGCCGTTCCTGAGGCAGGGCTGCAGGGGCGCCCGCCAGGGCCTCACGGCAACAAAGGTCCCTATTTTTTACAATGTTCTGTTTATTATTATAAATCATACCGTTTATTTTAGCCGTTAATTAAACAAGCATATTTGTTATCATACAGGGTCATACACAAAGATATCTAGTTATAATTTCTTCAATTTTCATACATAATTTGGAACTTTGCAATGGTTTTAAAGGGAGCAATCGAGTTACTCTACGTCACCTTTTAATCAACTATTTTTTTGGAGAGATTTTATAGGTACATAATTTCCATAAGTTATGCGGAGTACACCATTGGTTTACAAGTCAACGACCTTCTATTTTTAACTCTACATATTCATGTATCTTTTTAGTAATAAAAATTTGACGGCGTGGCATTATAATCCAAAAATTAGCATACAATCACTATTGCATTGTTTGTTCTTCAAAAAAATCAATTTTCTTTCAGCTACGTACAAATTTTGATTTTTTATATAATTATAAATTTTATAACATGTATAAATATTTCTTGAGCTAAAATATTTTATAATTTATGTGAAATAAACTAATAAAGAGTTGTTACTTTGCTCCAGGGCTCCTAAAATTTCAGGAGCCCTGTTCACCGGTCGCGACCTAGGGAGAGAAAGAAAAGACTTGAACCGTTTTCAAGAACACTGGTGGTGATAGAAAACTAGCGAGTGCACATGGCGCTGGGCCAGGCCATCCATGTATACCAAACGTGCACGCAATTTCGGGTGCTGCTATGATCAGTGAATGGAGATGCATGGAATTCCAACACTCGCCGCACTGCGCCACTCACGGGGATCAACCTGGTGATGGAACAGCGAGTTTGTTGGTTCTATCAACCTGGTGATGGATCAACCATGTGTGCACTGCGCAAAGAAGACTCGACACGAAAGAGCTGATCAATTAGCAATACGTATTGGAAAAGGTTTTTTGAAAGAAAAATAAAATTGGGCAGTCTTAATTACTCTGTTTTTACAATTTGTTTCATTGAAGAAATCAATTTTATCATTGTTCAAATACTGCGAAAATGGACCAAAAGGAACAAATCCATCGGAGTTTTGGCTCCACATGTACACTAGTAGATCTGTAGATGGGCCCTAGATAGATTGCCATGGAAGGTGATCTGTCTCAATCTGCATGTGCTTTGTTTCAACGATGAACCCACCAAAAGACTGAGCTAGTGCATGATCTAGTTCGTTTAGACATATGTTTACACATTAGTATTTCCACGCGTTTAAACCACATTATAGCTAGCCAGGAAGCGTATGCTTAGCCTTTTACATAATGACTTGAATTGACATGTCCAAATTAAACATTGACAAAGGGAAGTATTCATCTATTGGCTGATTGTGCAGTGTGCACTAGCTTTTCTTTTTCCCCCGTGTAAAATCAACTCAATCGTGCATCCAAGTTGGCGAGCAAATCATACCCTAATCAGTTCATCTTTGAGTTAGGCTTTGATTAGTTAAGTTCTTGGAGGGTAGTTGTGGAGTGGCTGAAAAAGTGGAGACCTGCTCTTAGCAGCAACCTTGTTAAGGCGTTCCCAACTATCTTTAGGTGTATATCTATGTTCATCAAAAGATACAAAATGCCATATAAATATGAAATGGTGTCACAACATGCAGACGTGTATACGATGCGTGGAGTGATTATGTACAATATTCTTTCTTGTACCTAGTATGACACTGCTATATGAACACACTGCGATCATCACATTTGTCCTAGATGGTCCAAAGTCCGAGTCAAGTCAAATATGATCAACTTTGCATCCCTTGTTCAAATCTGTCTGTACACGGAGGCTAGCTAAGCATATGGGCAAAATCTATTCCTCCAAAACATTATATATATGTAGTTGTAGCTTTTAACAATGCTTTGGCTTAATCATGTCAAAGTTGTTAGGTAAATAAACACTAATGGAACAATCATCGTCTAGGGTTCCATGTGGTGGTGGATCATTCACCAACCTACTCTGGAAACTTTAAACCCTTTTTGTGAGACTGCATATAGAATTATACTTGTGGTGCAAGTACAAAGGAAAGGTCTGCCCAACCAAAAGGATCCAAAGGGTTGTTGGTAAAACACGCGAATGCAATTGCATGCACATGGAGGCCGGTTTAAAAAGCTTAGGGTTGTACTTTCTTACTTTGTAGCTTCATTTTCTAACGAAAAGGAAAATAATGCATAAGTGCCTAGGAAGTTTTCATATATAATCATATCAAGTGCTGGAATGGCTCTATATTACGTTTTTTTAGAGACAGAGAGAGAGAGTATACATATACACACATGGCTGTGGTATTCTGCCTTATCATTGGTTAAAACAAATATGTATGAATGGGAAGATTGCTTGGTATATGGTTTGTCTGAGTCTTTACTGCCACGTCAGATTGACCCCACGACCACTGGAGCTCACAAGAAAACCCCTCCGGACGTTTGAACGAGTTCCATCGACATCAGAGATGACTTTCTAGATTAGGCCAACGACTATGGACGCAGTCGACACTGTTCGATCATTTTTGGACCATCAGATTGGCTTCGAAACGTTCAGACAGTTCGAACGCTGTCCGCACCACCACGGTGTTTACGACCACGGTGTTTATGACCACGGTGCCTATAACCACAGTGTTTACGACCACGGTGCCTATGACCATGGTGTCCATGGCCATGACTTCATCGACCAACATCTTCGTCCACATCACCGATTATGACTTACGACCACTGCACCACTACGAGTACGATTTCTATGACCGTAGACTTATTCGGGACTGTTTGATCGCATTAGAATATTTGGACCAGTCTGAACGATTTCGGCTATCCAGACCATCTGATCCTTTTGGAACGCTCGAGTGACTACGAAGGGTACGACTGCTACTCGTAGTCGTACAAGTGGTCGAAGCCAACATCAGCAAAGAAGGTGTGGTCGTAAAGAGGGCATGGTCGTAGTCGAAATCAACCTCAACATGGTCGTAACATTCAACAACGTGGTCATAACGACATACGTGACTGTTTCAGCGCAGATCCGAAGGGATTCATTGTGATTAAAGAGTAATAACTTTCGCATACAGAGTCCGATTGAGGTGATATTGGACTTGTTGAAAAGCTAATTTCAAGGACTACATAAAGGAAGAGGATTTATCTTCAGATTCATTAGAGATTGACTGGTACAACCAAATCAAATTGATAGCTGTTGACTTTAGTTTTCTTTTGTAGGAGCTCGAGTCTAATATGATAAAAGATTGAGTTGTACATGATTAGGGGGTCCTGTGGACTTTGCCCAGGGCTATATAAGCCGTGTAATATGTAACCTTTGGGGGAGGATGATATTTTTAAGATAGCCAATATTGCTTATTCTCGGGTTTATGCTACACGCTGCCTTTGGGAATTGGGCAATTTTCTTGAGAATACCTCCGTTGTTCTTATGCTTCCTTGTGGATCGTAGGAGTAGTGATATGTCTACTTGGTGGTCGGTAGACGGGATCATGAGCGTGTAGTTGGGTGAATTCCTTTGTCGCAGGTTGTTGTTCTAACAGTGGTTGGCGCCATCGATTCGTCAGGTTACATGGATCCAAATTATCTTCATTGATCCTACGTCGTGAAGATCAGGCATCCCGCATCATCTTGGTATCAGAGCGCCTAGGTTGACATGGTAGGATTATTTACCCTAGCTTTTAGATCCGTTTTATTGCTGTTTTTATTGCCTAGAGTCTATAAACCAAAAATTTCCACAAAAAAATCCAAAATCCTAGTTTTTGCATCTGTTATTTTCATGAGTTTTGTTAAGTTTTCGTGCATTAGAAGTTTTGTTTAGGTGCTGATCATCGTGTTCCTTTGCATCGCTCAATCATTGTGTCGTTTCCTCTATTTCACCTGAAAGGTATTAACCACAGTAAGCTTCACTTATAATATTCCTTTCATCTTTAAGATTAGCTTTTGACATTGCAATAAGGGCTACTCTTAGTAATAAATCACACTTATTAAACTTTGAGTTTTTGCGCAAAGAAGACAGCCGACATACAGAAAGAGCTTGAAAAAAGGAAAAGAAAGAAAAGGGGGCCAGAGAAAGAACTATTTGGCCAAAGCTTGAGTCAAAAAAGGGAGATTGTGTGATCTGATCCTTTTTGAGCAATCTTGTGCCCTTAAAGTCATCTTCTTGCAATTGGCTAGCGTCTCTCTTAGTATTTGGTGCAAAACGAGCTATTTAATCCTTGATTTGAGAATGTATCTGCATTAAGTTCTATTGATCTTTGCGTGTGCGTTCATACACTTCACTTAAATATCTTGGATCAACACTTAGGCAAAGTTTTCTAGTTTGGATTATTACTTAACTTTACAATATCCAGAATATCAGATTGCATAGGTACACACTTTACCATCCAAACTCCACAAATAAGCTATTGTTTAACAGTGCTTGTGCAATTGAATTTGCTGAATCTATCACCTTGTGCTGTCTACCGTTACTAAGTGCGTTCGGTCTTTTCAATTCCATCAAAGACACATTAGAACTTTGGTTGGTAAGAGAAGGTGAGGTTGAGTGAATTCCACAAATAAACTTCCACATCCGCATATATAGATTTTTCTGTTGTTTGCACTAACTATGGTAGAAAAAGAAGGAGAACACACATATGTTACACCAGCTGACCTTGAGAAGTTCACAAATGATTTCACCACTCAGTTGAATGACAACATGAGCGTCTTGAGAAGAGAAATACTACAGGAGCTTCGCAAAGAGTGAGGGCCAGTTGGCATCCATGAACGAGGTATTGAGCTTGACGAGACTTATGAGGAAAGAGCTGCACGATTCCCTGGAGAAGCTCAGGAAGATCGAGCTGCTGCTAATGCGGTCCGACCACTTTTTCTTGGGCATGGAGGAGGTGTTTTTGGTGTTGACCATGGCCCAGGGAGAGGCCGTGGTCGTGGTCATGGCTGTGGGCACGACGGTGTTACCCATAATGAGGACTTCAATGATGACTTTTGGCTACACCGCAATGACAACTACCAACATCATGGCCGCTGTCATGATGACCCGTGCATGGAGGAGAAGTTTGGGAAACTCAAATTCACTATTCCCAATTTTAAAGTGCTTCCAATCCAGATGCATATCTCACATAGAAGCTCAAGGTGGATAAGATTTTTTGAATGCACAATTATTTAGAGGAGAAGCTACACATGGCATTAATTGAGTTTGATGGGTATGCATTGATTTGGTGGGAGCAAGTGTTGAACCAAAGAGAAGCCAATAGAGAACCTCCAATTGCATCAAAAGCTGAAATAAAGCGAAAACTGAGAACACGTTTTGTTCCTAATACTTATAAACGTGATTTTTTTTATAAACTACAGAATTTGAGACAGTGAAGTCATTCAATGGAGGAATATTACAAGAATATGGAGCAAGCTATGATTAGGGCACGTGTGTATGAAGATGAAGAGCAAACACTTATGCGTTTCTTGTTTGGTATGAATAAAAACATCAAACACATTGTGTAATATCAGCCCTACAATACTGTCATTGAGTTGGTGCTTCGAGCAACGAAAGCGGAGAAACAATTGCTAGAGGATGTAAAACCAGCACCAAGAATGGCATCCTTCAATTTGAAAGTGCCATCATAATCTTCTAATACCACCAAGGCATGCTTTAATCTGGGACGAGGTACATTTTCAGCCAACACTAAGTCAAATGCTAATGCTCATCCTTCCTTAATTGCAAATTCAGCATCTAAATCAAGTGTGAAGAAAATTACTCCATCCCCTACCTCCTCAATTGGTGCTACAATGAAGAGTAGGGAAATTCAATGCTTCAAATATTGGGGGCGTGGTCATATTTTTATGGAATGTCCCAACAACCAAGTTATATTTATGACGGAAGATGAAGAGTATGAATCCGCAAGTGAAGAAGAGATTGAGCTCAATCATGAAAAAGAGAAATATGAGGATGCCTCGGATGATAATGAAAAGGTTGATATGTTAAGTTATGAAACAGGAGAGGCACTAGTAGTCACCACAAAAAGGAGATGTACATCCACAACGATTTAGCTTGTTTCAAACACAAGTCAAGGTAAACAACAAGGTAGTCAAACTTATTATTAATGGATGTAGTTATCATAAGTTGGCTAGTGTTGAATTATGTGAGAAATTTGGCCTAAAGATGTTGAAACATCCACATCTATATCATGTGCAATAGTTTAGCAAATGTGAGGATGCGAAAGTTCAGTATGTGGTGCGTGTTATTTTCAAGATTGGTGATTATGAGAACACCGTTGAGTGCGATGTGGTGCCTATGACAGTGTGTCAATTACTGTTGGGAAGGCCATGGCAATATGATAGAAGTGTGCAACATGATGGCCGTTTCAATAAATATGCTTTTAAGTGGAAGGGAAAGACAAAGGAGTTTAATCTAATGACTTCTAGTCAAATACATGCTGACTTTCAGCAAAAGAAGCTTGCTGAAATTGAGAGAAAGAAGAAAGAAAAGAAAGACTTTCACATATCGGTAAGTGAGAGCCACAAGCTAAATGTAAGAGGAAAAAGTAAGAATGAGGAAGAGATGGTTATGTTAGCCACAAATCAGATTTGAGAGATATAAGCAATGACCCATCAAAGATGCACTTTGTGCTTGTGTACAAAGATACAACTATGTTGCTTGCAACTAACGATTTGACCTCTCTTTCAGTAGTGTGTCTTCTCTTTTATAGGCCTTTGATGATGTGTTTCCAAAGGGGATACCGGCGGGACTTCCACCATTGCACGGAATAGAGCATCAAATTGATATAATTACCGGCGCATCATTTCCAAACCATCCACCATACTGTACCGATTCGAGAAAATCAAAGAAATTCAGCGCCAAGTGCAAGAGCTACTTGAAAAAGGGTATGTACGAGAAAGTCATAGTCCTTACGTTGTTCCTGTAATTCCTGTTCCTAAGAAAGATGGTATATGGAGAATGTGTGTAGATTATTGTGCCATTAACAATATCATCGTTAGATATCATTATTCTATTCCTAGGTTAGATGATATGCTTGATGAACTTAGTGGTACAACTATATTCAATAAAATGGATTTGAGAAGTGGTTACCATCAGATTAGGATAAAACTTGGTGATGAATAGAAGACTGTTTTAAAAACAAAATTTAGATTGTATGAGTGGTTAGTAATGCCTTTTGGTTTAACTAATGCACCTAGTACCTTTATGTGATTGATGAATCTTGTTTTAAGAGCATTCATTAGCAAATTTGTTGTGGTATACTTTGATGACATATTGATCTATAGCAAAATGATGGGTGAACACATTGATCATATTAGACAAGTACTAAAAGTGTTTAGAAGTGTGAAATTGTATGCTAACCTTGACAAATGCACTTTTTGTACTGAAAAGGTTGTGCTCTTAGGCTATATTGTTTTTGGACAAGACATTAAGGTAGATAGATCTAAAACTGAAGCAATTAAAGATTGGCCTACACTTGTGAATGTTAGTCAGATCAAAAGCTTTCATGGTCTTGCTAGTTTTTATCATCGTTTTGTTAACGATTTTAGCACTATTGCTACCACATTAAATGAATTGACTAAAAAGGTGTTGTATTTGAATGGGGTACATCACAGGAAAAAGCTTTCCAAGAACTAAAGAAACAATTAATTGAAGCACCACTGCTTGCTTTACCTGATTTCACTAAGACTTTTGAAATTGAATATGATGCTAGTGGAATAGGTATTGGTGGTATTTTAATGCAAGAAGAAAAACCAATAGCATATTTTAGTGAGAAAATTGGAGATGCTCAATTGAACTATCCTGTGCATGATAAAGAATTGTATGCTTTGGTGCGTGTGTTTGAAACTTGGCAACATTACCTTTGGCCTAAAGAATTTGTTATCTATTCTAATCATAAAGTTTTGAAATATTTGAAAAGCCAAGCTAAATTGAACTGTAGACATGCTAAGTGGGTAGAATTTATTTAAACCATTCCATATATTATTAAGTATAAGAAGGGAAAAGAGAATGTGGTAGCTGATGCTTTATCTAGAAGGGATGTGCTTTAACTCAGTTGGAAGTAAAGGTATCTAGACTAGAGAGTTTGAAAGATTTATATACTTCTGATCATGAATTTTCAAAACCATATTAAAAATGCAAAGATGGAAAAGGATAGGATATGTTCCATGGTCATGATGGATTTTTATTTCGTATTAACAAATTATGTGTTTCAGATTCGTCTGTGCGCTTGCTTTTATTGCAGGAATCTCATGCAGGTGTATCGATGGGACACTTTGGGAGAGAAAAGACCTTCATGATGTTGAGCGATCACTTTTATTGATCTAAAATGAGGTGAGACATCAAAAGGTTTGTACAGTGATGTGTGACATGCCACAAAGCAAGTCTAAACTTAATCGACATGGTTTATATACCCCACTTCTTGTTCCTAGTGTACCTTGGGAAAATATTAGTATGGACTTTGTTTTAAAATTGCCTAGAACCAAGAGGGAGAGGGATTTAGTTTCTGTAGTTGTGGATAGGTTTTCAAAATGGTACATTTTATTCCCTGTCACAAAAACGATGATGTGTCTCATGTGGCTGACTTGTTTTTTACGATGTGTCGCATGTAGCTGACTTATTTTTTATGGAGATGGTATGATAGCATGACATGCCAAGGACAATTGTTTCAGATCGAGATGTCAAGTTCATGAGTTATTTTTGGAAGATTTTGTGGGCCAAGCTTGGGACAAAGCTATTATTCTTAACAACTTGTCACCCACAGACTGATGGACAAACGAAGGTGATGAAAAGGACACTTTCGATGCTACTATACAATGATCAAGAAGAATATCAAAGAGTAGGAAGATTGTTTGCCGCATGTGGAGTTTCCATACAATAGGGTGATACATTCTAGTACTCAATTGTGCCCGTTTGAGGTGGTGTATGGTTTTAAATCAATCACGCCACTTGATTTGCTGCCATTGCCTCTACGTGAACATGTCAACATGGAAGCATCAAAACAAGCTGAATATATGAAAAAGATTCATGTCAAGACTAAATAAGAAATTGAAAAGAAGACATGATAATATGCTGAGAAGGCGAACAAGTCAAGAAAGAAGATGTTATTTGAACCAGGTGATTTAGTTGGGTGCATCTACGCAAAGAACATTTTTCGGACAAGCGCAAGTCCAAACTAATGCCTCGAGGAGATGGACCATTCAAAGTGCTTGAAAAGATCAATGACAATGCTTGTAAATCGAGCTTCTAGGACATGATTATGCACTGAGTTCTACATTCAATGTTGCTGATTTATCACCATTCTTTGGACTGAAAGAATCAAAGTCAAGGACGACTTCTTTCCAAGAGGGGGAGGATGATGAGGACATCTCAAAGATACTTTCTTCTCCTGAGCTGCCAACTGGACCGATTACACGAGCACGAGCTAAAAATATTAATCAACAAGTGAATTCATTCCTAATTGCAATTGGTTTTAATTTACGTGAAAATTGGTTACTACCTCATACAAATATTTTGTGCATTCTCATGTTGAACGTTGTGAAGCTTTTGAAGTTGAAACCATGGAGGAAAAGCTAATAGAGGAGAAACACATAGGGAATAAACAAGAAAAGACATTTGTGAGCCTTTAATGCCACGTCGAATTGACCCCACGACAACTCGAGCTCACAAGAAACCCCTCCGAACGTTTGAACAAGTTCCATTGGCATCAGAGATGACTTCCAGATCAGGTTAACGACTATGGTTGCAGTCGGCACCATTCAATCATTTTTGGACCATCAGATCGGCTTCAGAACTTTCGGACAGTCTAAACACTCTAGTGCTGTCCGCACTATCTGGCCACGGTGTTTACGACCACGGTGCCTACTACATGGTGTCTATGACCACGATGCCCACGACCATGGTGTCTACGACCTTGGTGCCCACAACCATAGTGTCTACAACTACGGTGCCTACGACCAAGTGTCTACGACCATGGTGTCAACGACTACGACTTCATTGACCGACCAACATCTTCGACCATGTCATTGACTATGACTTATGACCACTGCGCCGCTAAGACTACGATTTCTACAACCACAGACTCATTCGGGACTGTTTGATCACATCAAAATGTTTGGACCAGTTTGAACGGTTTCGGCTATCCGGACCTTCCAATCCTTTTTGAATGCTCAGGTGACTACGAAGGGTACAACTGCTACTCGTGGTCATACAAGCGGTCGAAGCCAACATCAGCAAAGGAGGTGTGGTCGTAAAGAGGGCATGGTCATAGTTGAAATCAACCTCAATGTGGTTGTAACGACATACGTGACTGTTTCAGCGTAAATCCGAAGGGTTCATTGTGATTAAAGGGTAATAACTTTGGAAAAACGGAGTCCGATTAAGGTGATCTTGGACTTATTGGAAAGCTTATTTCAAAGACTACGTAATGGAAGAGGATTTATCTTCATATTCATCAGGGATCGACTGCTACAACCAAATTAAAATGATGGCTGTTGACTTTAGTTTCCTTTTGTAGGAGTTCGAGTCTAATACGATAAAAGATTGAGTTGTAAATGATTAGGGGGTCCTGCGGACTTTGCCCATGGCTATATAAGCCTTGTAATATGTAACCTTTGGGGAGGACGATATTTTTAAGATAGCCAATATAGCTTATTCTTGGGTTTATGCTATGTGCTACCTTTGGGAATTGAGTGATTTTCTTGGGAATACCTTTGTTGTTCTTGTGCTTCATTGTGGATTACAGGACCAGCGATATGTCTACTTGGTTGTCGGTAGATGGGATCACGAGCGTGTTGTCGGGTGAATTATTTTATTGCAGCTTGCTGTTCTAACAGTGGTTGGTGCCATCAGCTCGTCAGGTTACATAGATATAAGTTATCATCGTCGATCCTACGTCGTGAAGATCGAGCACCTTGTATCAGAAACGTTGCGACCCACTCCTGTAAATATGAAACTTCCTCCATTGGCAGTTTATTGTAAAAAATAAAAAATAGATAACACACTGGAAACCATTTGTTCGCTCCATTTGGTTGTAAAATAGGATATCCATTTTACGTCCATTGACACTTTAATTTACAGTTAGCTGAACCTAAATTTACAGTACTAAGAGCAAGTTTAATAGTACAGATAGCTGCTACCTCTAATATATTTCCATGTCATCAAAAGATAATGATGCAGCCAACTCATACAATAAGCTGGCTATAAGTTGTCTACATAAGAGCTCTCAATCATTTAATACATACATGGATATTGATAATTTAATACATGCATGGGTATAGCAATTAGTTCTATGGGTACATGCATGGATAATGCCTCTTTTCCTGTGCTATAGTCTGACTCTTGCATGGGAGTCGGCTTGGCTCTCTCTCTCCTTTTCTCTCCCCTCCACATAGGACTATGCTGATATGGATTCCCTTGTAGCTAGCACAGTCAGCTTTATTAAACTTGCTCTAATGAGTTTACTGGACTCATTGTTATTAATTACTGCAAGGGATATTTGGTTTTACGGCAGTGAATCGCTTTTGATGTCTCACTAACTTTCCAGGCGCGTCAAAAGCCGGTTTTACTGTCACACCTACGCACTTAATTCGAATAATGAATGTCACCATTACTGTATCTAGATACATAACAATTTACTAGTAGAGAAAGCTACTTTATTAAACCCACGAATTTACTAGACACATCATTATAATTTACTACTTGAACCGTTGTGTGATGGTAGCAGTGAAAATAGGTTACCATATTTATGTCCACAGACATCCAATTTACTGCCAGTAGAAAAAGCTTTTACTACACAGTCAAATTTACTGGACACATCATTAGAGTTTACTACCGAATTTACTAGACACGTATACTGGTTAGGGGACGTTAGGGCATCTCCAATGGTTATAGCTAGCAACTAACTATAAGACTTCCACATCATCTATATAGTACACACTAAAGTTAGCATTCTAAAGAACTATCTATAAGGATAGCTATTTGATGCTTACATGCACACACAGAATTTATGGAGGCTGCCTCGTTTGGCGCTATAGACTATCTCTAGAGCTGTAGAGAGCTGCGTTCTCTTTCTTCATTTAATATCTTCCACGTAGGACAGTTGATGACATGGACTCTCTTGTAGATAGCTGCTATAGACCCATTGGAGATGCTCTTAGAAATAGAATCGGCGGTCGTGGGTTCGTGGCCTGTATATATTGGGTTTGTCCTAGTCGGACAGGGTATGTCATAGGTGGGTGAGGATAGGCGGGACACACGGGCTTGGTGCGCTCGGTGTGGTGGCGGGTTTGGTTGAAGCGGGAAAGAAATGATTGGAGCGTAGAATAACTTATTTTATGCTCTGCTACAGAATAAGGTATATATACTCTAATTCAAATATTTTGAATGAATTTAGATCACATGTTTTGCTGATTTTTATATAAAATCAGTATATACCTATAATCAAACTACATCAATCAAGGCAACTGCAGCTCGAATTTAAATTCAAACTTATTTGAACTAGTTAAACTCGATATCCAAAAATAGGCTAAACGAATTTAACAGAAAAATGATATATGTATATGTGTGTGTGTTTTGACAAAAGTACAACCTTATGACTAGCAAGCTAGATACGAAGTACCAGATAATAGTTTTTCTTTCTTTCTTTCTTTAAGATACATTTCATGTCTAGGACTCAACTAGGGAGCAGAGAGAACTGTGGAACTTAGGGTGTGTTTGGTTGGTGGAATGGGGAGGAATGGGATGGGACGATTCCAGTTTTTTGGGATGGGATGGAATGGGATGGTTCTGTTAGGATGTTTGGTTAGTGGGATGGAATGGTTCTGTTTTTTGTTTGGTTAGTGGGATGGAGAAGAATGGAACCGTTCCGTCTCTTGTTTGGTTGGTGGGATGGGGATGAATACCTTCACTGGGGGGAGGCGCGGGCGGGAGGTCGAGGCGGCCGGGAGGTCGGGCGGCACGGCGGCGCAGGAGGTCGGCGTGGGCGGGAGGCGCGGGCGGGAGGTCGCGGCGGCCGGGCGGTCGGGCGGCACGGTGGCGCAGGAGGTCGGCGCGGGCGGGAGGCGCGGGTGGGAGGTCGGACGGCGGCGACGGAGGCCGTCGCGGGCGGCGGCGCGGGCGGGAGGACGGCGCGGGAGGCCGGCGGCGGGAGGACGGCGCAGGAGGACGGCGCGGGCGGGAGGACGGCGCAGGAGGGAGGTCGGCACGGGAGGACGGAGCAGGACGACGGCGCGGGCGTGGGAGGCCGGCGCGGGAGGAAGGTCGGCGCGGGAGGCTGCCGCCGCCGTGGGAGGCCGTCGCGGGAGGGAGATCGGCGCGGGAGGCCGGCGGCGCGGGAGGCTACGATCTGGATCTAGAGATCGGCGCGGGAGGCCGGCGGCCCGGGATGGATCCGTCCGGGAAAATTTTGGGGATGGATGGATTCCGAATTTTGAAGGAATATTCCTTTAGGAGGAATGGTTTGCTTCCACTTCATTCCCTTCCATACCATGAACCAAACAGCTGGATGAGCTCAAAATTGGAATGAGATGGTTCTATCCCTTGGCCATTCCACCAACCAAACACATCCTTAACAAACATGGCAGTATAAAGAAAAGGGGAAAAAATCACCAACTTGACTACTTAAGCAGGTGTAACTGAACCATTGACCATACTTTCTTAATCTACGGCGTACGTTAGGGCCTGCTAATTGGAACATTGGAAGCATAAAAGATATCTTTTATTTCTCTAATGTGGGAAACGAGCATATCTGCTAGCAGAATTCTTCACATATTAAAACTGTTCTTTGTACGAATTCCCTATTTTTTTTAAGAGTGCCGACACATCAAGTTTATGGTTTCACTCGAATAAAAATATCACTAGTACAATTTCCTGCGCATTGCCTGGCTTTTTTTCCCTACTTGTTACCTGGCCGGTTTTTTGAACACATTTCGCCCAGTTTGTGCAAAACCAGCGGTGCCTTTGTAATCATGCGATTTTTATAGCATTTTATAATAATCCAGGTTTATCCAGCAGCATTTTGACAACTCTCCCTTAAAAGTTGTTATATTAAAAAGAATAATTCACACATCCGATGGCCCATTGCCATGGTGACCTTGCTTTATATCATATTGATACAATAGTTGATGAGACTATGGAAACGGTCATAAATAACCCTTATTTCTACATAGTACCAATTGTTGTTACACTTAATTTGCTTCGTTAACCTTATGGTTCGCCTTTGGTCGTTGCCATACGCAAGATGTCAAAGGACTCAGGAGCGATGTTAAATTTTGTAGCAACAATGATATATGAATGAACATATATATCAATAAATTAGGAATACGCTAGTTAAGGAATCAAGAGTATTATTCAAGAGATTGAGAAGAAAATGGCCTAAACGAGGGAGAAATCAAGGTATATATGGCTTTATATATAGAGTTTACAGCCCTGAAGCACGCTTTCACTCTCAATGTTCACTCTGTGTTAGAATTAGCTACTCTCCTTGTCGTAGGGATGGCCCCCACCTAAACCCAGCAGGCCTGGCAGGAGATTATAAGGCCCAGAATAGGCCATGTGTAATGACATAACTACCCCAGAGGGGATAACCAGACGTAAGGGTATAACTGTAAAAGCACTCATCATGTGCATATATATATGAGTGCAAGCCATGGGGAGGACCCAGGCCATTACACTTATCTTCATCACTCTCCACTACCATCTCTCTCTCTCTGTTTGGTCTGTAGCCACAACAGTTGGCGCCGTCCGTGGGGAGGACGAGGACAAACCTGAAGACCGAAGAAGAAGGATGGCACCGAAAAAAGCTTCCTCAGCGGCGGCAAAGGGAAAGAAGGCGGCCGGGCCGGAGCGCCGTATGAGTACCAGGGCTTCGGCATCGGCAGCGGCGGACGCGGGTGGCGATGCAGGCGCGGTGGCCGAAGACGTCGACGTTCGCGCGGCGACGACCAACCTCGTCACTGGCACCGCGACGGCCAACCTCGTCACCGGCACCGCGACGACCAACCCCGTCACCGGCACCGCGACGACCAACCCCGCCACCGGCGCTGCGAGGACGGACCCCGCGGTCGAAGACGTCGACACGGGTGCGGCGACAACCGACCCCGCCAACGCAACGACAGCCGACCTCGCCGCCCCCACTGCAACCCCTGCCGGCGGCGCGGACCGGGCGGTCCGAGGTAGTCACGACGGAGCGACCGGCAGCTCGGGACCCCGCGATGCGGTCGTCCCCGCGCCGATCCGCCCGTCAGAGGTACCGGCGACCTCGCCCGCACCGGCGATGGAAAGTGCCCTGCTGGCGGCTCTCAACGCGTTCTAGCGGGAGCTGGGGGACCTTCGCGGAGCCGTCAGAGATATGCAAGAGGCTCGGAGTCAGCAGGCCGCGCCAGCAATTGCGTCCGAGCCCACGCCGGAGAGGGCGGACAGTCGCGAAGCCCCCACGTCTAGCCGCTGCCGCTGCGGCGCGTGGATCCGGAGTCCCCGCTTTCGGCGGGGCTGCAGCAGGCGGCATGGCCCGAAGACTTCAAGTTTCCTAGCGCCATTGACTCGTACAAAGGCGACACGGACCCCCGGGAGTTCGTGCGCGTATACGAAACCGCGGTCGAAGCCGCGGGCGGAGACGACACCACGAAGGCAAAGGGATTCCCCCTCGCGCTACAAGGAGTGGCGCTCTCTTGGTTCTTTACCATAGAGCCAGGCTCCATCTACGCGTGGGAACAGCTTCGCGTCCGCCTTCACAACAACTTCCAAGGAAACTACGTGGACCGAGTCGACGCGGACCAACTCTTTGCCGTGAAGCAAAAACCCTCGGAGAAGCTCCGGGACTACTTCAAACGCTTCGCCAAGATTCGATGCCAAGTGAAAGACGTCAACGAAACCACCATCGTTAATGCAGCCATACAGGGCCTTCGTCCGGGCCCGATGGCCGAGTACAACGCGCGAAAGCCAATCAAGACGGTGGCGAAGCTCTTCGACAAGATGGAAGAGTACGCCAGGGCGGAGGAAGACGCGCGGCGAAGGCAAGGTGACGACTCCGACACCAACCAGGTCGGAGCCTCGGCAAAAGCCGAAGACCCGCCGAAGGGCGGTTCTTCGAAGGGGAAACGTAAGCAGGAGTCGTCCAGGGACGCGTCCGACCGCAGGGACAACTCGCATAAGGAATCATCCGATCAGCCCAAGCGCGGCCAGCAGAGGACAAGGCGAAATCGGTACGTCCTCAACATCGAAGGCGGCTCCGACGAAGGTGCTCCAGCAGGCCGAGGCGGTCGGGGGCGTCGTGGCCGGGGGCGCGGCCGGGGCAGGGGCTGCGACGATAAGGGTCGTGGAGATTACGACGACCAGCATCAGGGACTGTGGTGCATTGTCCACGGCCGCGGCAATCATGATACCCGCACCTGCACCTCCATCGCGGCGCTACGCGACAGCGTCGCTAGGGACAGGAACCCGGAGGCGCGCCCGCCTGCGGTGGCCCACGTCCAATTCCCATACGAGGCCCCCATGCAGGTACAGGCGCAAGGGATGCAGGTACAGGTGCAAGGGACGCAACCCCAGGAAGGCACCTTGCGGATCCAAGCCCACGTACAGCAGCCTCGGGAGGGCCTCCTGTCGTTGCAGGCCCCGGACGCAACCTACCGCAGGGTCATTAATGTCATATCCGGAGGCTCTGCGCTGGAATTCGCCTCGGCACGGCAGCAGAAGGCCTACGCGCGAAGACTGCATCACGTGGCGGCATACCCAGCGCAAGCACCGTCGGCTTGGGCGCAACACGAAGTTACATTCACACCTGACGACGCCCGGGGTGTGGACTTCCCTCATCAGGATCCTCTGGTCATCCGGGTCACCATCGCGGGATGCGACGTGGGGCGCGCCTTGGTGGACGGCGGTAGCTCCGCGAACGTATTGTTCGCGGCGGCCTTCGACCAGATGGGGATCCCTCGAAGCCGCCTGGGGCCCTCGGGAATCCCACTGCAGGGCTTCGGGGGACAGTTCCTTCGGCCGAGATGACAATGTGCAGGCTGAAGATGCCACCTTCGACGTGGTCGACCTTCCGTACCCCTACAATGCCATATTAGGGCGCCCCATCCTCAACTCCTTCGGCGCAGTACCACATCACGGCTATTTATCCATGAAGATCCCGGGTCCCCGGGCCATCATCACCGTCCGAGGTGACCAAGATATGGACCGGCGCATCGAGACAGGTACCAGGTGCCCGCGTCGCGAAGCCCAACAGCGCTCCTAGAGCCGGAGTCACAACGCGGAGGTCCACGAGGCCATTCAGAGGCGCCTTGACGGGTCTTGCGGAGGTCTAGTGACCAGAGGCTTCGGCCCCACCAAGGGACAAACGGTTAGTACACCCACCCCTTGTAATTGCTTGCCCGCGCAAACGGGGATGTAATGAAGATCGCCGTTTGCCGTTAATCTTTCTTCATCATGCAAGTTGGGGTGGAGACGCGCGCAGGCTTCGCCAGCGCGCGCGCGCGCTCCCGCCGTATAAACAAAGACGCACGTTCGCGTGTGCACTCGCCGTAGCCAGGGGTACGGGACTGAGTATAAATCGAAGTCGCACGTTCGCGTGTGCACTCGCCGTAGCCAAAGGTGACGGGCCTGAGTATAAACCAAGACGCACCGGGGGGACGCCCTCGCGCGCACCAGTCTACGGACTTTAAATAAGACGTAGCGTCGAGCCTAGCTCCGCACGCACCAGTCCACGGACTTTAAATAAGACGTAGCGTCGAGCCTAGCTCCGCACGCGAGAGTCTGCGGACTATAAATAAGACGTAGCGTCGAGCCTAGCTCCGCACGCACCAGTCCACGGACTTTAAATAAGACGTAGCGTCGAGCCTAGCTCCGCACGCGAGAGTCTGCGAACTATAAATAAGACGTAGCGTCGAGGTCCGCCTCCGCACGCGAGAGTCTGCGGACTATAAACAAGACGTAGCGTAGAGGTCCGCCTCCGCACGCGAGAGTCTCCGGACTATAAAGAAAGTCGTAGCGTCGAGGCCCGCCTCCGCATGCACTAGTCCACGGACTCTAAATAAGACGTAGCGTCGAGGTCGGCCTCCGCACGCGCAAGTCTCCGGACTATAAAGGAAGTCGTAGCGTCGAGGTCCGCCTCCGCACGCGCAAGTCTCCGGACTATAAAGGAAGTCGTAGCGTCGAGGTCCGCCTCCGCACGCGCGAGTCTCCGGACTATAAAGCAAGGCAAACCGCGGAGGTCCGCCTCCGCATACGTCAGTCTGGGGACTGTCCGTTCTAAGGAACCCTGGCACAGCCACTTTGCGAACGGTGGTATCAACACACAGCGCATATCCTGAAATGCCAGGCAGTCTGCACATCGGAAAAAAATCACATGTACAAATGTCCGGCAGCATCCCAGCCGCTCTATGCCGCTACCCCGCGGGTTCGTCCTTAACACGCGCTAAAGCTGGGGCCTCGCTCGAAGAAGGCCGGCTCACCCAAAAGTCAAGCGACTCTTCGACCCTTCGCCAGCGTCGAAGGCGCCGCCCGAAGCCGGCCCCAGCAAGGAAGCTGCCCGGGATATAGGCGAAAGTCAGCATGCATGCAGAAAGTGTGCACTTTATTAGCAAAGACAAGGGACAGTACAACGCACGCCTACACCTAGGCGCCGCGGCATCAGACCTGCGGGTTCCCGGCGCCTTTGGAGGGCCCAGCGCCGCCATCGTCGCGTCGAGGGACCCTGTCCAGAAATTGGCCGAGGCTCCCCGTCCCGTAGAGCGACTTCCGGAGCTCGATCCGTACAGCTTCCGCCCCGACGTGACCCCAGATCCGGTCGCAGAAGGGCCCAAGGGCACGGCGAGCGGAGCGGACGGCGCCGGACATTACTCCGGCCCCGCTAGGTATCTCCAGCCGGGGGTCATTCAGCTCGGCGACGTGCGTACAGCCGCGGTGCTGGAGGAGCACGCACACCAAGGAGGCCGAAGTGTACGCGTAGTGGGTGCCAAAGGACGTCGCGGCGTCGCGCGCGACGGTGGCGGCATCCCCAACCCAGCGGAGGGTCCGAGACAACTCCTCTGGGCCAAAGCCGCGCTCCGGCACCTCGGTTACTAGCCCTTGGAGATGGCTCTCCAGCGCTTGCATGGCGTCCGACGCAACCACCGAGGCGTCGCCCAGCGTCCGGTTGCGCTCCGCTAGAGTCAAGGCAAGCTCGCCTTTTTCCTTCTCTAGCGCGGCGACCTGCTCCAGGAGCCCATCACGCTCCGCTGCGAACCTTTGTTCCGCAGTTGCCGCGGCCGACTCCTGCGTCGAGGCAACCAGTCCCTCGGCGAATGCCCTCGCTTCGGCACATTCCGCTTCCAGTTGGCGGATGCGGGCGTCCTGGGCAGAGCGGGCGCCAGAGGCTTCGCGCAGCTCCTCCTCGGCGGCCCGCAGCCTATCCTCGAGCGTCTTTTGGCTGCGGGCATAGGCCGTTTGCAGGGCCTGCCCCAGCACAAGTGTCTGCAGAAGGGAAAAAACTTAGCAAGCTCAGCTAAGCCCAGGCGCGGTCGCATGCGTACTTACCCTCACCCCGGACACCTCGAAGGCGTCCTCAAGGCGCCCCACCCCGTAGGTCTGCAGCACCTGCGGGTCGACGCTAGTGGCCGCGTCATGCACAATCCCGCGCCATGCCCTCAGCGTCTCCGGAGGCGGCACGAAGTCCGCGGCGCTCACATGCTCGGAGGCCCCGCGTTCCGCCGAGGGCTCCCCCTCCGGAATGAGCAACGCAGCAAACAGGCATACAAGTGAGCACCCCAAGGCATAAAAGCATACACCAAAGTAAGCTCGGCCACCTTACCTTCGGTAGCCGAAGGAATGGTTCCGCCGCGGGCGGAAGCCTCCGCGTTCGGGGAGGCCGGCGGCTATCCCCGCGCGGTGGACGGCGACGCCAGGGGGGCAGAAGGCGCATATGCCGCAGGGCCTCCGGCGCTTGCGCTGGCGTCCCACAAGCTTCTGATGCCCGTGGCCACGACAAATCCCCGCGGTGTCCGGTGGAGCTCCGGCCGCACGCACGGCCGTTTAGCCGGGGCAGCCAGCAGCGGCACCGCCCCCGCAGCCGCGGTTAGCGAAGCCCCCATCGCTGCCATGCCCGGGGGTGAAAGTTCCATGGTGGCGGGAGCCGCAGGGGGCACCTCGGTTTCTGTTGCCGTCGGTAAAGGCAGCACAGCTTCGTGCGCCCCCGCGGGAGGCGCCACCGCCACCACAGCGGCTATGGCTGAAAGCTCCACCTCGGCATCGCTGGTCCGCACGGGTTCCGCCTCGGTGACTTCGGCGGGCGTTGAGGCTTCCCCCCTTCGGCCGCTCGCGACAAACCCGCCGTCCGGGGCGCTCGCCGAAGATACCTCGCCTTCGACATCTGCGCCGCCCAAACCAGAGTCGGCATACCTCGCCGAGTCCGACTCCGCGTCCGCCGTGCCCTCGGAAACACTAGTGGCAGGTGCCCCGCCGCGCCCCCTCTTCCGAGACGAGGCCTTCTTCTTCTTCTTCTCCTTCGCTGCACCGTCGTCCGGAGCGACACGGTCCGGCGTGGCAAGGCCCAGAGCCTCGCACACGCGGTTGATCCGCCCCAGACCCGCCTCTGCAACAGCCGCCGCACGCTGCTTATGCTCCCTGCCGGTGTACGGCCCCAGGAACACGCGCGCGGCTTGCTCCGCCTCCTCTAAGGGAATCTCTGAAACAAAGGAGAAGACCATCAGCATACAACGCATTCTGCGTTAGCCAAGGACAGACACGAGCGAGGCTTACGAAGATCGCCGGGCGCCGGCAGCAAGCAGACCGAGGGCAAGACATTGTCGTCTCGACGCCTCTCGGCGGCGAGACACCAGTCGCGGGCAAGCGGTGCCACGCCGTACATCACGAACTCTTCGGCGAGGTCGCGCATGTTGAAGCGGGCGGCCAAGCCTACGAGCCGTCGGACCCTCTGCTTGTCCTCATCGTCGAGCGTTCAGCCGGGCGAGGGCTTGAACGCGATGGGTCGGCCTGTGCACTCAAGGCCGCTCCCGCTCTCCACGCGGTGGTAGAACCACCGCTTCATCCAGTAAGACTCCCACTTCCCGCGAGTTGAGTTCGCAGGGAAGAGCTTCTTGCACGATGGACGAAGGATAAAGGTGACGCTGCCGAAGCTCGACACCGTCCCGTCCTTCCGGTCCTTGGGCTGGTGTCATGCCTCGTGCAGGTAGGCAAACAGCGAGGCGCTGGGCCAACACGCTCCCGAGCGCAAGGCCCAGCTATACACCGCGAGCCGGGCCACGGCGTTCGGAGCCAGTTGCGCCAGCTCCAGCCCGAAGGTCCGCAGCACGTCGCCCACAACAGCCGTCGCTGGGATGCGGAGCCCCGCGTCAAAAAAGGCGACGAAGACGACCGCCTCCGATCTCTCGGGATGCGGTTCCGTCTCGGCGGCGGCAGGCAGTCGTACATCCTGGCGCTCGGACAACTTCCCCGCGTGCAGAAGCCCCTGGATCGTCTTCTCAGTCACGAGCGAGGGGCCCAGCTCGCCGGAGAACGTGCCTCCCTCCTCCACCGCCAGCCGCTCCTTGTCAGCCGCCGCCGGGTCGCGCTCTTCGAGCACGTATTTCACCTTTAACTGCGCGGGTCGACGGCGAACGTCAGAGCCACCAACCATCTGGCCGTGCTTGCCACTGGAGGCCATCGCTTTCCACGGAAAGGTTGCAGCAGTGAGCGTATCGCGAAAGTGTCGAGGGCGGAGCAGGCAGGCAAGAGGACGTAAAGGTGCGGGGGCGCTGTTACGGGGGGGCTATTTCAAGCCGCCTCGCCTGTACCGCCGCTATCGAAGCGTCGCAACGATCCGCGTGCCGGATACAACCACAGCGGTGCAAAGGTCCGCTCCGCGCGATCCCCCGTAGCGGAAAGCGAAGGGTCGCGACGGTCCGCATCGGGGTGCGACCGCAGCCGTATAAGCGCCCGTTCAGCGCAGTACCCTGTACCCAACGCAGGAAGGCCACCACCACAAGCGCCAAGGGCCGTCACAACAGCTCCGACACGCGCCATCCACTGACCGCCCCGTGTCCCCCTTGCCTAGGGAAGAGGCGAGCGGCTGCAAACACGCAACCGTCCACATCCCACCGCCCACCAGTCATAGGCCGCCGCGTGCCCCAGGCGCGCCGGGTCGCAGGGTACGGAAACCTAACCCTGGCAGATCAGGGGGCGGCGTGATTCCAGGAGTCTTTATAGCGTAGGACCGCATCACAAGGCCCCAAGTCACCGCCCACGCGGCGGGGTTCGCGAGGCGCAGGCACCAACCTCCGCTGCCACCCGTTCGAAGGATGGGGGACGGAGCGCGCGCGTCTACTTCGACTTAGGCGCCAGCTTCGCTGCCACCCGTTCAACGGGTAGGGGACGGAGCGCGCGCGTCTACTTCGACTTAGGCGCCAGCTTCGCTGCCACCCGTTCGAAGGGTGGGGGACGGAGCGCGCGCGTCTACTTCGACTTAGGCGCCAGCTTCGCTGCCACCCGTTCAACGGGTAGGGGACGGAGCGCGCGCGTCTACTTCGGCTTACGCGCCATCTCCGCTGCCGCCCGTTCGAAGGATGGGGGACGGAGCGCGCGTCTACTTCGACTTAGGCGCCAGCCTCCGCTGCCACCCGTTCGAAGGGTAGGGGACGGAGCGCGCGCGCCTACTTCGACTTACGCGCCACCTCCGCTGCCGCCCGTTCGAAGGATGGGGGACGGAGCGCGCGCGTCTACTTCGACTTAGGCGCCAGCTTCGCTGCCACCCGTTCAAAGGGTAGGGGACGGAGCGCGCGCGTCTACTTAGACTTAGGCGCCAGCTTCGCTCCCACCCGTTCAACGGGTAGGGGACGGAGCGCGCGCGTCTACTTCGACTTAGGCGCCAGCTTCGCTGCCACCCGTTCGAAGGGTGGGGGACGGAGCACGCGCGTCTACTTCGACTTAGGCGCCAGCTTCGCTACCCGTTCGAAGGGTGGGGGACGGAGCGCGCGCGTCTACTTCGACTTACGCGCCACCTCCGCTGCCACCCGTTCGAAGGATGGGGGACGGAGCGCGCGCATCTACTTCGACTTAGGCGCCAGCTTCGCTGCCACCCGTTCAACGGGTAGGGGACGAAGCGCGCGCGTCTACTTCGACTTAGGCGTCAGCTTCGCTGCCACCCGTTCGAAGGGTGGGGGACGGAGCGCGCGCGTCTACTTCGACTTAGGCGCCAGCTTCGCTGCCACCCGTTCAAAGGGTAGGGGACGGAGCGCGCGCGTCTACTTCGACTTACGCGCCGCCTCCGCTGCCACCTGTTCGAAGGGTGGGGGACGGAGCGCGCTCGTCTACCTCAATTAGGCGCCAGCTTCGCTGCCACCCGTTTGAAGGGTAGGGAACGGAGCGCGCGCGTCTACCTCAACTAGGCGCCAGCTTCGCCGCTACCCGTTCGAAGGGTAGGGGACGGAGCGCGCGCGTCTACTTCGACTTCGGCGCCACCTCCGCTGCCACCCGTTCGAAGGATGGGGGACGGAGCGCGCGCGTCTACTTCGACTTAGGCGCCAGCTTCGCTGCCACCCGTTCAACGGGTAGGGGACGGAGCGCGCGCGTCTACTTCGACTTAGGCGCCAGCTTCGCTGCCACCCGTTCGAAGGATGGGGGATGGAGCGCGCGCGTCTACTTCGACTTAGGCGACAGCTTCGCTGCCACCCGTTCGAAGGGTGGGGGACGGAGCGCGCGCGTCTACTTCGACTTAGGCGCCAGCTTCGCTGCCACCCGTTCGAAGGGTGGGGGACGGAGCGCGCGCGTCTACTTCGACTTAGGCGCCAGCTTCGCTGCCACCCGTTCGAAGGGTGGGGGACGGAGCGCGCGCGTCTACTTCGACTTACGCGCCGCCTCCGCTGCCACCCGTTCGAAGGGTGGGGGACGGAGCGCGCGCGTCTACCTCAATTAGGCGCCACCTTCGCTGCCACCCGTTTGAAGGGTAGGGAACGGAGCGTGCGCGTCTACCTCAACTAGGTGCCAGCTTCGCCGCTACCCGTTCGAAGGGTAGGGGACGGAGCGCGCGCGTCTACTTCGACTTCGGCGCCAGCCAAGAACGGAGAACAGCACATACGACCACCATAACTCGAACAGGCAAAGGTCAATATTACGGCAAGAGCAGACATGATCTCGTAGGCAGATACGAATCGCCACACCAGCATATGCTCGTTCGCACGAGCAGAGCGTACGGATGACTCCATATCTGTCTACGAGAGCAAGTCAGGCCTTGCCATGTCCGTATCAAGCGGTGAAGCATTCCCACAAACGGGACGTATTTGGTTCACCGGCGCTCGCAGGCATTGACGCCGGTCGACGCAGTCATCAAACACAGGTGCACAAAACTTTTCCTGCATATGAGAAATTAACCATGAACAGGTACGGGATGTACAACAAGGGATGTCTAGGCAGCGGCCCCTGGCGCCAGCATATTTATACTCAGCCTCGCTAGACGAAGAGTCGCCAGCGTGGAGGCATGCCAACCGACGGAAGCACAAGCGCAAGGCGTCGGGCGGTGCAGCTACCAGAGGCGCGTAAGAGCAACCGTCCGCACCCCACCGCGTGCTCTCCGGAAATCGTCGCACGCTCCACTTACGAGAAGGCACACTGCACGATGCGACAGCCTGCCCCTGGCGAGCCAACCGTCAGTAAAAAGCACCCAACCAGGCGGCAAGGTCGCAACGGTTGCGGAACACGCGCGCCTCAGAAGTCCAGATGCCGGAAGTCCGCCGTCACATTGACGGTCACGACGCCTCAAGGCCCGCACCGCGCCGAGCACGCTTCACCACGTGGACGGCCAGAAGAGCACACATCTGCTTCGGCCGCAGCGCAGCCCCGGGTCAAGTCTGGACAGGTTCACAGGCCGCGGGACGGAGGGGGCCAAAGGGCTCGGCAACATGGCTTCGGCCTTGTGAAGCCCTTTACCATGAGAGGCTCCTGTCGTAGGGATGGCCCCCACCTAAACCCAGCAGGCCTGGCAGGAGATTATAAGGCCCAGAATAGGCCATGTGTAATGACATAACTACCCCAGAGGGGATAACCAGACGTAAGGGTATAACTGTAAAAGCACTCCTCATGTGCATATATATATATGAGTGCAAGCCATGGGGAGGACCCAGGCCATTACACTTATCTTCATCACTCTCCACTACCATCTCTCTCTCTCTGTTTGGTCTGTAGCCACAACACTCCTTTTTCAAGCACAGAACAGTGTTATTAATTTATCATAACATAGATTGTTGCATTCTGATTCTGTTCATGATAAGCCATGGCGATACGTAGGCCATATGTTCACGTATCTTGAGGCTTCCTAACGGAACCAAATCAAACTCCCCAAAAACGACCCAGCACATCAAATTAAGGGGTTAGGCTTATAGTTTATTTTATACTATAACGGTATTTTTGCATTATAGCTCATGTTAGTTTTTTTAGCGTAACTAAATTTAAAAAATAAAAAAGAGGAAAAGTAATATCATTACGAATAATGCAAATGAATAAAGACAAAACAGAAAAGATTAAAAAACCTAAAAAGCTAACAAGTCAAAAAAAAAGATAAAAATAAGAAGCTAGAAGCTTAAAACTAAAAGCTAAAAAGCTTAAAATACCTCCTTGAGTCAATATGCTGCACCATGTTCAGTGGCACAATGGCGGCCAAAAATATTAATTTGGCAAATGGAGATTGCCCACTGATTGAGGGTGGTCCAATTAAAAGGAGGGCTGCCTCTGACTTACCAACTGGAAGAAGGAACCTGTTCGTCACATCACTCCAAAAGGCCTTCCTCCAAAATGTAGCACAGTTAATTAAGGCCCATAGGATCATATGTGACTTCCCCTAAAAAATGTGCCCATTTTTTAGACCTTGAGCTTTCCTGCCCTCTCACTATCTCACTACATTTGTTGCAAGGATAGCGCATTCTCTGTCTATCCAACGAGACATATCCTACGGGCTAAAAAATGGCCACCTATACGTTTAGTGCACAGTATACAATTTAGAAAGCTACTAGACCACGCTATGTTATTAGAACGCATTTTTAACGGTATAGTAATTTTATAAAGTTTCAGTTGCATAAAAGTTTTATGAAGATTTAAATTTTTGGATTTGAAGCTTCAAGCATATTTTCATACGTTTCATTAAAAAAGTTTCAGAACGTTTCAAGAAGTTTCGAGTAGATTTCAACAAGTTTCACAAAAAAATTAGAACGTTTCGAGAAGTTTCAGCTGGTTTCAAAAAGTTTTAGAATGTTTCATCAATGATTTAGCAAGTTTTATATAAAAATCAATGAAACACAGATAGAAAGCAAGCTTTAAGAAGTTTCGAAAACTGAAACCTCATGTTTTCATGTGAATTTTAGGTTTCAAAAGTTGAAACCTCAAATTTCAAACATGAAATTAAGCAGTTTCAAAACTAAAACTTTGTTTCACTAAGTTTCATATATGGAACTTGATAATTCAAAAGGTTTTTAAATGTGAGTTTGAAAAGTTAGTTTTCAGACAAGTTTCAAAATAAATTTAAACCAATTTTCATATGAGTTTTAAAATTCAAATTAATTTTTGCAAAGTTTCATAACACATTTGCCAAGTGTCACAGAAGTTTCAAAATTTTGTCCAAGTTTTAAAAAAGAGAAAACAAATTTGGGCTTACCCGACGTCCTTGCTGATCATGCCTGACCGACCGCCTGCTCACCATCCACAGTCACGCTCGGCCCATGCCCACCGGGCGCCACCGTGCCTGCCCCCTGTTGCATCAGCTACTCGTGCTCCATCTAACACCTTGCTTGTCTGCAAACTACCTACCTGTTGGCTAACAGCTCATCGCCATGCTCGCTGACCCACAGCCGCCTTGGCCTTCGGACTTGCTCACACGTTGCACGAGCCCTTCTCCGTGCACTCCCTTGCCAAAGTAGTGGCACCTCACTGCCTCCCATTGCCTCACCTCCCAGGCGCTCATGCCATCCACTGAGTCGTGCCTTGCCTCACCGAGACCCCTCGCCTCGCTTCGCTTTGCCTCGCCAGAGCTCATGCAGTGAGGGGCACCAAGTTGACTACTGACGGTGTGTCGAGTAGCCAAGCACCAACTGCAGCAGCACCCAGTAGTCGCTAGAGGCCAAAGTGCGACATGCTTGCTCACATGCTGCTATTCCTTGCTTGCTCTATGGAGAGAGAGAGAAAGGGACTTTTGTGTGGATAAGGATAAGATCCAGGGTGGAGCCTCTAGTGGGGCTTCATCAGGCTCTAGCCTACTCTCCGGTGACCCCCCACCTCCCAGTCATGTCACTGGATGGGCGCCATAGATGAAACCATGAAGGCGAAGGTGATGACTCCATGGACGGTGGAAGGAACATACAGGATTGCCAGGGTGGGGGGAGGAAGGAAATGGGACGGCCCACAACACAAGGCCCGGTTCCACTTACTATCCTCACATACAAATCCAATTTACACTACCCCACCTCAATCTAAAAATCGAAATCCTATCAAAAATCCAAATCAACATGAGAGAGGAGTGCGAGCGGCATACCTGAGCGTAGTCCTACCCGAGTGGTTGAGCAAGTTGACATGGGTGGCAACACTATAGTGAGCCATGACAATGAGGCAACGACAGATCTCAGGCTGGCTATGACCGTGAGGCGGTAGCGGATCTTAGGCGGCATCATGGCCTACGCTGTAATGGGGCGGTCGATGGCAGAGGCTGGGTCAGTGGGGCGACCAATGGCGAGCGGTGAAGCCAAGGAGGAAGGGTTGGAACCAGAGGAGACAAGAAGTGGTGGTGTAGCAGTTGGTCGGCCGGTAATGAGCAGTGGAGCCAGGAGCAACTGGCAAGGACTCGAGGTCGAGGAGGGGAAGGGCCAGAGCTGGAGAAGATGAGGAGAGGAAGGGCTAGAGCTGGAGCCTAGAGGGGGCTCAAGGTCGAGAAGGGGAAGGTGGACTGGCTGAGCAGCGAGGCGCAGAGTCATAGTCTCCTAGACTATTTTTTATTCATATTAACGTTGAATAATTGCATAGACAATTAGGAAGTATAATGTAGACTATTTAGTTGTATTTTGTGTAGTGATGTATTTACAATTTGTTGATAGATTTGTAATAATGGAGAAATTATTAGAGTAGAACTCAACCAAAGATATTCTTGAATTCGGTTGCCTGGTGCGGACCATACGCGTGTATACCGTATACTAGTATATATTCTTGAACCTTGATTTCTTATTTTCCTTTGTTCTTTCCCTTTTATTATTTAGCATATAGCAGTCATATACTCTAGTAATTTAGGTGTATACTTGATATTTTAATACTTGTATAATTGTTTTTTGTTTATAGATTTGTAACAATGGAGAAATAAACTTTGCGTAACTATTTCACAAACAATTCAAGTAGTACTCTTCGAACCGATAAAAGCATAGCTCAATCAAAATATAAAAAACTATGTTCATATCAATTTAATTTAGTCCTTTGAGCCTATCCTAGTTTTTTATTCTGACTTCGCCACTGGATAAGATAGGTGTGATCGTGGGCGGGGTGGAATGAACGGCTACAGATGAGATGATCCGACGGTGATACCCTATTCCATTAGTTTGGTTCCGAATGTTATAGCGTTATGTGGTTTTTTATATGTTTATTATTCTTGGAAAAGCATCTATAAGTACTCTTTCTGAATCTTGTACTTTTGTGTTGCATACAGATAAACTATGAGATTGAGGTTGTGATCAAAATAGCTGAAAAGCCCGTGGCTTATGGCTGAAAACACTGTAGCTGGCTGAAAAAAACATTGTAGCTGACAGAGGCTTATTTACCATAATTAAATTTTAAAAAATTTAAAAATAAAAAAAATATGTTAGCCCATTACGTATAATACAAACGAATACAGGAAAAAAAAGAACCGGCAAAAAAGCTCAACAAAAAGTCAAAAGTTCAGAAAAAGACGAAATTTATGAATAGTGCAAAAATAAGCTGAAGCCAAAAGCTTAAGCCATTTTGATCACACCCTGATTCATATGAACTTTATTAGCTCTATGTGTATATAACTCTAACATCACTATTTTAGAGTGTATGTTTCTGCGACCGCTCTAGAAAATGGTCAAATAATATTCTAATCTAATTACTCAAGAACCTTTATTTATATTGATTATTTGTATTACGTTGGCTGTCAAAAAAAATTGGAGTGCATTTCTAAAAAACAGATGCTAGAATAATTCTCTCCGTAGTTGGAATTTTGGCATGTTTTCAACCCATATTTGCAAAAATAACCGTATACGTATGAGAATGAAATAAATGACACTTCTGTCACCCGGTGATCGGGTGGCAGTGCCCTGCAGCTGACACCTGGGCCATCGGAGCCAGGCCACTGGGCAGTAGGGGCCTGCCGCACCATGTAGCGCCCTCCTTGTCGCCCCGCCACCGGACGACAAGTAATTAATCCAGCTAATTAGCTGGCTTAATTACCTGCATGAGTTAGTATTTTGTATGTACTATTTTTTTGAATTTTTAAATATAGCAAATGAACTCAAATTTTTTTAAAAATTTTATGTGCAGCCTCCCGACACAACTTCAATGTGTAATGTTTTGATAATTTTATCCGCTCTGAATATTGCTAAAAAATTTATATAATTATGATATTTTTAGGATTTATTACATATAGTAAACGAGCTCTAAAAATTACAAAATTTTATGTGTAGCCTTCCAACACAATGTACTTCATAGTGTAGTTTTTTTTTTACAATTTTGTTCCCTCTAAATGTTGCTAAAAATTTATATAATTATGATACTTATATGAGTTGTTACATATAGCAAACAAGCTCCAAAAATTATGAAATTTTATATGCACCCTTCCAAAATAGTCATCCTAATTGTCTATTTGTTTAGAAATTTTATGTGCACCCTCCCAAAGATTCTTGTACCACGGTTATGTTCAATATCCTAAAGTATGTAACTAAATGGTTGATGCATCGTTACGGTTGCCATAAATAATCATATGCAATAATAGTTGACAAAGTTAATCATTTAAGTAATCAATTGATTAATTACCAATTACCGTGACATGAAATAGTACATCTTGAATTGGTACAAACATGAATTAATTCAATAAACAAAAAGACACATCAAATCATGACTTGGAATGGTGACCAGATGAGCTCGATCTGTTGGAGAAATACTTCATTGTGTGCCCGTAGGTCTTGTATATCCTACACTTTGCTGTGCGGCTAATGCTGGTATGTTGGCTGACATCCATGTTGTTATGGAAACACCACGTCTGTTCGACGTCCCTTCGCAGTTATCTTCAAGTGCTTATTGGTGGCCCATTGCATCATGTCCAGTCAAACATCTCTATAATTTAACCCCAAACTGTAGGAGCGAAACTTTGCATTCCATGAACTAAAAAGGTGTTGCATATCATAGTACTGAGAGATGTAGGGCTCGGACATCTACCTCATTTGCGAACATGCCTTGTACACATGTGAGCATGGCTTGTACAGGGCTTTGGTTTGTTGCAGGTGCATGTGGCCACATCACCCAAGGTGCATGCCTGTTTCATTTCACCTCTGGCATGACTGTTGATATATTTCTGCTAGAGCCTGATCTCATACTTCCTCCGGAGGCCATCGATTACCTGGATGTCGTGCATTCGGGCCTTCTCCATCTTTTGGTCCATGTGCCTTTGCATGTTTTCATACCACTTCTTGCCTTCGTCTATTTATCGTCTGGCTGCGGTGGCTCTATTGATGAAATAACTGATAGTGCAAGTCCATGTCTCCTCCACGATCGCGGTGATGGGGAGGCGCCACACTCCTTTGAGAACATTGTACTACACCTCGAACATGATGGTCATCATAATCCTATACCTCGCACCGTCCGTGTCATAGAGAAGGGACTATTTCTCTAACTCAGGAGCGTGCTGATGAATCCACTCTGAGAAACTTATGGCGCCGCGGGGTTTCTCTCCGTTCGTAGTTCGCCTTTCTAGCTCTGTCCAGATGGACTCGAACTTCTGCCTTGAACATCTTCAGAAGTTCTTGGCTGTGGAATCGTGTGAACAAGTTAGATGCAAGATGCCTCATGTACCAACGGGTTCGCACGTCATTTCATAGCTATGGGGGTTTGGTCCCTATGCATCGTCGTCAGTACCATCGTAGCCTGGGTCGGTGTTCTCATCGGACTCCAACCCGAGCACCTGCTTCGGTTGATACTTGTGGCAATCAATGTGAGGTGACCACCACGTGTCTGCCCCTTCATTCTGCATGAAATCATGGGCGAGTCTTTCCTCCGATACAGCACATTCAGTGCTATCGGTTTGAATCTAGGCCTGTGGTTGCTTGGGCGTGGAGGGGCTGGGCTCATTAACGTTTTCTGGTGCCCGACCCATGAAACTTAGGTACACCATCGACGTCCCGTAAATGGCCGCCTCGGACTAGGAGGTAATTTGCATGTACTGTCTCCATGCTATGGTGCCATTCATCTTCACGAGCTCCCACACGCCATTCGTGCAGGTGATCCCCTTCATTGCAAGTTTCATCGTCATTGCCTCCATGGCGAACTCTCTCTAGATGCAGTTTCAAAGCTCGTGAATATTCATCACGCTGAGCCCCTCGGCCCGAAGCACCTTGTATTCACATGTCGATAGATCCAACCCATCGAGTCCTGCCCATACAAGGCCATCATCGTAGAACACTGTCAAGTGTTCCATGTCTACGACTACCTGAAGCCACAATAACCAGATCCGCATTAAGCGTTATAACAAAAAAATGATGACAAGCAACATGCAAGTTAGTGATTACATGTGTGTAACTACATAAGAATAATTCATTAATTAGCGATAATTTGATTACCCGTTCGAAAATTAATTACGAGTGATTCATTACTATCGTCCTTACTATAGTAATTACGACTAATTAATTACATAGTACCATACAACAACAAATTATGAGTATCGTACATACACAAAATAGTACAAAACTACAGCTAAATTACTACAACCCATTTATTTCATAATACAAACTACATTAATTACGACTAACCGAATAACACTAAATAACTACGATTATGACAATAACGTCGAAAGCATGCAACAAAAAATTATCTGTCTTTCGGGAGAAGCAATCAGTACTACCGCATCCTCTTGTCGCGTTCTCGACAAATGTGCACTGGCTTCTCAAAAGAATGAGCTATACACTCTTAATTCTGAGCGACGAGCACAAGAATGAGCTTCTGCGATGAGCGACTGAGATGCCCAATGAGCAACTGCGAGAGATTCGTATTTATGGCCGAGCGAAAAAGGAACCCGGTGCACTTACCCCGCAAATTAAGGATTCTTTATCGCACGTAGCACTGCGGGCAAGGGGGACAGCGAAGGAGGCAGCGGGAAAGAGGGATAGCAGCAACGGACTGACATATGTACGAAGGAGAGAGGCATGCGCTGCAAGAGATGCCTGCCGCATGGTGGCCGTGCGGTAGGTGATTTCAATCGCTAATTAAATGAGCATCGCATATCGCTAATTACGATTAAATTATCATAAAATAACATGGCAAATTCATAGTACATAAAATTCCCAAAAAATTTGACAATTAGATCGATTGTGCTGGGAGGCTGCACATAAAATTTTGTAATTTTTGAAGCTCATTTGCTATATGTAATAACTCTTACAAATATCACAATCGTATGATTTTTTTAGCAATATTCACACTGGATAAAATTATACAAAAATTACACTGGATAAAATTATACAAAATTACACAACTAATTACATTATGTTAGAAGGTTGCACATAAAATTTTATAATTTTTTGAGCTCATTTGCTATATTTAAAAAATCCAAGAAGCAGTACATATAGTTAAGATAGGTAATTAAGTTGAAAATACCTGTCATCTGGTGGCAAGACGACAGAGACGGTGCCGCATAGTGGGCAGGCAGCAGGCAGGCGGCCGTACGGTGGCCGAGTAGTAGGCCCATGCCGCCTGGTGGCTAGGCTCCCATGGCCACATATCAGATGCACAGCGCTGCCGTCCGGTAACCAAACGGTAGAAGTACCATTTTGGCTATTCTGATACGTATATGACTATTTTTGTAAATACGACTTTAGAATATACTAAAAGTACTAAAATTTCTCAGCAGTTGTAGTAGTACTAAAAAAGGTGCATTCCACTTTAAATACGGAGTAGAGTGGAGACGACGGCGAGCACTACTCCGGGTACAGAGCAGTGATTGCGGGCAGCGTCCAAAGAAGGCAGCAACAACCACCACGAGCACATGCTAAAAGCGTAACAGCAGTAGTACTAGGGTGTCAAGCTGTCCAGCCCAATCTCTCCCGCAGGAACTGTAGCACCAAACGTACTAACAGACAGCGACCGTAGCACCGTAGCAACAGCTAGGGGTGCAAACGGGTCGGATTCGGACGGATATTGTTGTTACCATATCCTAACCCATATTTTTTTCTCCGGATTCGGTACCATCGGATTCGGTACCAATCGGATTCGGTGCCGGATCGGTTGGAATTAACCCGTTTGTAAGGAATAGATGCAGTACAACAAATGGAGTAGGATGACGTACTGTCAAGAACTTGATGTTCCTACTTAATAGCTGATGTGGAAGATTTTATTTTACCATTGCAAAAGAAAATGAAACGTCAAATAGTAGCACTAATCTTAAATCAAACTTGAAGACGTATCGGATTCGGACGGATATTGCTATTACCATATCCTAACCCATATTTTTTTCTCCGGATTCGGTACCAATCGGATTCGGTACCAAACGGATTCGGTGCCGGATCGGTCGGGATCAACCCGACCCGTTTGCACCCCTAGCAACAGCCCAGCTCCTGCCACCACTTCTCTTTGTTTTCTGAAGCGACTAGTGGTGTCATTTGTGCAAGGCCAGCACGTTGCAATGACGGAGTAGTACTAATACTACGAGGAAGGCCACCTGCATTTGCTTTCTTGGACACCTTTCAGCAGCTTACAACCTGCAAGATTGGTTGTTTGCTGTCCTTCTGCGTTTCGGTTCCAGAAATATCTGGTGTTTTTAGTGTTTGCGCCTTCGCATTTTGCTGAGGTCTGGTTTCTCGTTGTTCTTCTGGTGGAATTCAAGAAATGCTCCAAGTTCCAGTTGGTGGCTGAAATCTCTGGAAGGGTTTAAGGTGCAGTCGCAGCCCCCCTCCTCCGTTGTTTCAGTTTTCAATTTTGTATTCTTTCTTTCTTTTTTACGGATTCTTTGTTTTTTAGGGAAATTGTCTTTTTTCTTTCTTTGTTCTGTGCTTGATTTTCTTTCTCTTTTTCTGTTTTGTTGTCCACTTGGGTTCACTGTGGTAACCTTTCGGCTTCCTCTTCAGTACCTGTTACTTCACTCCTAAAAATGTTCTTCTGTTCCTTCTCCATTTTTTATGTTCTGTTTTTGGCACCCAGAAATGGAAGATTGATTGAGAGGATTGGGTGTGTGTCCATATTTTATTGAGAGCGGCAGCCTCTAGATCTGAGCAGGTGAAGGCATTTTGGTCTGCATGGTGTGAATTCCAGTTCGAGAGTACTTCGTTAGTTTCTTGTTTATTTGAGAAGTTTTAAACTTCTCCCCTTTTGTTGCTGCACTGTGCATGCTGTAAATCCGTGGGGGGCTACCCCCATCATCCTCTGCTGGAGTAGCGGACTATTCTTTTCTTTCTCTTCCAAATTTATTTTTCGGAAATAAGCACTGGATCTGATAGAAGAAAGAGATAGCAAACGTCCTGCTCTTTGGATTGCTATTTCGCTAGCTTTTTTCAGTATCCTATTACTAAACTGCAAATAATTATAGTTTTACTATTTCCAGCCTTGAATTCCCCCCTTTCCCGGTGATTTTTATCCAGCAGGGTGAGAATATCAACTGTTTTTTTAGCTTTACTATTCCTAATTGGGGGTCCTTTGTAATTTGGGGAATTTTGGATAGAACAAGAAATGCGCATCCTGTAGCTTGAAGAACATGTATTTTCAGTGTGCTGGTTGTTGGAAGAACAAGTAACATTTACACTTACTAAAACGGCGATGCAGCTAAAAATTTCCCTCCACTTAGTTGCTAACTAACTTGTCCTTTGATCAGAGCAAAAGGAGAAATTGGCCTGAGAATTAGAGAGGAATATGGCTGACGTTGAAGCTGGTACGGTGGCCACGGAGCTGGGCAGTTCAAGAAGGTCACAAGATAACGCTGCAACATTAATCCCAAACAGTGGCAATTTGGAAGGTTCAAGCCACAAGGGCCCGAAGACCACCAGGTTCAAAGATGATGATGAGGTTGTTGAGATCACCCTCGATGTACAACGCGACTCAGTTGCAATCCAAGATGTCAGGGCGGTTGATGACGGCGGCTCAGCACACAGTGGCGGGTTCGACGGCCTGTCGTCGGTGTCACCTTCCTCATCGAGAAGTGGCAAGCTGTCGTCAAGACTAAGGCAGGTGACAAACGGGCTAAAGCTGAAGAATTCAAGCAAGAAGGTGCCACAGACGCAGGTAGCAAAGACCGTGAGGAAGAGATTAGACAGAAGCAAGAGCGGTGCTGCCGTGGCGCTCAAAGGTCTGCAGTTTGTGACTGCAAAAGTTGGCAGTGACGGCTGGGCTGCAGTGGAGAAACGATTCAATCATCTACAGGTCGATGGCCTGCTGCTCCGTTCAAGATTTGGGAACTGCATTGGTAATTTCAGCAGTTGGAGTGAACTTTGCTTCTCCACAACTATTTGGAAGAATGGTAATTCAAGCGTTTGCTTTTGATTGTGCAGGGATGGAAGGGTCTGACGAGTTTGCAATGCAAGTGTTTGATTCATTGGCGAGGAAGAGAGGGATAGTGAAGGAGGTGCTGACTAAGGAGGAGCTGAAAGATTTCTGGGAGCAACTGAGTGATCAGGGTTTTGACAACCGTCTTCGAACATTCTTTGACATGTTAGTACTTTGTGCTGAATATCTTACTAGTTTTGTCATGGTTTCCTTCTTTATAGATGTTACTGTATGTGATGAATTTGCCAAATCCAATTTTTCTACAAAATACTTGCCTCAATTTACTTATAACCTTGCAAAAATTTTCAAGCAAAACTATTGGAACAAACTTATCTATGTCTATGATGTGTTCAGCCATTTCATATAGCAATTAATGATGTGTTTAGCCATTTCATATAGAAATTAATGTCCATGCATCCCTTTGTGCAGGGTTGACAAGAATGCTGACGGAAGAATCACAGCAGAGGAGGTTAAGGAGGTCAGTCAGGAGATTAGAAACTGAAAATCTAATGTCTTGTGTTGTACATTTAAGGTATTGAACAATTGATAACATGCTTTTGCAGATTATTGCCCTTAGTGCATCAGCAAACAAACTTTCCAAGATCAAGGAGCGAGCTGATGAGTACACAGCACTCATTATGGAAGAGCTTGACCCTAATAACTTGGGCTACATCGAGGTTTGTGTCCACATCAAAATAACAGTTGCGACACAAGATATGTCCTAACCTCACTAAACAATTGACAGCTCGAGGACCTGGAGGCACTCTTGTTGCAGTCACCATCTGAAGCTGCTGCAAGATCAACAACAACCCACAGCTCCAAACTTAGCAAAGCTCTTAGCATGAAGCTTGCATCAAGCAAGGACATGAGTCCACTTCAACATTACTGGCAGGAGTTCTTGTACTTTCTTGAGGAGAACTGGAAGCGCATTTGGGTTATCACTCTCTGGCTCTCAATCTGCATTGCCCTTTTCATTTGGAAGTTCATCCAATACCGTAACCGAGCTGTATTTCACATCATGGGCTACTGTGTGACCACTGCAAAGGGTGCTGCAGAGACTCTCAAATTCAATATGGCCCTGGTCCTTCTTCCTGTCTGCCGAAATACAATCACTTGGATTCGGTCAAAGACACAGATTGGAGCTGTTGTACCCTTCAACGACAACATAAACTTTCATAAGGTAAAACCATATGGACTCAATTATTATTGAACAAAGTAATAGATCTCTCCATGTTGTGAAAGCTTTCCATTCCATGTGAACAGACTCTTTGTTATCAATGAGAGCCAATGAGAATAACTTGTTAAACCTATTCATCTGATAGATGATTTAGCATTAAGCAAACTGTGAGTCTGTAACACAACATAGCTGAGATTGAGGTATTTTATGCGCAGGTCATAGCAGCAGGTGTTGCAGTTGGTGTTGCTTTGCATGCAGGGGCTCATCTGACATGTGATTTTCCTCGCCTACTCCATACGACTGATGCTGCCTACGAACCAATGAAGCCTTTCTTTGGGGATAAAAAGCCACCAAATTACTGGTGGTTTGTAAAGGGAACTGAAGGGTGGACAGGCGTGGTCATGGTTGTGCTCATGGCAATAGCTTTTGTATTAGCCCAGCCATGGTTTCGACGTAACAGGCTCAAGGACACTAATCCCCTCAAGAAAATGACTGGCTTCAATGCCTTTTGGTTTACCCACCACCTATTTGTTATTGTGTACACACTGCTCATCGTCCATGGAACATGCTTGTATCTAAGCAGGAAATGGTACAAGAAAACGGTAAAAATCTATATCCTGGTGGTAATAAAAAACCTAACAATCAAGATTGTTACTTACGGTCCATTTTTTACTTTCTCAGACATGGATGTACCTTGCTGTTCCTGCCCTCTTATATTTAAGTGAGCGCATTCTTCGGTTATTTAGGAGCCATGATGCAGTTAGGATTCAGAAGGTACCGCCAACTAAACCATTTCTTACATTTAGTTTTCCGTTGTTTGTCTGTTTGTCCTTTTGAACTTGAATATTACAAACAGTCACTTCTTTTCCTTTGGAAATATAGTCTGTCGCAGAAATGTAGCAAACCTTTCAATATTGGAGATGTACTATGAACAGCAGATTGGTCTCAAAATTTTTTAAAACTCTGAATTCATTCTTCTTTGGCTTTTAACTTTTGTGCCCTCAACAGGTTGCGGTATATCCAGGGAATGTGTTGGCTCTCTATATGTCCAAGCCACCTGGTTTCAGATACCGGAGTGGGCAGTACATCTTCATAAATTGCCGTGCTGTGTCTCCATATGAATGGTAGCCACGTTACACATTTTTTAAAAAAGAAGATTGCCACTACTTTAGTTATAAAATCAGCAGATGACTAATAGTGCCATAATTTGGTTCTCTCACAGGCACCCATTTTCCATTACATCAGCACCAGGAGATGATTATCTTAGTGTCCACATTCGCACAAGGGGTGATTGGACTTCACGGCTTAGGACTGTCTTCTCTGAGGTAAATCAGCTTCTTTTTAGCCTTTGGTTTGTCTGTTGATCAGCTCCAATTGAAACAAGGCTTAGGAACTTTTGGACAACGAATTTACATATGTCAATAACAGTGTGCTGCAGCATTACTTTTATGGAGTGCTTAGATGTTTCTTGTGCCAAATATATCAAAATTTTAGTTAAAAAGGTTATACTTCTGAAGCATGGTGAACTGTCAAGTTTGTTCTTTTGTCGTATCTGATGCTATTGCTCTACTTGATGGAACTGACAAAAACCCTAAATGTGAACCAGGCATGTCGGCCTCCCACTGAAGGAGAAAGTGGACTCCTTAGAGCTGACCTTTCCAGGGGAATCAGTGACAGCAATGCAAGGTGGAAAGGAATTTTTCAATTTGTTTCCAAAATGCAGTACCGTACAATATTTTTCTTACTTTCATCTGATCATAAACTTTGTCTGACACGTACTAGATTCCCAAAACTGTTGATTGATGGACCATATGGTGCTCCAGCACAAGATTACCGGGAATACGATGTGTTACTGCTCATTGGACTAGGCATTGGAGCCACTCCTTTGATCAGCATTGTGAAGGATGTCCTTAACCACATTCAGCATGGGGGTTCGGTGGCAGGCACAGAACCTGAGAGCAGTAGCAAGGCAAAGAAGAGACCATTCATGACGAAGAGGGCCTACTTCTACTGGGTCACAAGAGAAGAGGGCTCCTTCGAATGGTTCAGAGGGGTCATGAACGAGGTGGCTGAGAAGGACAAGGACGGAGTGATTGAGCTCCACAACCACTGTTCAAGTGTATATCAGGAGGGCGATGCTCGTTCCGCCCTCATTGTCATGCTCCAAGAACTTCAACATGCAAAGAAGGGTGTTGATATCTTGTCTGGAACTAGTGTCAAGACTCACTTTGCCAGGCCTAATTGGCGAAGCGTCTTCAAGCATGTTGCGGTCAACCATGAGAACCAGCGTGTCGGTACGTAATTCCTGCCTTGTCAACACCAGTAGTATGAATATGTCAAATGATCCCATCATCTGTTCACATTTGATTTCGGTTCAGGGGTTTTCTACTGTGGTGAGCCGGTCCTGGTGCCTCAGCTACGGCAGCTGTCATCAGATTTCACCCACAAGACAAACACAAAGTTTGAGTTCCACAAGGAGAACTTCTAATGGTATAACTTGAGAAACACCTGTATATGGCCCCTAGTGCTTGATGGTGTGAATTATAAGGTTTGTAATATACAGGTAGAGCAATAAAATGGAGTTACTTTTCACTAGATTTCAAAATTCCACCATGTTCTTTTTTTTTTGGCATGTGTGCTCTGCCCATTCGTGTTTACTCCTCCTGAAAAGGGCCATGGCGTTTGCACTTTATGTTGTAGCCTAAGTGGATATCAACACCGTTGTATTTCACCCACATGACGAACACAAAAGTTGAGTTCCTCTTGTATTTGAAGGTTGTGAGGAAGTATGCCCAGCGTCTAACCTTAAAGTTCCAATTCAGAGTGACCTGGCATTTCGTTTTTGAGCTGATCTTGGCAGGTCCATTGTTATTCGTTACTGCCTTATGTTAGTTTTAGTTCTTTAGCTTTTAGGATCTCCTAGGTTAGATCTAGCGGGGTTTCTATTGCGTTCGGGTTCTTGAGGTAAAACGGAGAAGGAGGGAGGGGTACCAACCGTCCGGTGTAGAGGATGAAGAGCCGGCCATCGCGGTTCGTCGGTGAAGCTCTGCGCACGGGCAGCGACGATCGGGGAAGAGGAGCGGCGTCTCCCTGGTGGCCGGCGTCTCCCGAGCGGCGGTGATCTCCTTGGCGGTGGGTCTTCCCGTCGCTGGAGCGCCCCCTCTTAGATCGGGTCTAGGGTTTGTCGGTGGGTCTGGCGGCGGCACGGTGAACCTTGGTCTCTGTGCCGCCCCGGCCCCCACCTCTATTTATGTGGCGCTGGCGACAGGGGCCCACCAGCCTATTGGGCTGGGCGCCCCCGATCAGGGCGCGGTCAAGGGGAGAGGGAGGGCATTTGGCCGTTGGGCCAAATGCCCTGAGATCATTCTAACATTTTCCCCCTTGATCTCAATCTATACTTTATCTTTAATTACTTTTGCCTTTACACATTCCATCACAGATTAGTGCATAGAACATGTCTCATCGTCACGGTCAATCGCCGATAGATTCAACAGCTACAATACACCTCTCTGTTCTGAAATAGTTACTTTAATCTTTTGGGCCATCTTTTAGTCCAGGAATCATAGGCTTTCCCTTAAACCCATGCCGGCTATATGTTCTCTGAACACGTTGGGTGGTAAGCCTTTAGTAAGCGGATCCGCTAACATCTTTGCGGTACTTATATGCTCAAGACTTATAATTTGTTCCCGAACTTTATCTTTCACAACATAATATTTTATGTCAATGTGTTTGGCAGCACCACTTGACTTATTGTTGTGGGCATATATTACTGCGGGTTCATTATCGCAGTACAACTTAAGTGGTCTATTGATGTCGTCAACCACTTTTAAACCGGGTATGAACTTCTTTAGCCAGTTCACCTGCCCCGTGGCCTCATAACATGCTACAAACTCGGCATACATTGTGGACGATGTAGTGACGGTTTGCTTTGAGCTTTTCCACGATATAGCTCCTCCTGCGAGAGTGAATACATATCCGAATGTAGACTTTCTATCATCTCCCGCAAAATCAGAATCTGTATACCCCACTATATGGAGTAAATCTGATCTTCTGTATGTCATCATGAGGTCTTTTGTTCCTTGCAAATAACGCAAGACTTTCTTTATCAATTTCCAATGTTCTATTCCAGGATTGCTCTGGAATCTGCCAAGTAACCCGGTAACAAATGCTAAGTCAGGGTGTGTGCACACTTGAGCATACTGTAAGCTTCCGACAGCTGAAGCATATGGAACCGCTTTCATTTGATCGATCTCATACTGGTTCCTGGGGCATTGAAAATCCCCATATCTGTCGCCCTTGACTATAGGTGCAGGTGAAGGACTACATTTATGCATCCCAAATTTCTTTAAGACTTTCTCTATGTATGTCTTTTGTGACAGTCCCAATGTCCCTTTGTTTCTATCCCGGTGAATTTCGATCCCTAGAACGAACGAAACTTCACCAAGATCTTTCATATCAAAGTTTGAGGACAAAAATTTCTTTGTCTCCAGTAGCAGATTGACATCACTGCTAGCTAGTAGGATATCATCCACATACAGGATTAGGAAGATAAACTTCTCATCTTTAAACTTTGCATAAACACAGTTGTCCTCTACATTCTCTTTAAATCCAAATTTTCTTATTGTACTGTCAAACTTCAAGTACCACTGTCTTGAAGCTTGCTTTAACCCATATATTGATTTTTTTAGGCGGCATCCCATTCTTTCATTTCCTTCCACGACAAAACCTTTCGGTTGTGCCATGTAAACATTTTCCTCCAAATCCCCATTAAGAAATGTCGTCTTTACATCCATCTGATGTAACTCTAAATCATAATGTGCTACTAATGTCATTATGATTCTGAAGGAGTCTTTACATGAGACTGGAGAAAAGGTCTCATTGTAATCAATCCCTTCTCTTTGCGTAAATCCTTTTGCCACAAGTCGCGCTTTGTATCTTTCTACATTCCCTTGGGAGTCATGCTTTGTCTTGTAGACCCATTTACAGCCTACTGTTTTGGCTCCTTTAGGAATAATTTCCATGTCCCAAACTTTATTAGTCTTCATGGACCTCATTTCCTCTTCCATGGCCTCAAGCCATTTTGAGGAATTTTCGCTTCTCATGGCTTCTTCAAATGAGGTGGGATCCTCCTCCATTTGAAATTCCTCTGTATGATAAATCTGATAATCATCAGAAATAGCTGATCTTCTTACTCTTTGAGACCTCCTCGGGGCCTCCTCATTTGGTGCATCTTCTGTTTGAGGCTGCTGTTGCTCCCCCTCATCTGTGACAATAGGTTCTATAGGATCCTGAAAAACAGGTTCCTCATTATCATTCATTGTTGCCACAGGAGGAACAATAACAGGTGCTGGCACCACAGTGTCTTGCACCGTCGGTGCAGCGACAGCAGGTAGTGTGAAGAATGGCTCTTGAATCATCGGAGTGAGCGCATACACCCGCTTCTCTTCAAGATCAATCTCTGAAAGCATCTAGGCCCCTAAAAATGTTAGTTTTGGTAATTAATGAATTTGTGTGAATATGGGACTAATGTGTGCATTAAGTGTTTGAAAGGATATGTTTAAATAGCAAAGAAAGAGGCTCACAAAATATCCCATGAAGATTCAAGATCTCTAGGGCGACAAGGTAAATAGTTTAGATATCTATTTTGTTTTACCGGTCTTGGAGTTAGGTTGGAAGACCGGATTATAGGATAGACGCCGTACTATTAAGAGGGATCATGGTGATTGCTTGATCATGTTCAAATGTGCCATTTGGATCAATTTAGGATCATGCATGCACTTAGAAATTAAAATTAAATCAAATCTGTGCATTGTCAGAAAATCCGGTAGTTCCGGCGTGTATTAGGCGGAACTACCGCAGGTCCGGTAGTACCGGGCGCCCGAGCGGAACGTTTTTTCCAGAGAGCGCCCGGACTAAGACTTAGTCTCTCGGAAAACGGTAGTACCGCGGTTTGACCTGCGGAACTACCGGACTGCCGGTAGTACCGGGCACTCGAGCGGAACTTTATTTCCAGAGAGCGCCCGGACTTTAACTTAGCCTCTCGGAAAACGGAAGTACCGCTGTTTTACCTGCGGAACTACCGCATGTGCGGAAGTTCCGGACACCCAAGCGGAACGTTTTTTCCAGAGAGCGCCGAGAATAAGACTTAGTCTCGTTGAGATCGGAAGTACCGGGCTTGGGGCGGAACTTCCGGACGTCCGGAAGTACCGCGGTTTTAACGGCGGTAGTACCGCACTCATTGACCAACGGTTACTTCTGACTCTCTGACATAGCCGTTCTGACCGGTCAGCTAGGCTCCGGTAGTACCGCGGTTTTGCCTGCGGTAGTACCGGATTTCCTGAATTTTCAGGATTGTTTATTGTAACGGCTATTTGAGGTTGGTGAGGGTATAAATACACCCCCACCAGAACTTGGACGTGTTGTTGAACATCCATTGAATACATTTGAGCCTAGAGCAACCTCTCACACCTCATTCACTCTCTTGTGCATTCATTTGAGGTAGTTGACCCAAAATTCAAGTGCATTGCATTCTAGTTGATCCATTGAGCACTTGAGTGAGATCAAGCCGCAGTGGTCTATTCTATTGGTGCTTGCCGGCACCTAGACGGCTTGGCGGAGCTTCGGTGATCTTCTCAAGAAGATTGTGAGAAGGCCCGGAAGATTGTGAAGGCTTGGAGCTCGCCTACCCGGAGAGGGAAAGGGCATCCAATAGTGATCGAGGTGTTTAGGCTCATTCGTGGAGCCGGTCCGATTCGTTCGGGCTTACCTCAACGTGGACTAGGGGAGACCGGCAAGTCTCCGATCACCACGGTAAAAAGTAATCGTGTCAAATTGTGGTTTGCTCTCTTGTGATCATATTCTTCCAAGCAACACTCTTTATTCATATCATTTGATTGCTTGCTTAGTTAGAGTAGCAATTGTTGTTCTCTACCTTTCGTTTTTGCTCCTAGTCGATTACTTGTGCTAGTGTTAGTGTTATCTTGCTCTATCAATCCATCAAGTTTAAAATTGCTAATTAGAATTAGACAAAAATTTTAAAACCTCCTATTCACCCCCCTCTAGTCGGCCTCCTCGATCTTACAATCTCACGAGCTACCATACTTCCTCTCATCATTTCATCCTCTAAGAAGACAGCGTGTCTCGTTTCTACAAACTTTGTATATCTATCTGGACAGTAGAAACGAAACCCTTTTAACTTTTCAGGGTAGCCAATGAAATGGCAACTTACTGTTTTGGGATCAAGCTTCCCAAGGTTTGGGTTAAATACTTTAGCCTCAGCAGGACTCCCCCACACACGTAAGTGGTTTAGTGAGGGAACTCTTCCTGTCCACATCTCGTACGGTGTTTTGGGCACCGATTTACTAGGCACTCTGTTGAGAATATGAATGGCGGTTTTCAACGCCTCCATCCATAAACTCAATGGCAGTGTGGAATAGCTCATCATGCTTCGCACCATATCCATCAGGGTACGGTTGCGTCTTTCAGCTACTCCATTTTGCTGAGGTTCGCCCGGTGTAGAATACTGGGCCACTATGCCTTTTTCCTGTAAAAACATTGCAAAAGGTCCAGGAACTTGTCCATATGGGGTATGTCGACCGTAGTACTCCCCCCCACGATCAGATCGGACTATCTTAATCTTTAAATCGTGTTGGTTTTCAATTTCAGCCTTAAATATCTTGAATTTATCCAAGGCTTCATTTCTTTCTTTGATTGGATAAATATATCCAAAACGGGAGTAATCATCTGTGAATGTTATGAACGAGTCATAACCATCCACACTTTTCACAGGAAAAGGACCATAAATGTCTGTGTGAACAATTTGTAGAACTCCTGTGCTTCTTTTGGCGTCTTTCTTAATTTTCTTTACATATTTTCCTTTAATGTATTCTCTGCATTGTTCTAAGTCTGAGAACTCTAATAGAGGAAGAATTTCATTCTTAACAAGTCTTTCTATTCTCCCCCTCGAAATATGGCCTAAACGACAGTGCCATAATTTCGACGATTCATTATGAGTTCTCTTTCGTTTTCTGTTCGCATTCACAGGCGAGGATATACGCTCATTCACACCACATACGGAATTCACATTTTCACGAAGTGACAACAAATAAAGCTCATTCTGTAAGATGGCAAGACCAACACATTATTTATTAAACATTATTTCACACTTGCCATTTCCAAAATTACAATCATAACCATCTTTGTCCAAATTTGAAACACTAATCAAATTCCTCTGTAAAGAGGGAACAAAAAGGACATCTCTAAGTAAAAGATTGGAGCCATTAGCTAACTCTAATGAAAGATCGCCAACGGCTTCAACTTCAGCTTGGACTCCATTTGCAACTTTAATGCATCTTTCGTTTCTTTGCGTAGTCCTCGTCGAACGGAATCCCTGTAAAAAATTAGCAACATGAATAGTTGCTCCTGAGTCAATCCACCAAGTGGATTTCGAATATTGCACATACATGGATTCATTTATAAAGGTAATAATGTTCTCACCTTTCTTTGCCATTATCATCTTTAAGTAATCAGGACAGTTCTTCTTGTAGTGTCCCGTTTTCTTGCAGTGAAGACACTGATCTTTGTCTACAGCAAATTTATTCTGTTGAGGCTGATGGACAGAGGCTTTTCCCTTGTTCTTTGAGAAGGAGGTACTGTTGAAGTTCTTTTTCTTGTTATCCTTCACATAGTTGATAGATCCACCATGTGAGGATTTAATTCTTTCCTCCTCTTGCACACACATAGCTATGCACTTTTCCAAGTCCCATTTCTCGGGCTGCATATTGTAGTTGACAACAAATGTGTCAAACTCTTTAGGCAAGGAAGCAAAAACCAAATGAATAAGAAACTCATCCTTGAGAGCCAAATCCATTAGTTTAAGCTTGGATGCCAAGTTGCTCATCCTCAGTATGTGCTCTCTTATGCCACTGCCACCACCAGAGTACCTCTCTGTCACAAGCTGTTTAATCAGCTATGTAGCATAAGTCTTTGAAGAGCCAGTGAACTGACTCTTTATCTTATCAAGGTACTCTGTGACAGTGTCACACTCTGCAATTGAGCCCACAATTGCAGGCTCAATTGTGTTCTTTATCACAGCCATACACTTCTTGTTGGCTGTGGTCCATTTCTTATGATCAAGATCATAAGACATCTGTAAGGGAGCATGATCCCTCTGTCTTTTCTGCCAAGCAGTATCATCCTCATTTTGATCCCTCACTGGTGCCATAGGCTCAGTGGGACGTGCTGTAGTGAGGACCCAGTCCACCTCAGCTAAGATAAACGCTAAGTCTATCTTTTTCTTCCACTCTCCATAATTATCTCCTTTGAGAGTGGGGATATCTCTGATACAACCCATCAAGTTGTATCCGCCTGAAAATTAGTTCAAATAAAGTGAGAACGTAACAGCAAAATTATATGCCTTATTTCCAACGTTGGTCAAAAATACGACATACAATTAAATCAATTTTATCTATACATTAAATCTACATCACCGTTGGGCAGAAATAGAAATAATGCATAAAATCATCAATTAAAAAATTATAATACTGTTATTATCAACGTTGGTTAGAAAATAACAATATAATAATTATCTGGGATTTATCTCTATTTTTCCAAAATTAAATTCTCCCGTTGGTTCGAATTTAATAATGAAAATCAATCAACATTAACTTTTACAGCGGAAACTGTAATTATTCTAAAATAATTCAATATTCAGAAGCATTATACTGTACACATTTAATCTCTGGAAAATTAACACGTTGGTGCAAAAATTTACAAAGATTTTGGATCAAATTTCATTGAAATTCATCAAAAAATACTTCTGAAAATCAATAAATATCAAAAAAACAGGTTTACTGTTCATTCGGCCTGTTCGGCCCGGCCCACGGCCCACGGCGGCCTGCCCGCGCGCGGCCTCGACGGCCTGCTCGGCCGCGGCCTCGGCGGCCTTCTCACGCGGCCCAGCCGGCCTTATGCGCGCGCGCGCCCGCGGCCGCACGCGCTGCCGCTCGCTCCCCCGCGCCGCAGCGATCTCAGCCGTTGGATGCGAATCCAACGGCTTCAATCCCGCGCGGCCGCGTCCTTTTGCGCCTCCGCGCAATCCTTTCAGCCGTCGGATTCGCATCCGACGGCTCTCGTTCCCCGCGGTCGAGCGCGCTCGCGCTCAACCTGGGCCTGGGCCGCGAATTCACTCGCCCGCCTGGGCCGAAATCCAGCCCGCGCGATCTCAGCCGCCCGATCGCATCCGACGGCTGCGCGGTGATTTCGCCCGATCAAAACCGGCGCGCGGCGGATTCCCCGTAGCCCTAAATCATTCTGCCTCTCCCCTCTCTCTCTCTCCGCACCCGAGCGAGCGAAGCGACGGCGGCGGCGGCGACTTCGTCCACGCCGCCGGAGAAGGGGAAGAAGACCGGCGCCGCCATGGGCCCTCTCGCCGGCGTGCGCGCTCCCCTGAGAGGGAGCGCGCCGCCGTCGAGCGGCTCCGTGTCGGCGCCCCTCCGAGCGCGCGCGCTCGGATCTGTCCCGCGCGTCGACGGTGGCCCGCACGTGGAGCGCCGGCGAGCCCAAGGCTCGGCCGATCTCCCGCACGCCAGCGACGACGACAGCCCGGTGACGACGGCCAGGTAAGTCCAGTCGTTTTCTTTTCTAGGTTTAGGGTTCGGGTTAGGGTTAGGGTTCGTCCTTCCCCTCTTTTCTTTCTTTTTCTTTTCCCCATCTAAGATCTACGCCTAGTGGCTCTGATACCATTGTTAGTTTTAGTTCTTTAGCTTTTAGGATCTCCTAGGTTAGATCTAGCGGGGTTTCTATTGCGTTCGGGTTCTTGAGGTAAAACGGAGAAGGAGGGAGGGGTACCAACCGTCCGGTGTAGAGGATGAAGAGCCGGCCATCGCGGTTCGTCGGTGAAGCTCTGCGCACAGGTAGCGACGGTCGGGGAAGAGGAGCGGCGTCTCCCTGGTGGCCGGCGTCTCCCGAGCGGCGGTGATCTCCTTGGCGGTGGGTCTTCCCGTCGCTGGAGCGCCCCCTCTTAGATCGGGTCTAGGGTTTGTCGGTGGGTCTGGCGGCGGCACGGTGAACCTTGGTCTCTGTGCCGCCCCGGCCCCCACCTCTATTTATGTGGCGCTGGCGACAGGGGCCCACCAGCCTATTGGGCTGGGCGCCCCCGATCAGGGCGCGGTCAAGGGGAGAGGGGGGGCATTTGGCCGTTGGGCCAAATGCCCTGAGATCATTCTAACACCTTAATGTATATGGTTGTCTTGCAAAGCATTGCCCTCTATATTGAAGATTTAAGGAAGGTATTTGTGGCAAATGAGCGTGTTTCTTTTATGCTGGATTGCTGTGCTGTTGTAGACAGGTTACACACTGCATTTGTCAGATTTGTTCTGGTTTTTAGACAAATTGCAAGCAACAGAACGATGCATTGTCTTGGTGTTACATGATGGGAGGTAGGTTGCTAGGTTTCATAGCGAACAACGGAGGGGCATTTTGGTAATTTCCTTGCATGTGGTCTCCTGGAGCCGGTGAAGCTGCTCTTAGGGCTCCAGGCCCTAGTACAAATGCAGCTCCAGCTTTGACTGGCTATGGCTTCTAAATTGTTGGAGCATGCCCATTGCATTTGGTCAACAAAGAACAAATTGTTACTTCAACAAGCTTCCAGGAGCTGCAGCCTAAAGACCAGCAAACAGGTGGCCAATGCAAATTTGCAATGATCAGAACTTCCTAGACAAGGTGACAAAAAGGTAAGGGCCCAAAAGGTATTTAGAGAGAGACAAGAGAGACAAAATACAAAATAAGTAAAAAGAAGGAATATGTCTAACATTTGGCCGGAAAATAAATTTGGGGAAATAATCAGAACTCGGCTCGGAGGATTGGAGGCCTCTCAGCACGCCCACGTCGTGTGTTTTGCAGAAAGCCCCTTCGGGTTACTCGAAATCGCGCCCGCGCCCTGGCTGAAAAACGAGCTGCTGAGGCTACGCTGCTGGCTGTCTGATTTCGCCACCAGACAGATCCGACTGTCCGTGCGCATCGCGCAGTTCGCTGGGTGCAGCCCCGCGTGCTACGTCGTCGCCTAATCTACCTGGACCGCTTCCTGCGCCGCGGCCGCCGCCTCGCCCTCGCCGTCGACTCCTACAGCGTGCACCGTTTCTTCACTGCCGTGCCCGTCGCCGTCAAGTTCATGGATGGCATGTGAGTTTCTCTGTCTCGTGATCAAGTAACAGAACTGTTCTATTAGCTAATTAATTTGTAGTGTACGTGTACATGATCATCTTCTTGATTAATTCTTCGTGGTCTAACATATAAATTAGCTTTGTTTGTATTTGATTGTCACTCTGTTCTTGGTATAAACTTACTCTGTTCTTGGCAGTTGGCATGTTGTTGTTAGTTAATAATCTGAACTTGTCAAGTATTGAACAGAACATCTGAATTTAAACATCTCAATGGCGAGTTGCTGAGGTGAAATTAATTGGACTACCTGAATTTTGTTCTTCTGTGCTTCGGATTTAACTTTGAGGATTCAAACACTTTTGCTTCTAAAGAGGAGTGAGCTGTGACAAAAGTGCTTTATTCCTAATCGACATAGGCTTCTTTTGTCGTTTTCCCCCCTTCCCAAGCTTCTTCCCTTGTTTGAAACTCTGCCAGCTAGGAATAAGTTGTGTTTTCGAAGTAACTCCAGCAACATTTCACTCCCATCTTCAGGATTGCATTAGTTTTGTAAATCCCTTATGAGCTTACCTCTCATAGGATTCTAATTTCTAAGAAGTTACTTTGAATAGATAGCGTTATCAGGTAGTAGTAACTGTCGGTGCTCTAGGATCCACATGGTTCATACATGGTTTTTCTGGATGCAATATACAAGCACACCTCAATTCAGAAGCATTGGCAGTAATCACTGGCACATATGGACTCCTGTGCTGATCATGTAGTACCAAAGAAGACAATAATGAGTAAGTAGGTTTCTACCTCAATTCAGAAGCATTGCTCCTACCTTCCCTTTGTCACCAAGATTGACAGTTGAAGTGTGGGATCGCCGATATCTGATCACCTATTGCCCAGTTGTGATGCAGTACAATCCAAAAATTACCAAAATTTCATCAGTTCGGGTGGCTATACTGGTAAACAAACCTTCATTTCATTGTATAGTACTTTCACAGCGTCGGCAAATAGTTTCTTGTTTGAACAATACTGGAAAGGATTTTATTCCAGTAATAGTATTCAATACTACAATACAACTGCAATTTTTAAGTCTAAGAAAAGCTTGTTTCTTAAGCTTCAGTAGAGCTTGCCAAAAAGTAGAGGGATTATCAATTTATCATAGTTTGCCAGAGTCATGTTAGTGCTGCTTGTGTGTACAGGAAAAGAAGAGAGTAAAGTCCATTACCGGTCCTTAAACTTTTTATGCTGTGTCATCTCGGTCCATAAACTTTTAAAGTATGTCATCCCGGTCCTTAAACTTTCAAAGTGTGGCAATTTCTTTTGAAAGTCTATGGACCGGAATGACACAGCATAAAAAGTTCACTGCTACAACTACATAGGATATTACCACACTTTGAAAGTTTAAGGACCGGGATGACATACTTTAAAAGTTTATGGACCGGGATGACACAGCATAAAAAGTTTAAGGACCGGTAATGGACTTTACTCGTGGGTCATCTCCTTATGGTCCTGCTGAAGTGTGCTCCTCTACTATATTATTTAACGCATTAGTTGGATTTGTTGATAAACTTGCCTCGGCAGTGTTTGTTTGGCCAAAGAGGATAGTTGTTCTTGTTCTTTCGCCCTTTTTCATTGAACGCCTTAGTCATTTATATCTTTCATGTATTTTACTGACTATAGTGTAGAGTAGGTTCTATGCCATTTTGGTTTTTCAAATGATGTAGTGGGACCTGAAAATATGCCTAAGTGTTGCAATCTTGGCTGCTTTTCAGCAAATATGCCATAGAGATTTGAAGTTGGACAATGTTCTCTTGGATGGCAGCCCAGCTCCGTGGCTCAAGATATGTGATTTTGGGTACTTCAAGGTTATTTGTCACTTGTCAGATTTCTCAGACCGGTGCCTATGTAGCTCTTGACATGTCTTTGTAAGTTTGCTTAGGAATAACCATTTACCATTTTGAAACAGTCCTCAGTATTGCATCCGAGGCCCAAATCAGCAGTGGGTACGCTGGCACATATTACACCAGAGGTGCTTTCTTGCTGGGAGTATGATGGGAAGGTGAGTGGAAGGGCCTCTTGTTTATTTATGATATGTGTATTTTGATGTTTCTTTAAGCATATTTTTGAAGACCACATCACTAAGATTCTTCATCTTGGGAATTGGCATTGTGTATATCTATTTACTTAACTTTCTTTCACGATGGCATGCACATAAATGCATGATGTTGCCATGCCACGTTACTTACAAAATGAATTGCCATGCCAAGCAAACCTGAAAGTGCTGTTTGGTGGAGCGTTATGATTATTTAGGTGTAGAAGTGTCACTTACAGAGAAACCTAATGCAGTGTTTCGTACTTTTGTTTGTGCCTGGTTGTGTAGACACCAGCTTAACAATTTTCGTCCACAGTTATCGTTTTATTTGGTTCACGTTAGCTAATGCATGCTTTCCTTTTGCTGCAGACATGTAGGTTATTGGATCGCCAACCAACCGTGCAATAAAATGTAATATCTGGCCCGGCCCAGCCTGGCCCGGCCCATGTATGCCACATATATGAGAGAGAGAGCCAGAGGGAGAGGCCAAAACGAGATTTTTCTCCTCCTTCCCGAGCATTCTCGCTGTTGCCACCTCCCCCGTGCTCGCCTGGGCGTCGCTCTCTTCTCGCGTTGCTACCGCTGGTCCGCCGCCGCCGCCCGCAGCTCGCCGTCGTGCGTCGCCTTCTGGCTGCCGCCGCCGACGCCGCCGCCCGCGCACGCGCCTCGTGCCGTCGCCGCCCGGGTGCGCCGTCCCCGCCCCATTGGTGCGCGCGCCGTCGTCTCCACCGGTGCCGCCGTCGCGCCTCGCTGTCGCCGCCTCCCTGCTGTCATTCGTCGTCGCCCTGCTTCCCCTGACCGCGCCGCCGTCCCGTTCGCCAACGCCGCCCATCGCTCGCGCCCGCCTCCCCGCTCTCGCTGCCATCGCCCCATGGGGGTGGAAGGGCTGGCCATGGGAGCAGAGGGGTAGCCGCCGGCCGTGAGGGAGGAGCCGACTGTCGGCGTGAAGGGAGGAGAAGAAGAGGCGCCGGCGTGAAAAGAGAGGAAGAAGGGAGTGCGGCCGCCCGTGAAGAAAAAGAGGAAAGAAAGAGGGGCGCCGGCCGACTGGAAAGAGGAAAGAAAAGAAAAGGAAAGAAAGAGAAGGAGAGAAAAGGAAAAAAAAAGAGAAGTCTGATTTGCGACCAGGTCTGCCCGATCCGACTGAGAAAAAGGAGGGTTGTCCCGATCCTGTCGCTCGGGGCCAGGGTAACGCCTCGAAACCTTCTCCCTGTTTATTTGCCGAGTCAGGCATTATTAATACCGATCATTATAATTGATGCATGTGATCAGTTAGGTATCGTTTATTAATATGAATGCCTGGACGACGAAATTGGTACTGCCACTGTTGATCTGGTCGATCTGTGGCAGAAGAGGGAGAAGGAAAGCATAATTTGAGGTTAAACAGTATAACTGATTAAAGTGAGATTAAACGTGTAGAAATTGATCGGCGAGTATAAATAATGGGATCGCTCAATTTATAGACTGGTTAAGCATCGGGTCAATAAGAGGTTGCCCAGTGAGACAGGAGTGGGTTATGTCGATTGGACGTTTGAGCGATGTTATTTACTCGTAATTGAATGTATTGCATGAGTGATAAATTGAAATAATTAATGCTTGTTCAGGTGGCGGTTCGAGTTTGGTGCCGTCCACGCACCGTCCGCCAGGTTAACAGGCAAGTGCATGGTAGACGGTAATTTGTGATGAATGTTATTCGTGATTCCATGCCATGATGTACAGTATTTATGAGAGGACGCATGTGATTATGTGCTAATCATACTTTGAGGAGTAACATTTATGATTAGACATTCACATTTGGAGCATATTGCATCATGCAATTGCATAAGAGCCAGGTCGGTGAGAAAGTCATGACTAGTCTGGAGTGCTCTTGAATAAGAGCCAGGTCGGTGAGAAAGTCATATGACTAGTCCGGAGTGCTCTTGAATAAGACCTACAGAGGTAGGCAAATGAGTGGTCCATCGACGGGTGGACGCTCCGCTATACCGGTATACGCTACAGTTACAGAGCATACAGATGCATTGCATGATATTGCATTACAGTGACAGAAAGTGACACAGTTTATAGTTACAGTTGTGATTTACAGTTTATAGTTACAGTTGTGATTTACAGTTTACAGTTACAGACATTTTACAGTTACAGAATTAATTTACAGTTACAGCATTGATTTACAGTTTACAGATATAGGGTTGAAGTACAGTTTACAGACATAGAATTGATTTACAGTATACAGTTACAGACTTAGCCTACAGTTTACAGTTATAGAGTGGAATTAGAGCTTACAGTTCATGAAATTGATTGAAATGGCTAAAGTGATGTTACTGTTTTATCGTGTGCTTGCTGAGTCTTCGGACTCACCCTTGCTTTGTCGTTGTTTTTAGGTGAAGGATGACGACATGCATGGAATGGGGATAGCACTTTTGGCACTGCACATATGAAATAACAGCTTAGCCGTATACGGAGTCTTTATGTTTGTTATAATGCTAAGACTTGTGGCTCGTTGTTTGGTTTAGCTTGCTTGCGAGCTAGGATGGCGGGTCTCCATGGTCGGGGAGCCCACCGTTTCTGTTTATGTTTAACTTGTGAAATATGAAGTTAGTTGTTTTTACATTTATCCTACTGTTAGTTGTGGTTTGATATCTGTGGGTAATGATATAAAAGAATAGGGAAGGTGCTGCTAAAAGTTGAATTAGCAACACTTCTGAATCGTTAAGGGTGTGGTGGTAGCATCTTAGGCCCTGTGGAGGGCCGGGGTGTTACATAAAATGTTTTGGCTAATGAATTTTTGAAAGGTAAAACAAGCTGCACCCATAATAAGCTGTAATGTCTTCCTGTTTTCTATGTAATTGCAGCCTCTATTTATTGCAAAGATGTGGGTAGAGCCTTTTTTCGTGAGGAGGCAGGGAAAGCTTTTAGGTCCTGTTCTTTAATGGCTTCTAAAAGCGGTTTTTGGCTTTCGCTATATTGTCTAACTTTCAAACGGAGTATTTTCTTAAGATAGGGTCTATAAGTTAATTGTAGTACATGTTAAAAGCCCAACATCTGTATCAACCAAAATCGCAAGCTAGTATCTTTCTCTTCGTAATTTCTATCGCAAACAGCTAAAATTCAAATCTAATAGTATTTCCAATCTAATTCATTCACATTGATCAGTCTATTTGTTTGGACAGATGTCTGGAGCAGTGTACCTATGGATTCCTTCATGCTTCTTAGTCTGCAGGCCCGTTGATGAGGGAGTGCAAGTTGAGCGATTGCACAGGGCCCCCAAAGTCCCAAACCAATACGTATACGTATACAAATTTGTACAGCCGCCAGCGCCCAGCCGGTCCCGGTCCTGACTCCTGCGGCTCCTGCCGATGCGCTGCGCTGCTAGGGTTTCTTCAGACTTCAATTCTGCGGCCGCTGGTTCATACGACGCCTTCGTCGCTGCGCGTTCCCATCCTTCGGCAGTTCGGCGACACGGGCGACCCGGCGACGCAAGCGAGCGCAAGTCCTGGCGCAGACAGCAGACTTCCCAGGAGACCTCCTCACCTCCGGTACGTACGTAACTAGCTAGAAAAGTAGAAAGTAGAAACTGTTTTGAGTGTTTTCGCACGTAGGAAATTAACGTATATACTGTAGTTGGAGTAGAGGCTGGTTAATCAGGGCATCTACGAATTTCGTTGATCAGGTTTAATTAGTGATTAGATTGATCAGCAATGGTTAGAATTTTTATTTGTTCTGTAATCAGCTACTTCTTTAAAAAAACAGGAAGACATTTGTTTTCTCAATCAGTCAATCCTCATCATGTCTACAAGAAATAGGAAGTATGATTCTGGTGCTGAAAAGCGTAAGAAGAGACAAACACTAGAAGCAGTAGCTCAATCTCAAAAGGGTGCTCTTGACAGATTTTTTGTGAGAGAAATTGTAGATGCTAATGTTGATGATAGCCATGGTGATGACACAGTAGAGGTCGAGGCTCACATTACAGAAAATAATGAAGGTGATGATCCAGAGGTTGAGGCTAACACTACAGAAATTGGTGAAAGCTGTTATGAATAGCGCTTGTATTCATATGAGGCCAATGGGCCAGTATATATACACAAAGTACAGGTGGTAAATATGCAAAGAACCCCTCATAACAATGGAGAATAACAACTATACATATATCTCTAACACCCCCCCTCAAACTCATAGTGGATCAACAACACTGAGTTTGGAGAGATAGAAGCTGTGCTGTGCTCGAGTCTGGGCCTTCGTGAAGAAATCCGCTATCTGAAGCTCTGAAGGCACATACTGAAGAGTAATCACCTGATCATGCACACAAGTCCTCATGAAAGAAGCATCAACACCAATATGCTTGATGAGCTCATGCTTCACAGGATCACGAGCAATACTGATAGCACATGTACTGTCTGACAAGAGAGGGGTCGGTGTAGTGACAGAAACACCAAAATCCTCAAGTAACCACCGTAGCCAAGTAATCTCTGCTGTCAAGAGAGCCATAGCTCGCAACTCAGCCTCTGCACTCGAACGGGACACTGCAGTCTGTTTCTTCGTCTTCCAAGCAATAAGAGAACCACCAAGAAAAACACAGTAAGCAGAGATAGACCGGCGATCAGAGTGATCGCTGGCCCAAGTAGCATCCGAATAGGCCTGAAGCTGTAACGACCTGGAACGTGGAAAGAAGAGACGGCGAGAGATGGTCCCACGAAGGTATCGCAGAACTCGAAGAAGGTGGTTGTAGTGAACCTGAGTGGGAGCTGAAACAAACTGACTCAGAATATGAACTGGATAAGTGATATCCGGACGAGTAACAGCAAGGTAGACAAGACTCCCAACAAGATGACGATAGCGAGTCGGATCAGAAAGAGGCTCGCCATCAGTGAGTCGGAGGTGAACATTGAGCTCCATGGGAGTCTCAACAGTACGCTGATCAGTGAGAGAGGCGCGATCAAGAAGATCCTGAATATATTTCGCTTGGGACATAAAGAAACCATCTGGAGTGGAAGTAACCTCAATCCCAAGGAAGTAACGAAGAGGACCAAGATCCGACATAAGGAACTGCTCACTAAGACGAGCCTTGACAAAGGCAATGTACTCAGAATCATCTCCCGTAATGATCATATCATCAACATACAGGAGAAGAAGAGTCCGACCACGAGACGAAGTGTGAACAAAGAGCGCAGGATCATGATCACTAGCTGAAAAACCAGCAGCAGTGACCACAGAGGAGAAGCGCTCAAACCAAGCACGAGGGGCTTGCTTAAGGCCATAGAGAGAGCGACGAAGGCGACAGACCATGCCCTCAGGAACAGAATACCCAATTGGCGGATGCATGTAAACCTCCTCACGCAACTCACCATTAAGAAAGGCATTCTTGACATCAAGCTGAGAAACAGACCAGTGGCGAACAGACGCCACCGAAAGAAGAGTGCGACCAGTGGTCATGTGGGCCACAGGAGCAAAAGTCTCGTCGTAGTCAACACCATGCTCCTGCTGGAAGCCACGAGCAACAAGACGCGCCTTATAGCGCTCAAGAGAGCCATCAGAGCGAGTCTTAATCTTATAGACCCACTTACATGTGATGGGATGAGAATAAGATGGAAAAGGAACAAGATCCCAAGTACCAGTACGCTCGAGGGCAACAATCTCCTCGGCCATGGCAAGCTGCCACTCAGGGTGAGTAACAGCATCCCGGTAGGAGACAGGCTCACGAGTAGCTGCGCCAGCAAAGGCAAAACGGGCAGGAGGCCGAATCGACTGGCGATCGTGGAGAGCATAGCGAGGAAGAAGATGGAACATCAGAAGAAGATGGAACATCTGGAAGATCCTCAATACGAGGTCGACGAGTGTAGAAGAGAAGGGGAGAAGGTACTATAGTGGGAGGAGCCTGCGGAGTCGTAGGAGACGACACAGGCGGCGACAACGGCGGAGAGGCCACAGGACAAGAGAACTGAGCGAGAGTGCCCTGCTCAGCAAGGAAGCTGCGCAGGTAACGAGAGAGGTACTCGCCAGCAGAATCAGCACGAAAGACACGAATAGGAGTGGAGAACTGTGTGTGAATCATAGTGGCAAATTGTTTATAGATAGACAAGACCTCACTACGAGAAGACATGAAGTATATCCAAGTGTGGCGAGAGAAATCATCTATAAAATGATATAATAACGATGACCCCCTTTCGAAACGAAGGGAGCCGGACCCCAAACATCTGAATGAACAAGATCAAAAGGACGCTGAGACACAGACTCACTATGAGGATAAGGAAGCTGGATCTGTTTACCTAACTTACAGTCCTGACAATCTAAAGACACGTCTCCGGAGACAGACCCCAGAAGACCACGACGAACTAATGACGACAGACGGGATCCACACAGGTGGCCAAGACGGTGATGCCACTGCTGGAAAGAGCCGGTAGACGAAGTGGCAGAAGCGGAGAGACTGGCGCCGATGGTGGCAGCGGAAGGAAGGTGAAGCCAGTCAAGCTCCCAGAGACGCTGTGAGTCACGGCGCCGAGGACCAGAACCAACCAGAGCTCCCGTGTGGCAGTCCTGAACACAACAAGAGTCAGAGTCGAGAATGACCCGATAACCAAGGTCAGTAATCTGCCCAGCAGAAAGAAGCTGCAAGGTAAGGCGAGGAACATGAGCAACAGAAGGGACATGAAAGGATGAGTTGCTAAGAGATCCTCGACCAGAGACAGAAAGAGATGTACCATCAGCAGTAAGAACACTGACAGGAGAATCAAGAGGTGTAATAGAAGACAGAGTGGAAGGATCAGGAGTCATGTGAAAAGATGCTCCAGAATCAAGAATCCACGGGGAGGTACCTGACTGTGTAGGAGGTGGTCTCTCAGTGCCCGAAGAGTCTGTAGCAGAACCTGCAGAACCTGTCGAGGGAGAACCTAAAGCGGCAAGTAGGCGTCGAAGTCTGGCTATCTCCTGCTCGGTGAGAGAAGCTGCTGAAGAAGTCGAGGCAGACGTCGTCGTAGAAGCACTAGTGCCAGTAGAAGAACGGCGTGAAAGATGCCGCTTCTTCTTGTAGCACTGGGACTCAGTGTGGCCATCTTTGTCGCAGTAGGAACAGTGAGGACGGCCACCTCCAGACGGAGGACGGCCACCACCACCTGTGGTAGCCGCTGGAGGAGGCAGTGTAGCAGGCGGACGAGCGGCGAGCACAGAGGGGAGTGGCATCAGACCAGCACCACTCAAACGAATCTCCTCTGCGCGTATCTCGGTAAGAGCCTCCAGGAGAGTGACACGAGGGTGGCGTGCAAGGAGCTGGGCACGCCTTTGCTCGAACTCAGGACGAAGGCGAGTAAGGAACTCGTAAACCCGCTGAAACTCCAGGTCAGCACGTACATCCAGGCAGCACGGACAGGTACGACAGCCAGCAGTGCGGAGTGAGTCCAACTGACGCCAGACATCAGAACTCTGAGCGTAAAAAGCGTCAACAGTAGCATCGCCCTGCTGAAGAGAGTGCTCCTGGCGGACCACGGACAGGTACAGGGCATCACCAGAGGGCTCGTAGCGCTGACGAAGATGAGTCCACATCTGGAAAGCCGAAGGGAGTCCCACAACCTCAGAAGAAAACTGAGGCTGGACACTGGCGATGAAGACAGCAGCAGCCCGAGCGTCGTCATCGTACCACTGAGTGTAGACGGTCAGACGATCCTTGTAGGAATCCAGAGCCTCCTGGTAGGCAGAGGCAGCTTTATCATCAGCAGCAGCCTTATCGGCTGTCGGAGGCAATGCAACAGGCGTAGGCTCCGTCGGAGGAATAGGGCAAGGCGGGCAGGTGACATCGCCAGAGAGGACGCCCCAGAGACGAAGACCACGCATGTGAATGCGCATGTGAGACACGAAGTCGGTGTAATTAACACCATCAAAGATCACCGGGCAGCGAGGGAGCGAAACGGTGCCCATTGGTAGGCGGCGCTGGACGGCGCGGCGACCAAGGCAACGAAGTCTAACAGGCGGCGCTGGACGGCGCGGCGGTTAGAACGACGTTTTTTTTTGCTTTTTTTTTCGAAACCCTAAAACTTAACGGGCCTTCGGCCCGTTAGAACACACACGCGCACACGCGCACGCGCAGGAGGCGGCGGCGGTGGCCGCTGGCGGCGCAGACAGCGCGGAGCGGCCGGCGGGGCGGCGCGGAGCGACGGCGCGTGGGAGCGGCGGCGCTGAGCGAGCGGCCGGCGGCGGCCTCGGGCGAGGGAGGAGCAGCCGGCGGCGACCTCGAGCAGGCGGCCTCGGGCGGAGGCCCGCGACGGCGACCGGGTGGAGTCGGGCGGCAACCAGCGGACGGCGGGGCCGGGCGGCGGCGCGGGGAGCCTTCTTGCGCGGGGAGGCCGGCGACGGCACCGAGCCGAGACCGGGCCCGGGGAAGGCGGAGTCGTTCCGGGCGAAGGCGGCGGCGGCCCGGGGAGTCGGCGGAGCCGACGAGTGGAGACGCGCGGGGGCGGCGCAGGGAGGCCGGCGACGGCGCGGGGAGGCCGACGGCGACCGGGGAGGCGAAGCGGGGAGATGGGATCTCTCAGGCGTCGCCAAGGATGGGAGGCCGGAGGCGGCACGCGGGCGCGGAACCCTAGGTAAACCAAAACCCTAGTTTTGGCTCTGATACCATGTTATGAATAGCGCTTGTATTCATATGAGGCCAATGGGCCAGTATATATACACAAAGTACAGGTGGTAAATATGCAAAGAACCCCTCATAACAATGGGGAATAACAACTATACATATATCTCTAACAAAAGCGATGATGCAGTAGAGGTTGAGGGCCTCATTTTGCAATTCGCCCTGGGGCCCCAAATTTCTGGAGACGGCCCTGTTAGTCTGCATGTGTGGTTGCTTTGCTCTTATGGAACAGCAACTTGTTTCAGATCTACTTAGTTGGGTGGGAAGACCGGAAGACAAAGCTGATTATATATTTATGTGGTTCCAGAATTGTGTTAAAGTGAAGCTTATATGTTGTTTTTGTTGGCAGATATTACATGAATGTATAGTGTCGGCATCCTATTGGACTGTGTACCTAGAGATCTCTAGCCTTCAAATATGTCTTATTATAGTTGAAATTTCTTCCCTTTCTGATAGCTGCATTGACTGACACATTATATATACGTTCATCGATAGCTGTAGTTTAAGTTAACTCTTAACCTATTCGTATGCTCTGTTTGTTTCCAACCTATGTTTCTTGCAGTTCAATCGATGTGGCAGTGCATGGTGGATTCTTTGCTGTGCGATGTCGTTTTCTCCGGTTGTCTTCAGTTCATTGTAGATCTGCTCGCCGAGTCCTGCTCGGCCAAGCTCAGGGACCTCCGCCGTCCTACCTGCCCATCCAAGGTGAGCTTGCTTCTTGCGTACATTCTCCTTATTAGGCTGGGTATACGCTTGCTGTCCTTAGCTTGCTTCTTGCGTACATTCGCCTTATTAGATTGGATGTACATTTGCTGTCCTTGTGAGACGTCGGTGTTGCCAGGGGCGGACCTAGGACTAAAATTGAGTGGGGGCATGCATATCAACGCAGAGCTACGCATAGCTGAGAAGGCACTGCTGGCCTACCGGCCTGCCGGCTGCTTCACTGGGCCACTGGGGGCCTGATGAGTTGTGGACTGGGGGCCTATATGGATTAAATCCAGAGAGTATAAGTGATTAACGAAATTGACTGGGGGCCAAGGCCCCCACTAATTATGCTTTGGGTCCGCCCCTGGGTGTTGCCCTCGGTTTTTGCTCAACGAAGGTGCTGCTGTTTCGTCGGGTGAGCGATTAATGTGTCCGCACACAAATGCCTTGGCCCATATAGATGCCTTGCGTTTAATTGACCGATTTGGATCTTCTGCTTGTTGTCGAACCCAGAAAATCTTTTGTGCTGTCGCATCCGTTGCTATTTTATTTTCCTGTTTGGATGCAGGCTGCTCGTGCTTCTTACCCTGGTGTTGTTTCTGGCTTAGGACCCTGTCGATGGTGCCTGCTCACTGAAGATCATCAACCCCATGAATGCCACCTGCTGACCCAAGGTCAACTTACTCCTTGCCTATGTTTGCCTGGCTAGATTAGATTTTATTTCATTGCGTGATGCCTTAGAGCCTGATTAGTTATTGGAGGATAGGGTGTTTGGGTTGACCGCATAATGTCTTGGAATCCTGATTAGATGTTGGCCAATATATGGCCATTGTAATTGCCAATTCATTATTCATACGGACCACCGCTAGGCATCAAGGTTATTTCGGTGGCAAAAACTTCCCTTTTGCAGCTTGTGGCCATTCCCCTCTTTGTTAGCTATAGTAGTGGTCCACCGGCTTAGGCCAACGGCATCAAATTATGAGCGTTGATGCATCTTACTTGAGTATGAGCCTATCGTTATAGCTCAACGCACTGAGAGCAATAGATGATTTCTTTTCTTAGCTGAATTAAGATTTCGAGCCTTTTAGAAGTTACTTATATAATTAGGTTGGATAATTATCTGCTTCGGTGCCTCTGCTATTTCTGTAGTGTATGTGACCGTTGTTAGGATGCGCTTATCTAGATTTGTCTATCTGGAATTGTGCAATTCTATCTTTTGTGGAACGAAAAATGGATTTATAGATTATAGCTTAATTTAAATTGTAGATTGGTTGCTACTGCCTCATTTAGCCACAGCAAAAAAAAAGTACACAACACGTACCCTCACCTAAACAAACACAAAGGCTAGCTAACATTTTTTGCTTCACATGGCCTTCAATTTACACGTTCAGAACAGCGTAGCTAGATCAACCACTGATCATTCCCTCAGCGAACGACACTGAGGGAACAGAACAGGCCTATGAGTTACAACCTTGGACCACATCCACACAATTGACATACGAGGAACGTCCAACTGCACAGCCCATCCCATGGTTAAGGAACCATTCAACATGCGGCGGCCATGGCGCATGGTGCGGGTTGGGGCATTGGGCAAGGGAAAGAGCAGGGGTCTGGGCAAGGGCGAGGGTGGTGGAGCAATGCACCAAGTGTGGCTTGGTGCTGCAGCGGCACGGTGTCGGGCGCGCACGGTGCGGGATGGGCGCACGCCATAGTAGGGAGGGTGACATGAGCCAGACTGGGCTTGGCCAGGGGCCCAGGAGAGGGAAGAAACAAGCTACGCTTGGCCCACAAGAGTTTGGTCTCTCGGGTTTTCGAATTAGATTTGAATTTTTGGCCCGATTCAAATTAAATTGAATTCAAGTTTCAAATTTTATTCAAGCATTGGACTTTCCCAAAATGGGATGTTACATCATACATTATCTCATGACATGTCGTCATTGCCCATGTGTCGTGCGCTCTTGTGTGGCTGCTTGCATGAGAAATCCTTATATGTCGAGCGGCGTGTAACCACCTGCCTCCCACCCCACCAGCAAATGGAGGGACGAGACAAATTTGATGATGTCAGCTCCTCTCAAAAGTGAATCCGAAAATTCAAAATGCTATAACTTTTAAGCCAGTATCTGATTCCTCGTCCGTTTGAACCGTCATGTTCTTTAAGACGAGACTTTCAAAATAACATCTCACTTGCATATATTTTAAGATCATTTTTATTTGAGACTAGTCTCATTGATAGGTTTGAATTTGTTTACATTTATCCAACCACTAATAACTTTGATATATTCTTCTATAGAACTTAATACGTGGAACAATGTCGATAAACTGCCGGAAAATCAAAACCAAACATGTAGAATAATTTATTTTACCTATTGGAATATCTAGCACTCACCTGGTCTATTCCCCGTAACTAATTCGAAATATTCGCACCAAAACATCATATATAAACTATTGGAACGTTAAAAATAATGTGGAATATTTTTTATCTATTCGTATATATGCAAGTTGGGTATAGTTTTGAAGATCTCGTCATAAGAAACATGAGTCAAATAGATCGTGAACTGGTTGTTTGGTTTAAAAATACGATCATTTGAAAATTTTGAATTGCAAATAAGAAGACATCTCAAAGTTCATGCGCTGAGTTGGGCCAAAGGTGGGCGGCATGGGGGTTTTCTTCCGCGGGGGTAGCATATAGATGTGCTCATTTGGGCCTTCGGTTACCGTTGAACCTAATGAAGGTGGACTTCCCAAAATGGCCGGAATTGACTCGTTTACGGCCCTTACCCAACTTGCCTTGAGCCCTGTCTAGGGTGGTCCTGCTGGGACGCCATCACAAAGGGGCACTCTCTCAGCCCAAACATGGATGTTCACGTCGTCGTGTATCCTCCGCCTCCCACTGTAGCATAGCTGGCACCAATATGTGGGAATGGGAGGCCGCGGAGGCCATGAGCCATCCGGGAGACCTGTAAACCCTAGAAGCAACGGCGAGCTAAATGGGTCGGTGGGTGGCATCATCTTTACTATCTTAAATATTCAATTTGGTGGTGGTGGCAGTGAACGTCTATCTGCCTTCACCCCACTTGGAAACGTACACCCACAGGTGGGATCATCTTGTTCGGTTCCTCATGCTCAGTGCATCCCTTGCAACTGCTCGTCCTCACACAGTCCACACCATGATTCACTTGTCCCCATTGCCAATCTCTCTCACCTAGTCCCCATGTCAGCATCTCAACCGCCCTCCATCCCTCCCGGCTGTGGCCACCTCTTGAACTCACCCCCTTCTCCATCCTTACCAGTTCTCTCCTCTCCGTCATTCTCCTCTCCTACAGCCCCTCCCCTCTCAGCTTCCCCCTTCCATCTCCTAAACCCAGATCCATGCCGGCAGATACAAAATATTTTGTCACTCCTCATTGTCGTCGCGTTGGCGGAGACGGCGCTAGCGCCCTTTCCCGCTTCCCTCCATTCCTTCCTCCCTTCTCCTCTCTCCCCCCTTCTGAAACCCGGTGTCCACATCTGTTTTTTGTTGGGGTTGGGACCGCACCACTGCCGCAAAGTTCGCCGGTGCCGAAGGTGAGAGCCTTCTCCGTGCCCTCCCCGCCCTCACTTAAGTCTCCCTCTCCTTTTTTTTTCAAATTTTCGGATCTAGATGTTGGAGGTGAGGGATTTCCTCTTGGCATGATACCCGATGATTTGAGTTCACCATTGATGTCGGCAGTTGATCCCTTGCTGTAGGCCTTCTTTGTCCTCCTCTGCATTGTGTCTCACTCTCTCCCCCTGTCTCCTTATGTCCGGGTCAAATGAGTGGCAGGTTGCAAAGATGGCTGAAGCCGTCGAGCACAATAGCTAGATGCGGAAGGATGGCATCAGCCTCAGCAGCCGAACACCAACCGTTGTGCTCATCGCATGGCAGTGGGCCGCGGATTGGTGAACTTCGGTGTTTGGTGGCCGCGCATGGAGCGGGCCGGAGGGCGTCGACTTAGGCCCACTTGGTTGGGCTAAAAAATTATGATTTATGACTGAATTTGTATTGTAACGGTTGAAATTTTACTGTAGATAAAGATAGCTTATTTGGCATAATTAAATTTTAAAAATTTTAAAAATAGAAAAATATGTTAGCTCATCTCGGACAACACAAACGAATACGAGAAAAAAAAAGAACCGGCAAAAATGCTCAAAAAAAGCGAACAAATCATAAAAAGACAAAATTTATAAATAGTGAAAAATAAGCCAGAAGATGAAACTGAAACGAGCAGTGCTGCACATTTCAGCTTATTTTTTACTATTTGGAACTGTAGTTGATTTATTTTGTACTGTAACTACTGATAGTTTTTTAGTATAATTAAATTTTAAAAAAATTAAAATAGAAAAAATAAATTAGTCCATCACAGAAAATACAAAGTATTACAAGAAAAAAGCAAAAAAAAACCCAAAAACCAAAAAACTAGAAAAAGACAAAATTAAAAAAAAAATAAAAGTTAGAAGTCAAAAACCAAAAACTAAAACTCAAATGAGCTCAAGGCGGCAAGCCACGCAACTTGGCAGGGGCCACCGGCTGAAGAGTCGCTTTGTGCAGCCATTAGATGAGGACAGGTGAAGACGACCACAAATGCTTGGCTTGAATCAGCAAGCTGCATTTCTTGGTAGAGGTACCGACTGGTCGCCAGCAAGCAGTGTCAGAATTGCTGGCACGGGACAAACATTCAAATTTCAAATTCGAATTGAGAGCTATTACTCCAGAGATACTTCCTTTTCTTTATTGTGTTTTTTCCCTTCTTTCTTCCGCTTGTAGGCAAGATATCCGGTGCACAAGGTCATATCTGTGGACATATGCACAGACTTAGTCACGAACATCCGATCCGAACTCGGTGCCCGAGATAGCAGGCAGGTGCACCCTCATCCCACTTATGCAATTTTGCGATTTACCCCGCGCCCTCTGCTGTTATTTTCCGAGAACCCCCGCATACGGCTCCCCCATCCGGCCATCCCCATGGATTCCTCCCCTAGCCGCGCTTCGTCCTCCCAAATCGCGAGGCCGTGCTGCCACCTCGTCGGAGCTGAGCACGAGGTCTGCCGAGACGCCCAAATCTGCGAGGATCAGGGTGCGCTCCCACGCCGGGAAGGCCGGGGCGGCTGGCTCCGCCCTGGAGGAGTTGGAACTCAAATTCCATTGGGAGCGACATGAGATTCGAACGGAGAGGAAAGGCTCATTATGGTTTGCGGCTGCCGCCACCAAGAGAAGAACCCTCCATCCTCCGATGCGTCACCGGCGTCCTCTGCCCCGAGCTCGTCTGCCCGATAAGACCCTTTTCACCAAGAGAGTCATCCCCCATAATTGGAGGTCCAACACCTTCTACAGGCCCCTCGTTCAGTACGACTAGTCAATTTCGCCCATCCATTAATCCCTCGCGCTATGATCAATTAGCCCGCGTGAATGAAGTGAATGAAGAACTAGCTCAAGTGAAGGAACAATTAGCCAAATGAATCAAGTGAAGCAAGAATTTGCTCAAGTGCAGAAGCTGAACATGGTCGTCACTGGATTGTTTGTTTTGTTCGTAGGATTGCTATTTGCAAAATTGTAAGTGCTTCAACTGTAGCGTGTGGCTCATCCATTTTGTAACGAAGTTGTGTTGATCCAGTTTTGAAGCTTGAATGCTGCAGTTTGAGAATTGTCGAGTTCTAATGTGCATATGGTTAAAAATGTTTCAATTCTGAATGTCCAGTGGTGCTTTCTGTTAGCTTGGATGCATCGATTGCATTGAAAGGACTAGAAGGTTTCATTTCTATTTCAAGCAGGAGGCGCATGAGCGTGTTGTCGAACTGCTCAAGCATTAGCTTCCACACCGATACTGTTCATGAATCTGATACTGTTCGCTATTGATATTATGAGTTAAGCAGCAGCCAAATGACAAACCATGCACACAATGAGAACGATGGCATTATCTATAACTGTTTTTCTTATATAACTCCAAAACAGCCAACACATTGACAAGGCACAACTTGTAAACATGAGTTCAAGACACATGCTTGATTCGTCGGCAACACTGATTGTCACAATTCAGCATTCTGAGAAATCTGAAGTACGATATTCTACAAATTTATGAATTATCTCCTCTACAAACGACACAGCAAGGTCAGTACAAATGTATAGAACAAATAATTAAGCACTAAAAATGTAATATCCCGGGAGAGATTTGTCAAACAATGGATTAATCAGGGAAAAAGGGGGAAAAATTGGAAAAGGATTTAATAGTGATTTTAAGGGGGGGAATTCTGCAAAACAGAGGCAACCTGGGCCTGGGCCAAGGCCCAGGAGGGGAAACCAGCCAAGGGGGGGGGGAGAGGCGCCCACCCCCTCCAAACCCTAGCCGCCCCTCCCCCTCTCCCCCTAGCCGCCCCTCCCCTCTCCCCCATTGCGCCCCCTCTCCTCCCTTGCACGCCTCCAGCAGTTACTCCCCCTCCCCTCTCCTCCATTGCCGGTGAAGAAGGTCCCCATTTGCTGCCGATCGAGCGGAGGAAGAAGATCTATTGCAGCAAGGCGATTGGATCCGGATGAAGGGAAGAGAAAAGGAAAAAAAAGGGAAAAGAAAAGAGGAGGAGTTCGTGGAGAGTTCTTCATGTTCTACAACAATTCTTCAAGGGTAATCCCCGCTGTTCGTTTGATTGGGTATTTAGTTTTTGTTGTTTATCGCTTTGTGGTTAGTGCTGTTTTTAGAGTCAGATTTGCTGCCGTCTGTTGGACCTTAGTTTTCGTGTAGGTAAAGGCAGAATCAGGATTTCTGGCCTCCTAGAGATTTGTAGATTATCTCGTCATGATTCTGTAGCCTTTGAGTTCACCCAAATCCGAGTTGTGAGTCAAAAGTTATGCTAGTTTTAATCCTGCTGTCCAGAACACTGTTTTGATACCTAGCAGTAACTTTGCGTAGCAGATTAAAAATGGTTAAAGTCTGAATCAGGAAACCTCCATATTATGAAAATTGTAGTTTATTGTCTTATCTTTCTCTGGCCGCCAAGAACACGTAATTCCGTTATGTGAGTCAAAAGTTATGCAAGTTTTGATCCTGCTGTCCAGATTTATCTTTCTGATTAGTGCAATCTGTTTTCGGTGTAGACTTTTCTAGTTTGGCGGTTGTTCGGGATGGCGTTGTAGAATGTTTTGGGAAGCGTCCTGTTATGTTGTTCTTATTTAGATTATATATATTGTAGGCGGAAAGGATTCAGGCTTAGAGGCCCCGCCATTTCATCCTAACACGTCGTCCTTCGGAAGGCAAGTACCATGTTGATTTGATTCATAGAAAACATCGTATGCTTGCTGTTTTTTGTTACCTATGTTTATCTAAGACCCTTGATAACACATATGTTCATGATGTATCCCCTATGTGAGTTGTTTAGATGTGTAAAGAATGTATCGTTTTATTATGCATGTTTCATCTCATGCATACATCTTAGTGTTTCATCCACGGGAGTGGATCAAAAGACCCATTAATTCCAACATGGGCAAGTAAGACCCACCATTCCAAAGTGGGCCCCACCATTCCAAAGTGGGTAGTTCGGGACACCCGTATGAAACGTTCTTCATACGGGACTGAATCCCCACATTTTGTTAAATGTGGGTGTAAGTGAACACTGACGGGTGTGTCACTAGCTATACCGGTATATGCATTGTGTAGTCCCTCCATTCCATTCACTACAATCATATTCATTCATTTAATTGTATTCGTTCTGTGTTCGCTTCATGTTAATAATCATGTTGGTTTGTTGTTATTTGTTCTATGTACTTGCTAAGTCTTGGACTCATTCTTGTGTTGTTTATTTAATCATGTTGGTTTGTTGTTATTTGTTCTATGTACTTGCTGAGTCTTGGACTCATTCTTGTGTTGTTTATTTTATAGGTAATCCTTGAAGTTGGCCTCATTGGGAGGGAGTAGGCACACACTACACATTCATAACTCCCTGATCAAGATTAAGTTTATGCTTCAGTTATATTTCTTACCTAGACATTGATGTTATGTAATAAACATTTTGATTGCGCGTTGAAGGAAGATTACCTTCTTCATAATATGTTTACGTTGTCATTGATGAACTGTAATTTTTAAGTTTTAAAGAATGAAAAATGGTTGTTTCATCATATCCTGGTTATAAGTTGTTATTTAGTTGACATCTTGGCTTTCCAATAGCCAGGGTGTTACAGTTGGTATCAGAGCGGGCTTTAGGTCCGTGGTAATTGAATAACTAAATTGACACACAGTGCACAGTAGGTAGGCCTGGGCATATTACCCGCTACCCGAAATCCGAACCCGAAATACTCGGACTCGGACCCGAAATAACCGAACCCGCACTACCCGATATCTAGTTCGGATAGTAAATCCTATTACCCGAATTTATATTGGGTAATTTGGGTAACAACACCCGGTACCCGAACTACCCATATAACAGGAATACCTCTCGAAGGCCTAGTCAAAGCCCATCAAATCTCCTCGGCTTCAGGCTCCTTAACTCGTCTCGTAACTCGCCGCGTCTCGTCTCCGCGACTCCGGAGTCCCCGGCGTGGCGGCGTCTCCCCGCCTCCCCGAGACCTCGACTCTCCGTCTGCCGTCTCCTTCAAAACCAAGCCATGAGCCCGCTGCGCGCCACACTCCCCCGTCTCATCTCACAGCGCGCGCGCGCGGCCGAGATTCTGTGTAGTTTAAGTTAATCAGTTATTAATTATTCTGTCCAAAGTGTCAATTACTAATTGTATGCAAAATTCTGTGTAGTTTGAGTGTTTGCTCTGATTTTATATATTTCGGGTATATTGGGTATACCGAACCCGAACCCGAAATTGCGGGTACCCGAATTTGCGGGTAACGTTTTTTTGGGGCTGGTATCGGGTAACAAATCTCATTACCCGAATTTTTGGAAACCCGAATTACCCGACCCGAACTAATCGGGTAACCCGAACGCCCAGGCTTAACAGTAGGATGGGAATGGGTGAAGCATTGCATTTACGTTTTCGTTATGTTGTAATGATGATTGTGGTTTGAGATGATATATTATATCTATATTATAACACTATAGATATTATGTGTGGGGATAACCCATGTTGAGAGGTTGAGGTCGTGGTTGTGGCCTGGGCTGTACCAAGCTACACCACCGTTAGCGGTATGAGAATATGAAGGCGGTTACCTCGGATATCTTAGAATAGGCGTTGATAGTGAGTATCTCTAGAAGAGTTGTCCTCCTCTTTGACTTTGAATTTTGGTCAACTCTAGTCCAGTTGGGCTCGATGAGTTTCGCTTGGGTTATTAGTTCATTACGGTTGATCGGTTGCTTTGAGAAAGGATAGTGTGTTTTGATTGGGTTGAATTTGTCTTGTCAAGCAATCATTGTTTTCCCAGCCGATGAGTTATTCTTACGACTGGTGAACTTGGTTGGTGGTCAAGTTTGACCTTTATATTGGAGTTTTGTTTTCCTCATGGGAAATCTTGATCCATTTATTCGCTTGATGTTTTTGGGTTAATGAAAGCTTTCTTCTGCAAGTCCTTTAGTTCGTGGAGGCTTTTATTCATTGTATCTCTCTTGGGTATTTTGAGTGTTGAAGCTTAATGGATCTCTTTTATGAAAGAAGATGCTAAACCCTTTGGCGATGTGTTGTCATGATAAGATGAGAGGTTATAATCAAAGCACCTAATGAATATGATATGGATTATCAAGATAGAGTTGCAGTGTGTGCATGATTGATCTTAGCTAAGATCCTTGAAAGGAAAGTTGAATAAGTTGAGGTTGTTCTCTAGTAGTTCTTGATGAGCTGTGACTGTGAGTATGACTATATTTAGGTGGAATCAACAGAGTTAATAACAAGTAGGGAGCGTTGACGAAACTGGTTTGATCACTATAGGTGATATATTTTGATAAGCTTCTCGGATAGAGTGGACCTGCGGGTCTCAACGGACTAATCTAACCCTTTGGGATGGATAAGTCCAGAAGATGTTAGAATGTTGTCATAGTGGATATTAATCTTGGAGTTACCTTTTATGGATAAGTACTGATCATATGTAATTGCTAGGTGCATTTATTACGTATCGAAGTATGGTTTTGAGCATCACTAAGAGATGAACTGGTGGAATGTAATTGGTGATTTATGTTACCTGATGGTGGAGTGGTAGGATAATAGTATGTCTTTGATGAGAAGGTTGATCCTTAAAACTGTCTAGTTTACTAAACTGGTTGGATTACTTGATCTCAATGGATTAATTCAACTGTGTAGGAAGGAAGAGATAAGGATGTTTTGATTTCTTGATGGTCTTATGTTTGCTAGTTGGAACGCAAATAGAGAAATGACCATAAATCCTTCCATGACTGTATAATCGTCAACTGTTTACGATAACCATTAGATTGGAATTGGTGTGCACTAAATTGATGTTGAGCATTGCTAATAGGTTAATGATTGGAATTTAAGGGTGATCTAAATAGGTGTGTTGTGAGGATGACCTGGGCAGCATGCCTTAGTTAAAAGACGGTTTGAGTATTGCAACCTTATAGAAAAATATATGAAATAGGTTATTGTGTTTCCCTGGGAAGGTCAATGATGGGATAGTGAGTTATGTTGGTTCATGCCAGGAGTGCATGATGTGATGTTAGAAAGACTAGCAGTTATGGTTGCTAGAGTGATGCTGATTCCTTTAAGAGGAGATTGATTTGATTGCCTTTCATGATATTTCGTAAATAAAAATGTTTCGAGTTTTGCGGCGGAGATCATGTGGATCTCATGATTTATTTGGTAGTTGAACTGTTCCGAGCAAAGTGAAGTGTGAAATATCTTATTGGTTCTTAAGTGGTTCTTGTGGTTTGGTCTTAAGAACTTGTCTTGTTCGAGCTGACCAAGTGTTGTTGTAGTCAAAGAATTGTTTTCTATGTTAACGGAAAGAGTGCATTAGGAGTATTTGAGGTCTGAAGCCAAGTTTCGTATCTTGCGATTTGATATCCTCTTCTTGGGGGATTGTGCCTTCAATTGTGGACTCCCCTTATGTTTTCCGAGTTCATTGCCAATTGACTGTTCCTCTTGGTCTGGTGTTTACCGTGATTGGTAACGTTTATCTGAGTACTGAAATCATTATTATTATTCTTATTGACCTCTTCTTCTGAGAAAGGATTAACTGATTCATGTTGCAAAGCCTTTAAAGATGAATGTTGGCAACTGGATAGTGGTGGTCGAGTAGATGATTTTGTGAGGCTTCAGGTGTCAAGATGTTTGAGATGCATGGCACAATAAATCAATTTATTAGAATAATCCTTGGAAAGGATTTGATTTAAATAGAATGTTTGTCTTTGGAGTTAATAGGTTTCGTTGTTGCAACTAGTAAGACCTATAGCGAGATGTGGTCCAAGATCTTGTGTTCATCTTGATAGAATATTAGAATTAGCAAGTATGGAAATCTTGATTAGTTTCTTAGAGTATCGCATTTTGGGTACTCGGTAAGATTGTGGAGAAGATTTATGATGAGAGTAGTAGTATAGAGGAATCTAATAGTCGTGTTAATTAATGGGATAGCAAGGATGGTTGAGTTATTGTTAAGGATGACTCGACCTCAGTGAGTAACCCTTTGTGAGATAGATTATCTCTAAGGATAACTTGGTCAATCAGTTAGAAATGGCTACTTTGTGTTCGCGTAGCTAAATTTGATTGGTGTGGGTTAGAGAAGGTCTAAGATTGGTGAAATGAATCGCCTTGGGCGGTTACTTGATTGGTGAGAAGTGTTGACCTTAGTGACCGAGGTTATGGTTGAGTTGTGTGAAAATTTTAGTCATTAGATCTGAGGGTTACCTATCAAGTATACCAGAAATTCATTGTAAGAGTCTTAAAGGTTGAAATGTGGGCTTTGCATTTTTTTTATGCTAGCATCTTGGTTTTCCATGATTAGATTCCAAGAGTTATGGTGATGTTTGATAGAATCCTTGGGAAACAGTAATGAGCATGAAGGTGGTGAATTTAAAGTTGATCATCCTTAACAGATTTAGGTGATGGGAATGTGGCTGTAAGCTATATCGTGGTGTGTTGGGAATTATTTATCAAAGTAATTCCTCCGCTAGAGAAGTTGATCAGGGTATGTTATTGTGGGTCGAAAGGGTCTCTTTACAGAGGTGTAGAATTTGTGTTCAGCTTGAGCATAGCCATGAGGTTGCTAATTTAAGAGAAAAGAGTTAGAATGTTATGCGACGATTTGGGATCCTATGGTTAAGAGGAAGTTAAATTCTTAAAAGAAAGGTGGTGGAAAAGAGCGTGATCTTGCTTAGTGAGATATTCTCTTAGTTTTATTTGAGCTTTGTGTTTATGACGGATGTCTATTACATATTGAGTGGGTTCTTGACGGTTTGTCTGGTTCTGTCCAGTTAGGAAAAAAAAGTTAATCTGGTTATTCGAGGGGTTTCGTTTTTGGCTTATGTGGCATGTATTTCTAAACTGTCTACTTGAAAGGTGGAAAAGTTTTCATGTTGAGTCTTTGTCTTTGGATTGGGCTCTTCTGAAGGGAAGATGGTTTTGAGTTGGTTGCATTAAGACTCTTTTGTTTTCAGTCGGGAACTGTTGTGCGTCCCTAGTTAAAAGAGATGCTCATTGTTAAAGTGAAGAGATCGATTGATACAAGGATCAAGAGTTTTGTGCGTTTGTGCAGGTTGTGTGGTTTAGTACCCAAGGGAATGTTGGCCTAAGGTATAATGGTTGTTTCTGAAAGTTGGAGAGACTTGGTAGGTAGCGTATTGCTAGAACCGTCTTGAGTCCTAGCGTAGCGCACAGATCGTTTTGTATGACCTAGTGTCGAGGGAGTACTGGAGGAATCTGGAGCATGAAGTGTCGTTTGAGCCGTTGACCCACGGGTAAAGACCGTGCCTTCGAGACGTGTCCGTCGAGTGACTCTTGAAAGGATGGGACAAATAGTAAGGCGTAACGCGTCAGTACGTCAAGGTGTTTTGTCGCAGCAGACCGAGAGAGAGGCCACTTGGGAATTGGAATCTCGCATGCGCGAGCAATATCCGGAGTTATTCACGGCAGGTACGTGGCAATGTTAGTAAGTTTTAGCTGTGATTGTATTTCTTGGCGTAAGCGGTTAGAATTCGGGGTCGAATTCTGTTTAAGGGGGGTAGAATGTAATATCCCGGGAGAGATTTGTCAAACAATGGATTAATCAGGGAAAAAGGGGGAAAAATTGGAAAAGGATTTAATAGTGATTTTAAGGGGGGGAATTCTGCAAAACAGAGGCAACCTGGGCCTGGGCCAAGGCCCAGGAGGGGAAACCAGCCAAAGGGGGGGGGGGAGAGGCGCCCACCCCCTCCAAACCCTAGCCGCCCCTCCCCCTCTCCCCCTAGCCGCCCCTCCCCTCTCCCCCATTGCGCCCCCTCTCCTCCCTTGCACGCCTCCAGCAGTTACTCCCCCTCCCCTCTCCTCCATTGCCGGTGAAGAAGGTCCCCATTTGCTGCCGATCGAGCGGAGGAAGAAGATCTATTGCAGCAAGGCGATTGGATCCGGATGAAGGGAAGAGAAAAGGAAAAAAAAGGGAAAAGAAAAGAGGAGGAGTTCGTGGAGAGTTCTTCATGTTCTACAACAATTCTTCAAGGGTAATCCCCGCTGTTCGTTTGATTGGGTATTTAGTTTTTGTTGTTTATCGCTTTGTGGTTAGTGCTGTTTTTAGAGTCAGATTTGCTGCCGTCTGTTGGACCTTAGTTTTCGTGTAGGTAAAGGAAGAATCAGGATTTCTGGCCTCCTAGAGATTTGTAGATTATCTCGTCATGATTCTGTAGCCTTTGAGTTCACCCAAATCCGAGTTGTGAGTCAAAAGTTATGCTAGTTTTAATCCTGCTGTCCAGAACACTGTTTTGATACCTAGCAGTAACTTTGCGTAGCAGATTAAAAATGGTTAAAGTCTGAATCAGGAAACCTCCATATTATGAAAATTGTAGTTTATTGTCTTATCTTTCTCTGGCCGCCAAGAACACGTAATTCCGTTATGTGAGTCAAAAGTTATGCAAGTTTTGATCCTGCTGTCCAGATTTATCTTTCTGATTAGTGCAATCTGTTTTCGGTGTAGACTTTTCTAGTTTGGCGGTTGTTCGGGATGGCGTTGTAGAATGTTTTGGGAAGCGTCCTGTTATGTTGTTCTTATTTAGATTATATATATTGTAGGCGGAAAGGATTCAGGCTTAGAGGCCCCGCCATTTCATCCTAACACGTCGTCCTTCGGAAGGCAAGTACCATGTTGATTTGATTCATAGAAAACATCGTATGCTTGCTGTTTTTTGTTACCTATGTTTATCTAAGACCCTTGATAACACATATGTTCATGATGTATCCCCTATGTGAGTTGTTTAGATGTGTAAAGAATGTATCGTTTTATTATGCATGTTTCATCTCATGCATACATCTTAGTGTTTCATCCACGGGAGTGGATCAAAAGACCCATTAATTCCAACATGGGCAAGTAAGACCCACCATTCCAAAGTGGGCCCCACCATTCCAAAGTGGGTAGTTCGGGACACCCGTATGAAACGTTCTTCATACGGGACTGAATCCCCACATTTTGTTAAATGTGGGTGTAAGTGAACACTGACGGGTGTGTCACTAGCTATACCGGTATATGCATTGTGTAGTCCCTCCATTCCATTCACTACAATCATATTCATTCATTTAATTGTATTCGTTCTGTGTTCGCTTCATGTTAATAATCATGTTGGTTTGTTGTTATTTGTTCTATGTACTTGCTAAGTCTTGGACTCATTCTTGTGTTGTTTATTTAATCATGTTGGTTTGTTGTTATTTGTTCTATGTACTTGCTGAGTCTTGGACTCATTCTTGTGTTGTTTATTTTATAGGTAATCCTTGAAGTTGGCCTCATTGGGAGGGAGTAGGCACACACTACACATTCATAACTCCCTGATCAAGATTAAGTTTATGCTTCAGTTATATTTCTTACCTAGACATTGATGTTATGTAATAAACGTTTTGATTGCGCGTTGAAGGAAGATTACCTTCTTCATAATATGTTTACATTGTCATTGATGAACTGTAATTTTTAAGTTTTAAAGAATGAAAAATGGTTGTTTCATCATATCCTGGTTATAAGTTGTTATTTAGTTGACATCTTGGCTTTCCAATAGCCAGGGTGTTACAAAAAATTTATCAAGCAAGCCTAGAACACAAACACTACACACACAATAGACTGCTAGTATACATGTTTCTGGAACATGACAATCGATTACAAGAGTTGTGAGCAAGAGGGGTGGTCGGGGCATAGGCGGCATGCAGGACGCGAGGTCGTGGCCTGGGCGTATGGGCGATGCGACGCTGTCGAAAACCCTTAGTCGAGCTGGAGCACGCTGCGCTGGTGTGGCCACTAGGGGTGCAAATGTAGTGGATACGGACAGATATTCCTCATCTCATATTCTTTTGCATATTTTTTGTCGGAGTCGGAATCGAACACGGATTGTAATACCTGGGCCGTATTAGCCCAGCCCAGCCCAGGCCAATTCACAGCCCTATAAGAGAGCCAGAGGGAGAAGCCAAACCAGATTTTTGCTCCTCCTTTCCGAGCGTTCTCGGCTGCTGCCACCTCCTCCTGTGCTCTCCTTGCTGTCGCCACTCTACGCGCCTCCCCTTGCGCCTGCGCCGCCGCTTGCTAGCCCGCCGGCGCTGCTGCTCCCCCGGCCGCACCTCGCTGCTCCTGCCGCGGACGCCGCTCGAGTGCGCAGTCGCCGTCCCCAGCACGCGCACACCGCCGCCCTCAGCTCGCTGCCTGCGCCATCCTCTGGCCGCCGCCGCTAGTGCTGCCGCTCTCCCGTGTCCACACACGCGCGCTGCCGCCCTCCGCTCGCCGCCCTCCGGCCGCCGCAGTCGCCTCTCCCCTGCTCCTCCGACCGCGGGCCGCGCAAGGGAGGGGGGAGGACCAGGCTCCGGCGGGGGAGAGGAGGAGACGGGAGGACCACGCCGGCCGACAGGGAGGAAGAAGAAAGCGCCAGCCGTGGAAGGGAAATAAAGGAGGAGGGAGCCGGCGGGAGTGAGGAAAGGAATAGGGGCGTCGGCGTGGAGAGAGGAAAAGAAAAAGAGCTGCTGACAGAGGACAAAAAAAGAGAAGAAAGGCCAGGAGAGTTGGCCGGTCGGAAAAAAAAGAGATAAGGAAAAAAGAAAAGAAAGAGAAAAAGAAGAAAAGAGGAAAGGAAGAGAGGGAAGAGAAGGAAATCTGATCCGCGGCCAGATCTGCCCGATCCGGCCAAGGAAAAGAAGGGTAACACCTCGAAAATCGTTTTTCCCTGCTTATTTTACCGAGTTGGGCATAAGTTAATATATCGATAATTAGAATTGATGCATGTGGTCAGTTAGATATCGTTTATTAATATGAATGCCTAAACGACGAAATCGATACCTCCACTATTGATCTGGTCGATCCGTGGCAGAAGAGGGAGGAGGAGAGCATAATTTGAGGTTAAACAATATAATCGATTAAAATGAGATTAAGTGTGTATAAATTCGATTTGCGAGTATAAATAATGAGATCGCTAAGTTTATAGACTGGTTAAACATCAGGTCAATGAGAGGTTGCCCGGTGGGACAGGACTGGATTATGTCGAATTGGACGTTAGAGCGATGTCATTAGCTCGTATATGAATGTATTGCAATAGCAATGGATTGAAATAGTTAATGCTTGTTCAGGTGGCGGTTCGAGTCTGGTGCCGTCCACGCACTGTCCGCCAGGTTAACAGGCAAGTGCATAGTAGAACAGTAAATGGTAGTGAACGTTTGTTGTTCGTATTTCCATGCCATGATTTACAATATTTATGAGATGATGTATATGAATTGTGCTAATCATACCCCGATGAATATTGTTTATGATTAGACATCCATATTTGAAGCATATTGCATCATGCAAATGCATAAGAGCCAGGCCGGTGAGAAAGTCATGACTAGTCCGGAGGGCTCTTGAATAAGAGCCAGGTCGGTGAGAAAGTCATATGACTAGTCTAGAGTGCTCTTAAATAAGACCTACAGAGATAGGTAAATGAGTGGTCCATCGACGGGTGGACGCTCCGCTATACCGGTATAAACTACAGTTATAGGTGCATTACAGGTGCATTGCATTGCATTTACAGGAAATGAACAGGTGACAGAGAGGAAACTTAGAGATTCTAGGTTACAGCTCATAAATGTGATTTGGTGGTTACAAATGCATTGCATAGCATTGCATTACAGATGCATTGCATGAAAGTGACAGAGAAAGTGATACAGATTACAGATCCAGAGTTGACGTACAGATTACAGCTACAGAGTTGATTTACAGTTTACAGTTACAGAATTAAATTACAGTTTACAGTCATAGAGTGGATTTACAGCTTACATTTCGTGAAATTGATTGGATTGCTAAAGTGATGTTACTGTTTTATCGTGTGCTTGCTGAGTCTTCGGACTCACCCTTGCTTTAACGTTGTTTTTATAGGGATCTGTTGAAGGCGACATGCATGGGCGGGAGTAGCACAGTGGTTCACGTACCACAGTGATTCACAAATCATCTACAGTTGACACAGTTACTCTTGGGTAGTCTAAATGTCTTTTTGGTAATTATCAAAGTTATATCTCTGCTACGTTTAGTGTCAAGTGTACCGGCTTTTGTCGTCTGGTTGCTATTTAAATAAAATAATTGCTTCGCAAAACCAGTGGCTAAAGTTGAAGTTGGTAGCATTATAGAGTAGGTGGTAGCACTTTGGGCTCAGGGAGGAGCCGGGGTGTTACACGGATAATGCTGAATATGAATACGAATGCGGGTATTCTCAGTCACGAATATGGAGCGAATACATGCCGCTCCGAATATAGTTGGTTTTGGTCACGAATATTTAATTGGATAATGCGCGAAAGCATATTTCACATAGTGACAGGGGCAAGTTAAGCAACTAGTAAAATCTGGCTAGCAAAGTAGCAAGTAAATGATAGAAACTAGTTAAACAAGTAGTAGCTAACTAGCTACATATCACATGGTTCAAAAGTATGAATTGCCCATAGCCAAGTAGTCAAGTACATCACTAATTCATTTAACTTCATTACATTTAGCAAATGATTCCACAAGACCATTGTACCCCTTGAGATCTCACATCGAGTTTTGTGAGGACATTTATTGCACTACACCAAAGTTGTTTCTCCTTTTCACCATTTTTTTTTGTGTTAATAGTTACCGTGTATTTAATATAGCGGTCTCGAACCTTCGAGGTACACTTCTTCTACGTCTTCTCAGCAGGCTCAACTTCTCTGGTGCAAGTCATAGTGCTAGTAATAACTGTATGCTTAATGCTTAACATAGATTTCCGTATGCTTATTGCTTAACATAGATTTTCATATGCTTATTGCGGAGAGGCCAGGTATCTGACTCTGTTTCCGTATCCGGTACCTATCCGGTAACTATCCGGAAAAATACCCGGATAGTTCTGTATCCGTTGGATAATGCTTTTTCCGAATCTATTTTTGTATCCGACAAAAAATATCCAACTCCATTTTCGTATCTGACAAAACCCTCGGATATTCAAAAATTTGTTCCGAATTAAAACAGACAGACGGACGGTCAGAAAATATCCGCTCTATTTGCACCCTTAGTGGCCACCAAGCGTGGAAGATGTTGTAGGGAACGGACAGCAGGGAGGACGTCTAGGTCGCAACAAACTCCAAATCGGCTCAACGAGTCCGCCAGGCTAGAGTAGATGCCACCGCCGCCTTGAGTCGAAGAGGAAACCCTAGGCGCGATGTTGTGTGGAGGAAGCGGATGACTAGATGGAGGAGAGGGGGGAGGTCTGCCGAAATACAATCACTTGGATTCGGTCAAAGACACAGATTGGAGCTGTTGTACCCTTCAACGACAACATAAACTTTCATAAGGTGAAACCATATGGACTCAATTATTATTGAACACGGTAATAGATCTCTCCATGTTGTGAAAGCTTTCCATTCCATGTGAACAGGCTCTTTGTTATCAATGAGAGCCAATGAGAATAACTTGTTAAACCCATTCATCTGATAGATAATTTAGCATTAAGAAAACTGTGAGTCTGTACACAACATAGCTGAGATTGAGGTATTTTATGCGCAGGTCATAGCAGCAGGTGTTGCAGTTGGTGTTACTTTGCATGCAGGGGCTCATCTGACATGTGATTTTCCTCGCCTACTCCATACGAGTGATGCTGCCTACGAACCAATGAAGCCTTTCTTTGGGGATAAAAGGCCACCAAATTACTGGTGGTTTGTAAAGGGAACTGAAGGGTGGACAGGTGTGGTCATGGTTGTGCTCATGGCAATAGCTTTTGTATTAGCCCAGCCATGGTTTCGACGTAACAGGCACAACTGCACAAGGACACTAATCCCCTCAAGAAAATGACTGGCTTCAATGCCTTTTGGTTTACCCACCACCTATTTGTTATTGTGTACACACTGTTCGTCGTCCATGGAACATGCTTGTATCTAAGCAGGAAATGGTACAAGAAAACGGTAAAAATCTATATCCTGGTGGCAATAAAATACCTAACAATCAAAATTGTTACTTACGGTCCATTTTTGACTTTCTCAGACATGGATGTACCTTGCTGTTCCTGTCCTCTTATATTTAAGTGAGCGCATTCTTCGGTTATTTAGGAGCCATGATGCAATTAGGATTCAGAAGGTACCGCCAACTAAACCATTTCTTATATTTAGTTTTCCGTTGTTTGTCTGTTTGTCCTTTTGAACTTGAATATTACAAACAGTCACTTCTTTTCCTTTGGAAATATAGTCTGTCACAGAAACGTAGCAAGCCTTTCAATATTGGAGATGTACTATGAACAGCAGATTGGTCTCAAAATTTTTTAAAACTCTGAATTCATTCTTCTTTGGCTTTTAATTTTTGTGCCCTCAACAGGTTGCGGTATATGCAGGGAATGTGTTGGCTCTCTATATGTCCAAGCCACCTGGTTTCAGATACCGGAGTGGGCAGTACATCTTCATAAATTGCCGTGCTGTGTCTCCATATGAATGGTAGCCACATTACGCATTTTTTAAAAAGAAGATTGCCACTACTTTAGTTATAAAATCAGCAGATGACTAATAGTGCCATAATTTGGTTCTCTCACAGGCACCCATTTTCCATTACATCAGCGCCAGGAGATGATTATCTTAGTGTCCACATTCGCACAAGGGGTGATTGGACTTCACGGCTTAGGACTGTCTTCTCTGAGGTAAATCAGCTTCTTTTTAGCCTTTGGTTTGTCTGTTGATCAGCTCCAATTGAAACAAGGCTTAGGAACTTTTGGACAATGAATTTACATATGTCAATAAATGTGTGCTGCAGCATTACTTTTATGGAGTGCTTAGATGTTTCTTGTGCCAAATATATCAAAATTTTAGTTAAAAAGGTTATACTTCTGAAGCATGGTGAACTGTCAAGTTTGTTCTTCTGTCGTATCTGATGCCATTGCTCTACTTGATGGAACTGACAAAAACCCTAAATGTGAACCAGGCATGTCGGCCTCCCACTGAAGGAGAAAGTGGACACCTTAGAGGCTAGAGCTGACCTTTCCAGGGGAATCAGTGACAGCAATGCAAGGTGGAAAGGAATTTTTTCAATTTGTTTCCAAAATGCAGTACCGTACAATATTTTTCTTACTTTCATCTGATCATAAACTTTGTTTGACACGTACTAGATTCCCAAACTGTTGATTGATGGACCATATGGTGCTCCAGCACAAGATTACCGGGAATACGACGTGTTACTGCTCATTGGACTAGGCATTGGAGCCACCCCTTTGATCAGCATTGTGAAGGATGTCCTTAACCACATTCAGCATGGGGGTTCGGTGGCAGGCACAGAACCTGAGAGCAGTAGCAAGGCAAAGCAGAGACCATTCATGACGAAGAGAGCCTACTTCTACTGGGTCACAAGAGAAGAGGGCTCCTTCGAATGGTTCAGAGGGGTCATGAACGAGGTGGCTGAGAAGGACAAGGACGAGTGATTGAGCTCCACAACCACTGTTCAAGTGTATATCAGGAGGGCGATGCTCGTTCCGCCCTCATTGTCATGCTCCAAGAACTTCAACATGCAAAGAAGGGTGTTGATATCTTGTCTGGAACTAGCGTCAAGATTCACTTTGCCAGGCCTAATTGGCGAAGCGTCTTCAAGCATGTTGCGGTCAACCATGAGAACCAGCGCGTCGGTATGTAATTCCTGCCTTGTCAACACCAGTAGTATGAATATGTCAAATGATCCCATCATCTGTTCACATTTGATTTCGGTTCAGGGGTTTTCTACTGTGGTGAGCCGGTCCTGCTGCCTCAGCTACGGCAGTTGTCATCAGATTTCACCCACAAGACAAACACAAAGTTTGAGTTCCACAAGGAGAACTTCTAATGGTATAACTTGAGAAACACCTGTATATGGCCCCTAGTGCTTGATGATGTGAATTATAAGGTTTGTAATATATATAGGTAGAGCAATAAAATGGAGTTGTTTTTCACTAGATTTCAACATTCCACCATGGATTTTTTTTTGCATGTGTGCTGTGTCCATTCTTGTTTACTCCTGCTGGAAAGGGCCATGGCGTTTGCACTTCGTATTTCACCCACCTGAACACAAAATTTGAGTTCCTCCTGTATTTGAAAGTGTGAGCAAGCATGCTCAGCGTGTAACCTTAAAAGTTCCAATTCAGAGTGACCTGACATTTTCGTTTTTGAGACGATCTTGGCAGGTCCATTGTTGTTATTCGTTAGCTGCTACTGCTGCCTTAATATATATGGTTGTCTTGCAAAGCATTGCCCTCTATATTGAACATCTAAGCAAGGTATGTGTGGCAAATGAGCCTCTTTCATTTATGCTGGATTGCTGTGCTGATGTGGACGGTTACACTGTGCATTTGTCAGATTTGCAAACAGGTGGCCAATGCAAATTTGCAATGTTCAGAACTTCCTAGACAAGGTGACAAAAAAGTTAGGGCCCAACTGGTATTTAGAGAGAGAAAAAAAGTAAAAAGAAGGAATATGTAACATTTGGCCGGAAAATAAAATTGGGGAATATATATGGAGAGGATAAATGCCCTAGAAATCAGATATGGTCATTTGAAGTTTCAGATAGCAAATAAAAAGAGGTTTTGATAATTATCACCCGGATGTTTTGTTTGCTAAAATCATCCAAATTTTGGAGCATTGGATCTTCCTTGAGATTGGTGAGGATCTGATGACTCCAAACGGGCTCGCGCAGTTAATGGATCCAGCACCAACCCGTTTTTCGCCCGTTACTGTTGTTTTGAATTTTTCTGTTGGCTCGAAACTCGACGCGTCTGTCAGAAAGCGCACTACTGCGCTCGCGAAGCCTCGTCGGCAGAGACAGGAGAGAGTGCTCTCTGGTTTTCTCCGCCTCGCCGACAGAGAGAGAACGACTCGCTTTTCGCTCTTCTCGCTCTCGCTCTTCTCCTCCACTTGCGAGAGCGTCGCCGACAGAGAGAGAGATCTCCCCTTCTCCCGGGCGGAGCTACCGAGGTCTCCACAGCCGACAGTGGAGAGAGCGGTCTATATTCTCCCTGGGCTTGCGAAGAAGCGAGAGAGGGGGGCGGAGCTAGCGCGGCGATTAACGTGGAGAAGCACGCGCGGCGGTTAACCGGTGGAGATCATCGACGTGGGAGGTTAGGAATCGTGTTTTTGTGTTTTATATACTGCCCGCACGCATCGAATCATGGAGGGAGAGAGAGCAGAAATAAATCTACCCTTCGTACTTAGGTTTAGTTTTTTGAGGCTTTTTAGCAATACTTTTCGGGGGGGGGGGGGTTGTGTGTTTGGATCTGGTGTTTTTATTGCTTTTAGTGGTCATCCACAGGCAGTGTTTAGTGATTCGCCTACATACTTAGTTTAATTTTTTTTCTGAGGCTGTTTTTACTTACATGTTGTGTGTTTTGTGTTCGGATATGATGTTTTTCTAGTAATTAGTTTCTTAGTAAATTATATTTAATAAATCTGCCCTTCCTACTTAGGTTTAGTTTAAACTAGTTGTATGCTAAAGAAGATGGTTTCCAAAAGAAATTAGTTGTAGTTGTTAGTGGTTCACTAATCATTTATATAACTTGTAAATGTAACAACAGTGTTTGAGGTTAGAATGATAGGTTTTGTATGAACTTCACCATGTATATGTTTTCTAACCATTTTTTTTGGCTGGCAGCTTTGTATGCATGCTTCAAACTCCATCAATAATGGCCTCTCAAAAGAAATCAAAGTTTAGATCAATTCTTGATTTACGCTATATCGTCAATGATTGCTCAATTTGAGCAAGAACATATTACAAGTTTTATATCAGGATTGGAAAACTTGGTTGTGGGTATAGCAAAGCATTTCCCTAGCGACTTCAGGAATTCTTGTGGGGGTGTCCATGGTACAATGAAGGAGGTCAACATGGTTAGGGATGATAACCCTATTCATATGGATGGAGCAGATGCACAAGGAGTCATCGACAAGCATAAGTCTCAGCAAGGTCTGATAGGGTTTTGTTTTAAAACAAGGTTACAAATGAACATTTTTTCATTTTTATGTATAACTTATCTGTTTTTTCCTCTTTTTTTCAGATTGCCCATCTAACAATAAGAGAAAGAGGATATTTAGCACCGAAGAATCTGACAGCAATAGGTCTGCAGTTTTCTATCATCGGCGTCGTATTTCTAGAGCCCAGACTCAAGCCCAAGATCAAGTCGGTATCGATGAAGCTCAACCGCCTGTTGTCAATTGTGGGTCAGGGGGAATTAACCAAGTGCAAATAGCTGTCAATCAAGACTCACATGTAAGTGGCAAAAGGATTATGCGTGTGCCATTCGTTTTCTAAATCATATTTCATTTTAGAGCAAATATGAACTATAATTCCCTCCATACTATGTATTGGCTGGTATAACACATTTTTTTGTTTTGATTTTTTTTGTATGCACAAGGGAAGCATCCCTGATGTAGCAGACAAGGACAGCAGGAATGCATATGTTGACCAAAGAATTCCTGCTTGTGAGAATGTAGATGCATCTACTTCCAAACAGTATGGGCAAACACATAATCTGAACCAAGATAATAATGGAAGGAAGGACAATTCTCCATCTGTAGTAAAGGTATGCTGGTTTAATTCTACTTTTTGCTCCAAACCAATTTAATAATGGTAGGTAAGATTGTTGCACATTTTTTTGTACTAAACATTTGTGTCCTCATTCTTACATTTTCAGAGTTTCAATGTTAGTAAAGGACATACTGATCAGAGCCCCTTACGCGATGTGTGTGGTAAAGCCTCTAATGTTACCCTTGACTTTTTTTTGGAGTTTGACTTGTGAAAAGAAGTGTCCACTGTGTTAGTTGTGTTTCCGTGTTTACAAGAAGCTCCTCACAGTGATAGTTCACTAATTGTTATGTTTTAGTGCTCCCATTAGAATAATAGTTTTTGTGTAATTGCCAAGAACAAAAGTGTAGCACCAATAAATCCATGGGATAGTTGTGAGACCCCGGAGTAGAAACTCCTGGACTCCCTGTGCATTACAGTACTAGTCCCAGATCAACGCTAGTACACACAGTTCAAACAGAAAAGATGATACATTGCCAACAACGCTTTATTATCATAATCGAGATTACAGACCTCGAAGCCTTTATTACAAATGAGGTTTTAAGACCTCACACCAAACAGAAAATTACAGCGGAAGCAAAAAGAAACTAAAGCAAGACCCATCAATACGCCACAGGCAATTGACTGGGGAAACGCAACCTAGTTCTCCGGAAAGCCTTCGACGAATCCATCCACGAAGTAGTCGTAGTCCACCTCTTGAGCTTCGATCTCCTCTGAGAGTTAATTTGAAGTGTAGCACGTGAGTACATGAATGTACTCCGCAAGTCTTGGGAAAGATGCATAGATGCAGGGCTTAACAAAGGAAGGCTATATGGTTCTTTTGCATAAATCAGCATTTTATTTCAAATCTACATAATTACTTCAAAGGCCATTTGATAAACATCTTTGTTTTTCATAAATGAAATTAGATAAATAACTTAGTGAAGGTTAAACCACCAACACTAAAATCTTAGGCTATCTGCCAACTTTCAAAACTCAGGTTAAGCCACCTGATCTGGTTACACCACCAGATTTAAATCACGAGAGTTACACCACTCCCGAGTTTGACAAACCATTTTATTTTGAAATCAAAATCAAACTTCTACCATGTGAATGCATTCCTTGCCCGCCCTTGACCGTGGGCACGGCTATTCGAATAGTTTTACTCTGCAGAGTTTGTACACTTTACCCACAAGAGATAAATTATCTTAATAGTCAACATGCTTCCTTTGGCATGAGACCCAGATAAAATATCACAAAGCCTTTCACCTACTCCAGTATAGCTAGATACCACCCGCTAAGGTTTCACCACAACTCGAATCCACGAGTCGGAGCCCCCTCTTGCGCCGTATGAGTACAGTAAACCCTGTCCCTCACTATGAGTAACCAGTACACCCTGGCACTCAATACACCACTGGTGATATCTAAACTACACCTTTATAGGTTAGTTAGCTAGGTCGTACCCATATAGACTTGTGGTTGCACTGTTTTGCTCAGTTTGGACAAACACAAGCGTCGGTCCTTAAACGACCAGGGTGGTTCATTCACAATTCCAAAAATTCTCGTGCTAACTGCACCAGCCAAATCTTCCATCCACCCTTGTCAACTTTTCCCTTTGAACTTCATTTTTATTTTCAAATTAACAGTGGTAACATCCATTACCACTTTTCAAACAAATCATTTAACAATGGTAACATCCATTACCAATGTTCAAACAAATCATTCATCAAAACATTTAGCAAACATGCTACTCATTTGAGCATTATTACATTGATTTGCTACGCTAAGCATTTGCTAGTATTTAAAAATTCAACAGATGTAGTACTAACTCATTATTGAGTCAAAGGGATATCCTAAGTTGACAATGGTACAAGGTAAACAATTTTCAATGGAAGGTATAACAAATTGGGTATTTAACTAAATTTTCTAAATCAAATTATCACTTGATATAACATAAGCATGCAATAATTTAAAATAACTACCTAATCATTTTATAAATCATTTGAGCAAGTTGATCAAAGAAAACTTGCAAAACATAGGATCAAAATGATCAAAGGAGACTTGCCTTCTTGAATGCTATTTGGGTCTTCTTGCTGCGACTCGATGAATTCCTCGGTGACGTCGGTTTCTACGCGCGAAACAACAAAATAACCAAATAAATAAATACAAATAAAATCACAAAAATATAAAATATATACTGCAACATAGATTATGATTTTATACAAATTTAGAAATTTGAATCACTGGATTCGGAGATCGGACGAGGGAGAACGAGCGATTGGAAGTTTGATCGGTTTGGAAATTCCAGAAAATGCAAAACGAGGGAATATTCTCTGGAATCTTATTTTGGCTGATTTTTGGGGTATTTTGGAGTGTATGACATGTGGGGCCCGGTTGTCATTGGGTGCCAAATTTTATTTTAATATTTTATGACAGGTGGGTCCCGCTTGTCATGGACCAAAAATTTTGGCAAAGCCCCAACCGAAAATTGCATTGCATTGGAATTGAACCCACAACCTCATGTATGCATGCCTTAACTTGTCTCCCCTAGCCAAGTGGGCATTTGATCTTTTGTGACAAAGAAGTATCACCAAGGAATAAAAAGGAAGGAAGATGCTATTTCCTCATGAAGACAAACACGCAGTGGACAGAGAGGTGCGGCCATGGAGGATGGAGGGCGCTAGGGAGGGAATAGAGGGGCGGTGCGGGAAGGGGAGACCGAGGGGGTGCGGCTCCTACCGGCGGCGGCTCGGGAGATGGCCGGGAAGGCGACGGCGGCGAGAAAACTGGCGACGCGTACGTAGGAGAGAGGGTGCTTCGGCGGCGGCGACTTTTGGCGGCACGGGCGGCGACTCCGGTGGTCGGGGCGGCGGCCGAAAGGTGGAGGAGGTGGGAGCCGGCCGAAAAGATGGGGGAAAGGGGAGAGTATGGTGAAGGGAAGCTAATTTATAGAAAGAGAAGGGAGATGAGGGGGTTTCGGTTTGAGAAGGTTAAAGGACGGGGAACGGCCGGGATATTGATGGGGGTGATTAAGGCTTCCGTTTCCATGCTTTAATCGGGTGTTAAGTGGGAGAAACGGCGGAGTTTCGAAGCTTTTATTTGTCATCCATGGTGGAGGAGAGAGAGAGTTAGGGGAGGAAGAAGAAGAGGTTGAAGAAACATATGACATGTGGGGTCCATGTGTAATAGAGAGGGAGAAGAAGTGAAGGGGTACTGGCCGTCAGATTTGCGACACGTGGCAAGTGGATGTGTTATGGCTCTTGGATTTTATGAAGGGGTAAGTTATCATGTGTGGCTAGGATTAAAACGTGGAGAGAGATTGATTTAATCTGAGAGCGACACATGGCGGCCTAGGAATAATTTGATTTTTATTTTCGGAATAAATTTCAGCAAATACTAGAAACTTTATAAACGTTTGGAAAAATAATATTTAATGTCTAAAAATTCCAGAAAAATTATATCATATTCCTGGAAGCATTTTAGACTTAGTAAAAATATTTTTAATTTCAAATTGGAATTTAATAATTTTATAAAATACTTTTTAGCTTTGAAAATTGATTTTAAATTCTAGAAAATTCTCAATAATTACTTAAAAATTTAGGGAAGGCTAGGAAAAATATAATAAACTAGTTTTGGCTTTAATAAAATATTTTAAATACATTTCCTTGTTTTAAATTTTGAAATTAAATCCAGATAAATCCAAATAAGATCAAATACATTGAAATAATTAATAAAAATAAAATTTTTCAGAAAGCGAAAATTTGGGATGTGACAATAGTATTTTGTAAAATAGCTCCATTGAGTCCAATGTTGGTTATGGAACCAATTCCTATAATTATGAAACCCATGTGAGATACGGAGGAATAGGCTATTCTTTTTTTTGAAATTTCGTTGACCAAGAGAAGTTGAAGCTGCATAGATTATTTGCATCGCTCCTATTATTACCAACCAGGGGGAAAATAGATAATGAGCATGAGGGAACAATTCCATATTGATCTGAATCAATCCGTATGCTCCCATCTTTAATAGGTTTCCCGCTAAAAGCATACATGTACTGTAATGCGCTTCCCCATGGGTATCTGGTAACCACGTATGTAGGGGTATAATTGGCAATTTGACAGCATAAGCAATAAGAAATTTAATGTTGTTGCACTAATATACATCATAGCTTGCATACTTTCCGAAATTTTCCGTTTGGGATCAAGGTCTTCTGTTTTGTTGTGCCTGTCTTCCATTGTTGTTGTTGTTGTATTACTTATGTTGATAGTAAATGAAACTGTCTAGGTTTCTCAATGGCTACCCTTAGCTTGAAGCTTCAGGATATTTTTAGTCCACACCGACTCCGATTAGTTTTCAGTGACTAATACTTCATTACTATTCTTCAGCTTTCATGCCCCTAACATGTGGTGAATTTGTTAATTTTTCCTCATGTGGTAGTAGTTTCTTGGTCTGCTCAATCCTAGAGGGGTTTTTTGTAGTTTCCAATATGTTTTCATTCCTGGTGAGTTTTGTTAACAGCTTTTTTTCCTCTTATTTTGAGAAAAGTTGTTGTTTTCTTCTGGTCTTTGTTTTTAGATCATATTTTTCCTAGTCTAAGGAATGAGCTGGGCACTGAATCAAGTGGCTTATGTTGCCATACAGAATGTCAAGTGCAGTGCACAGAGAAACACAACACCAAAGGGTGGAAAGAAGCCGCCACATATAATACAGTTTGGCAATGCTAGGATGCAGTCATGTGCTGGTTTCCCACCACTGTTGTTCTACAAGTGCTGTTGTGCTACACATTTTTTTCCAGTTTCTTAGTTTGTCAATGCTTTGAAACCTGTGGATATGTAAAGCTGAACACGATGTGCTAACCATTATGTACATTTTTTCTTAGAAAATGTATTGCTCAAGTAAATATAAGATTAGTCTGTGTGTGTGTGTGTAGTGATAGATGCTAGGTAGAAAATTATGACATGAGAATCAAGAACACCGAAGTACAAATCTCTCACTGGATTGAATTAGAAGCTTTGGGTCATTTAGTTTTATCTCTGAATTTTTCCAACTCTGACATTTTTTTACTTGATAGAATCATCTCTTTCATTGGCGATGGGAATGATTAAGAGTACATGGCCGAGTGTCTACTATTCTAGATAAATCTGAAACCATGGATATGTGTAGAAGCAAGCTGCACTATATTGGACCTTTTCTTCTATTTTTGTTTCCTAGCATGTGTCTACTGTACTTGCAAATAAATTCTGAAACCACGGATTTTATGCCCATGTAAGCAGGTCTTTGAAAGATGATCTAAAGCTGTCTATTACCAAGCTGCAGCACATTCAAGCTTATGTCTTTTTTTTTGCTACGAAACTCCCTACTAGTTAACAATAGTAGGTGCATTGAGTGGAAGTGCCTTTTTTGAGATGATGAGACGTGATACATGCTCATATTTCTCAATCAGTTTACCTGAAGCACTAATGTGATGTCAAGTTAATCAGATTAGTCTTTTGTGTAACCAACATACTGTATAAATGCTAATTCTACCGCAATAATCAAGATAGAATGTATACCATATTTTCCTTTTCAATGTTCTAATTTATTTTTGTTACAAACTTGCATATTAGAGAAGGCACTTGTCTTCTCTTGTTTGTCTTGGTTTATTCCTCGTCTTTTTTTTCTTTGTTTTTGGCTAAGCAGATCGGTTTTATTTGATCTTCCAGGATAGTCTGAAATGTGGTTCAGCTGGGACACACGTGAAGCCGTTGTTTTCCTTAATCCAACTTTATCCTTTTCGGCCCGACATGTGCATTCGATTTTTGGGCTCTCGGGTTTGATCTGTTCAAAGTGGGGGCCCGTTTGCTATAATAGAACACAGAACGGAGCCCCTTTTTTTTGTGTTTGTGTGTGTGTGTGTTCTCACATTTTTTCCCCTTGGTGGATTTGCCACTGTGGAATCATAAATTTTTGTTTGGAGGAGATATTGCATTAGTTTGACACTAATTCATGGGAGCGTGATGCACATTAGCAGCCTAGATTAGTAAACCAATGTATGCAGCGATATGGGATTACTTTTGTTTCCATCTCCTTATTGTTCACTACAGCACCAACCATTTCTCTTGTTATTCCGGAGGTGTATACATTCTTTGAGCTGTGACTTGTGAAGGGTTCGTGTTTATAGTGGTGCTGAAGTATGTAGAAAAGGATTTAGATTGGTGAAAAGCTTAATGTGAATTCCTGCTATTTGGCCTGAGGCATTTTGTACAGCTTCTAAAAATAAGTCATGATCTGGGATTCATTTTAATTCATGTTCTCATGGTATCAGTGGAGCTTTTAAATCTTAGACTGGTCTCCGCAGAAGAGGAGCTCTTATTGCCCCCCCACCTGTTTGTGTTTTGACTTCTCTTTTTGTCGTTGGAATAATAATATATTTATTAGCTAGCTTATGATTTTGTAGAATATGTTTTGAAAAGCAGAAGCTTTTTTTTGTCATATCCCATTGAAACAATCAAGATTATCATTTTTCCTTTTATGTGGCTAATGGCAATTATATGTTCCTCAATAGTGGCTGCACCTGTGTAGGTCCAACATCTATTCTTTGTGTAGTGGCGAGAGTAACCTGGATGACCATATTGAGTTTTGTGGTGTTATTTTCGTACCTATTTTTTTTTTCAGTAGTGCTATATACTCTTGCATCAACTAGGGGCTTGGCAGCTGTTCTGGGGTATATGTGACACTAGGAAAGAAACTTCTTAGCTCCCTTTACAATTGTTTTGTTTCTCGACTTTTTTTTTGGAGTTTGACTTGTGAAAAGAAGTGGCTCTTACTGGTTTTTTTTGTTTGAACCATAGTTTTGAGTGGCTCTCTTCTGGTTATGTTTGGTCAAAAAGTAGTACTTTGTTTTATTTTCTTAGAAGCATATGTTTGCTTAAGAGTCAACAAGAAATTTTCCTAAAAGCATATGGTTCAAAAATGGAATTTTGTTCCCTACCTTTTGGAACAAGTTTAGTGAACTATATGCACCAGGTAGTTTATCAAATAACCTTTTATGTGCATTGATTTTAGTTATTCTAATTGACTGTTTGGTCTTGGGTTTTGTGTTCTCATACAACCAATATAGGATAAATTTCACAAGAAGCACCTGTACGAAGTTGATAGGTTTATTATCATGTGTCAAATATTGTTAGTTATGTTTTCTTTCAGAAAGGCTAGATATAAATCTCTTATATCTTTGTTACATGACATGCTGGAGGGGGGGGGGGTTGATATCAAATGTTTTTAGTAAAGCAAAATGAATGTTATGGCAGTAATGATTTTTTGTTTGTAAATTACAGAAAGTCCAAAGCAAGCTATAACAAGGGCAAGTGATAACATCGACAAACACCTTAAATCCTCGCACAGTCCAAAGATCATGGCATTGTATAACTGGGCCCCATCATTTGATCTCGGCATCGACAATGATGATCATCCTGACCTGCAGTGTAATCAGGTGTGTAAAAAGAATACAGTTTTTTCAGTATGATCAGCTGAGTCATTTTTATTTACGTTATTTGTGTACCTTTTTCTATATATCGTCGTATTTATTTCTTGCTAATGTAATCTTTTTCTGTTTTTTTAACATAGGGGGAAATTGCTGTTATTGATATTAAGCCACATGATCCTGCAGAGACCACACCGCATGCAATGGGTGTTTCTTGTACAAATGTGATCAACCCTGTAAATCAACTTTTTTGCTATCTGATTATGCACATCTTTTTTTGTTCTATGCATTTAACATTGTGTCATGTATCTGTATGTTCCTTTTTTACACTCTTAAAAAACCAGTTATAAAGCTTAGTTGGGTTGTTAGCTTTGTGGTGGTGTATCTGTATGTTCTATGCCATTTAACATTGTGTCATTTTTGGTGGGTTCACTAATCATTTATATAACTTGTAAATTTTAGTTATAAAGCTTTTGGTATTTCTGAAACTAGTAGGTAGAGATTTTTCTGTGCTATCGATGTCAACTGCAGTAGTTTGTTTTGGGGTTTCATATAGTATCAAATGCTATGCTAGCTTAGATTTTTTAATTGTAATGTTCGATGAAGTAACATTCGTGGTACAAGAGTAGTATTAAATATATATCATGAATATAGTTGTAACTTGTAACTATAGTGATGAATCCATTTTTTCTGTTAATACTGTTAAACTAAATGTAACAACAGTTTTTTGTTGGCACTCTAAAACTAAATGTTTTGGTCACTAAATAGTATATTCAACTAAAGTTTCTGCTAATATTTTTTTTGTTCTGATAAATGTTAATAATGTACTATCTTATATGCGAATATGTTTTTGCCTTAATGCCTTACTCCTGGTTAACATTAGTTTTAAAAACTAAAATGTAACAACAGTTTTTGAGCGATAGACTAAATCTAGGTTTTTGCTAGCACTCTTCAACTAAATTATTTGTTAGGTCTATTTAATTAAAGGTTATGCTAATTGTTTTTTTGTTCCTTTTTTCACTTCAAATAATTATGCTATGATATTTTTTTCCGTCTCCAGGACCCACCAGATATTGTGACTTCTTCAAGAGAACGATTTGATCAAAGATGTGTTGATTTGCGTAAACAAACTGATCAAATATATAACAAAAATGAATCCTTTGTTAAAGATAGGGTAGGGTGCAGCAAAATGTCACATTCTAAAACCTGTGCTGGCCAGTCTGCACTTAATATCCTTCAGCCACTCAACGTCAATGTTCTGAATTTAGGAGGTAGTTGCACTCTTAAATTAAATGTTTTTGGTCACTGATAGTCTATTGAAATAAAGTTTTCCGCTAATAATTTGTTTGTTCTGATAAATGTTAATAACGTACCATCTTATATGTGGATATGTTTTTGCCTTTATTGCTTTACTCTTTGAACTAAAAATTCGTTAGCTCTCGTAAACTGAAATATTTGTCAGGACTATTTAACTAAAGGTTTATGCTAATTGTTTTGTTTGTTCACTAAAAATCTCATTATAGCGAGGAATGCTAGGTTGTAATGGAACTTCACCATGTATGAAACTAAATATCTAATGTTTTTCACTTAATACGTAGTTGCTCTCTTAAAACTAAATGTTTTGGTCACTAATAGTCTATTCAACTAAAGCTTTCTGCTAATAATTTAACTAGGAGGTAGTGTGGGGGGTGGTTCACTAACTTGCAAGATGCCTCTTTATGGAAGTACAAGGCAAATGGGGGGTAGCATATACACTGGTCACCCGTACTCTACAGGCAGAGATAGAGTCATGGTATCCGCCTTAGACATGGCATATTATCAAGCAGTTATTAGCATGTCAGTGGGCGAACACAGCGGGTAAGTGTTGTATGCAGATATAATCTTATGCTTGTATGTTTCATATTGTTTTGTTTTGTCTTTCCACTTATCTAATTTGGTAGGTTGTATTTTTTTATTCAGTTGCAAGGCCATTTCAGTGAAGCCTGATGGAAAAACTTTTGTGAAATATAGCTGTTTAGGGTATTCTCTTAAGCCTGAAGGCAAAATTGACAATTTCTTGGTAAATTGTTTTTGCCGGCTTCTATTTGAGGAGAATCATCCTACCAAGTCTAAGAAGCATTTCTTTTTCAACACAGTTGGGGTATGTCACCATTGTTTTTTGAGTATTTTATTTTTGTCATTTATTTGTCTTTTATAAGTAAGGACTTCTCATGTTAGAATTATACTTTTTTTTGTGTACCTAAAGTGGAAATACTGGATCTTTTTTTTATGTGTGGTAATTCTTTCTTTTTCACAGCAACAAATATTGAAGCCAGAATCAGAATTCAGGTTTGCAAACGTCAAACATGAATTTGAAACTGCCCATAAAGTTAAGTCATTGCAATCTTGTGAATTGGTTAGTATTTTAACATGCTAGTATTATTTTTCAGTTTTTGTTTATCTTTATTTTTTTGGCATGTGTATTTTAGTTTTTATAAATGTTCCAACCATGTACAATCTGATTGCTAATTTAATCTCCCTTGGTTGTATGGTATATACTAGATTTTCTTCCCTATTTTGCACGAAGATCACTGGTTTCTTTTTGTTGTGGACATTAAAGACCAAAAGTTTGTATTCATTGATTCAGCAATTGGGGGGTAGGTCTTTCAACGAAAACATGAGAATGAATCTAGTACGTGTGCTATATCTTTTCTTTTTTTGTCTTCAATTTTCTGTCTCGTTTTCTATCTATGCGTGCTATATCCGAAATGTTACCTTATTGTTAAATTAACTTTTTTGTAACAAGTTATATGTATTGCAGATATGGAATTTTTCCACGTCATTCTTTGCAACTGCTAAAAGTTCATCGATCAACCCTCTTGATTTCGACTTTGATGATTTATCACCTCACCGACAAAAGTTGAAGTAAGTTATGTTGTTTTGCTTTTTATCTTTTCTTTTTTATTACATGTGTTGTTTTCTGGCTATGAGTTTTTTATTTAGTCAATGTACATAGATACCTTTCCAGCAATCTATTTTTTTGGGGGTTATGATGTCTATCAATCTACTTTTACATTTTTTTACCAGGAAGGACTCAGGTGTGTTTGTTATGAAATATATGGATATATGGGCCCCCACAGTTGCACTTGAATCTCAGTTCACCATTGATGACGTACCAAAGTTAAGGATTCAACTTCTTAACCGCATGTTGCGTAGCCAACACAATTCAATTTGGAAGACTTAAGTTTGGTTAATTCTGTAGTTTGGAAGGTTAGTCACATTTTTTTTTGCATTACACACATATATACATGTATATGTATACATACATACATACATACATATGCACACATATATGTATGTATACATATGCACACATATATGTATGTATACACATATACACATATATGTATGTATACATATATATGTATACACATATACATGTATGTACATGTATACATTAGTCTTCTTTTTTCAGTCATCTATCCTTTTTTATTTATTGTGTGTACTTGTTCTTTTTAAGATTCTACGAAACTGAAGCTTGTTTGCTGCTGTCTGTCTTGAGTACGGTGAGTTTTTTTGTCTATTTTTTCAATCCTGATTGTGATGTGGGTGGCAGCAGTGGATTTTTGTGAAGCTTATTCCACACAATTTGGTTATGTTTTAGCTCCTACCAACCACAGGTACTGTTTTGTATGATTTTCCTACCCATGCATGCTTACTTCATATGTATGATTGAGGATAGTTTATTTCATTTGTTTTGCTACCCATGCTTTTTGTTTCCTGATATTACTTTGCCCTGCTGTGGTTACTAATGTGTAAGTATGTTCACTTTTTGATTATTGATGTTTTTTTGCTGGATTTTCCGAATCATGCGCTGTTTATTTATTTATGTTTATTTTGGTTTCATACCTCATATGTGTTTCCCTACCCATTCTTGTTTTGATGATTTTTACTTGGCCTGTGGTTACTAATGTGTAAGAATGTTTGTTGTTGTGTGTGTGTGTTCTCACATTTTCCCCTTTGGTAGATTTGCCACTGTGGAATCATATTTTTTTTGATTGGAGGAGATATTGCATTAGTTTGACACTAATTCATGGGAGCGTGATGCACATTAGCAGCCTAGATTAGTAAACCAATGTATGCAGCGATCTGGGATTACTTTTTGTTTCATTTCCTTGTTGGTCACTACAGCACCAACCATTTCTCTTGTCATTTCTTTTTTCTTTTCTGTGATCTGCGGTAGAAGAGATGCTAGTGGGCCTGTCATATGCTCGATGAGGATAATTGTGGTCTAATACTGAAATTGAATGTTTAAATTTTGAGCTCTAGATCTTTTTGCATTGCTGTCATTTGTCTCACTGTCCTACAGTTAGAATTTTTTGAGAGTATGTATATGTTGTGATCACTAGTTTTGTGTTGTCTGCACCTTGATTAGTCAGTTTGGCTTGTCGCATAACTTGCTAAAATTATAATCCCAAATTCTGGAAGCTTGTCAAGGTTTTATGGCTGATTTAATTGTTGTCTATGTGATCACTTTGGCATTGATTTCTCTGCTAGCCAAGAGTATATATATTTTTTGGTGATAGTCAATAGTTGAGATTGGTCAAATTGTTGTTTTTAGAGCTCAAAATTTGAATCTCACTTGTCATATTCAATTTATGAAGAGTATAGACCAAAGTAGCGGGACGGCCAAGATTTTGAAATCTTGTGTAACCCTACATCTGAGAGCAATAACACAATACATTTTGTTGAACATATGCTAGATCTAATCATATTTTTGCTAAGGCTTGTTTGTGAACTTATTATGATGAATGCAAGTTTGTGAACTAATTCATGGGAGCGTGATGCACATTAGCAGCCTAGATTAGTAAACCAATGTATGCAGCGATCTGGGATTACTTTTTTGTTTCCATTTCCTTGTTGTTCACTACAGCACCAACCATTTTTCTCTTGTTATTTCCATAGGTGTATACATTCTTTTTGGAGCTGTGATTTGTGAAGGGTTCGACTTTTTTTTGGAGTTTGACTTGTGAAAAGAAGTGTCCACTCTGTTGTTCCATAGGAAGTATAATCCTTTTTTTTCGTTGCTCTAGTTTCTAGTTCTATAACAGCCCTTCAATACGTCTTACTGGTTTTTTTGTTCGAACCATAGTTTTGAGTGGTTCTCTTCGAGTTTAGTTATATGAGAGTTATAGTTTTGTGTTTTCACTAATACTTTTTTTCCTTGTCATTATCCATTTGGGACCAATGGCGTTGCACTTCTGTAGCGGCCCACTATGTTGTTCCATAGGAAGTATATTCCTAATTTTTTCCTTAGATCCGGTTTCTAGTTTTGTAACAGCCCTTCAATACATCTTACTGGTTTTTTTTTGTTTGAACCATAGTTTTGAGTGGCTCTCTTCTAGTTTGGTCAACACTGTATTTTATATAAATAGGGTGTTTGTCAGTTTTCAGTATTCAATGATTACTTAAAAACTGTTTTTCATTTTTCGACCTCCATCAGCATGGTAAGATGTATTGAACATGAACATGCGGAACATGCTTTTTTGGTCTAGTTGATAATAAGAATGTTCATACTAAAATAGAACTGAACTAAAAAAGATCAACAATTCAACAGACAATCAACAACTCAACAACAATCTTTCCAATTGAGCTATTACACTGATCTTTCTTTCTTTTACTTTTAAACACTAGAAAGAAATAACATGGCTCTTCTGTTTTTTTGTCCCCTCCAAATTCTGAACTTCCATGCTTTTTTTGTCTTTTTTCTTCATGGATCTTCCTACTGCCCTCTTATTATGTTTGCATCTTGTACTTCTTCCATCCCTTTTGCATGTGGAGTCATCCTGCAAGCACATAGAACAAATGTTTTGAAGTTTAAAGTAATGTACATTGCAGTTTTTTTGGGGTATACTTTTGTTTACGTACCCATGCGTTTTTGGTTGGGACTTGCTACTTGATGTATTCTTCCTTTTGGACTTGCTTACAGGTGGGAGGTGAAGTTTTTTGCAATTGCGTATGTTGTGTCCCACCTCTCCACAGTGATTGCACGTATACTTCCCTTCTTTAATTTGATCAACTATACTTTTGTACCTTCCCTTAGTCCTGCCTTTAGTCTGTGCCTTTTGTGGATCTAGTAGCTCAAGTAGTGGTTGCGGCTCCTTTGTTAGATTTGGTTGTTCTTGCTGAATTTTGTTATTGGTTTCATGAGTTTTTCCCATGCAATTGCTGGCCTTTTGTTGCTGAGGGTTCTCCTTTAAATTACTAGCTGCCTTCAATTTTGTTTCCATCTTCTCTACCTCATTCATAACATAGTCAAACAAACTCCGTGATTTCGAAGCATCTGATGCTACCGAAATCATTTTCCTTGATAGTATGTTGAATCTAAATAGGCTATCAGCATCTCTTATTTCTGCTGCCATCTGTGCTGGCTCTATAGTGCTTGTATTGCTGAACCGAAACCTCCATCTTTCCAAGAAATATTTGTCCGGCAGTTCTGTGATGTTAAGGCCTAGGAGGACCTTCAGTACATGTGAGCACAGTATGCCATTCTTCTGGAACATTGCACAGATACAACTATAGTTTTCCTCAGTTATGTCAATAAGCACTACACATGTTCTCCTTCTATATTCTGGTCTGGGGTGGTTATCTGCCTTGTACACCTTATAGATTTTGTTTTTTACTCTTTCCACCATGTAGAGTGAAGTTGTGTCCTTGAGTTCATTCTGGAACTTGATGAATATTTTTCGATTGTACAGCTTCCATGCTTGATCCTCCATCTTGTAACTAGACCAAAGTTGTGGTTTTGTCTTTGACTTGTTGTCCTCTTGCTCTTCTCTATCTAGTATTGTGTCAGAAATCCTTTCAAACTCTCTAAAGAAACTCAATATGCTGTGCTGTGGGCCAACATCATCTTTAAATATTGCATTCATCCCTTCACTTCTACCAGTTGAGTGGATGAAGGGGTAGAACTCATTCTTGAAAAACACTGGGACCCATCTGTGTCTAGACGCCCACATGTCCTGAAAGTACTTCACATGACCTATATCATAGCAATTTACCATTTGCACCCATAATGTTTCAAATTCCTGCACTGTCAGACAATTCATAATAATGTCAATGAAGTCTTGGTGCAAACCAGGTTTTGCCCTGAAGCATGGACCAAGCTTCTGCTCAGCTTTATGTGTAATGTGCCACAGGCAATTCCTGTGTTTTGCATTCGGGAACACTGACGCAATTGCTGTTTTCATTGCCCCGTCCTGATCAGTGATGATATGTGTGGGTGACTTGCCATTCATCGCACGCAGAAAAGTGTTAAAAGCCCACCTAAATGTCTCTGCAGTCTCATCTTTTAGTAGTGCACATCCAAATAGGCAGTTTTGTCCATGCCCAGTGATTCCAACAAATGGAGCGAAGGGTAGGTTGTACTTGTTGGTCATGTAGGTCGTGTCGAAGCTGATACAGTCCCCATACATGTGATAATATTTCCTTGCCCTAGCATCAGACCAAAAAATGTTCTTTACCATGTTGTTCTCATCAGTGTCAAAGGAGAAGAAGAAACCTGGGTTATCTGTCTGTTTTTGGCAGAAATGTGTCAGTAGCTGAACCATGTCATTTGAAGAGCTCTCATGTCTAATAGATGTCCTCAAGTTGCTCACATCACGTTTCGTGTACAGTAGGGATCTCAAACCTCCTCTTAGGAACGAGAGAATGGACATCATCTTCCTAGTGGGTATGTTGCACTGGTTCAATGTCCTAACAAGGCTTTTTTCTTCATCTGTCATGAATTTGTGAGACCTAAGAAACCTTGTCTCATTTTGGGGATACATTTCATGGTTATGCTCCAACACAACTCTCTTTACCTTCCATAGTCCATTTCTGAACACCACAACCATTTCTGCGAGGCATTTAGTCTTCACTACGCTGCTCCTCCTCCTCTTGTTTGTGAGAGTTCCTTTGGTTGTGTCGTCATGCGATTTTGTTTTCTGCACTTTTTCCTCTCCAAACTTGTTGCATTTCATTGTGTGTTTTGTGATTTCTCCTTCCCTTTTCTTGTTTTGTGTGCGGTAATTTTTCACCTTTGCTATTGAGAATCCAGAAAGGAAAGAATAGAAGTTGTAGAATCTATGTGCATCATCTGCTGTCTCAAATGTCATCCCCTCTTCTGGTTTGAACCTGCTGTCAATCTCAAAGTGACCACCTGATTGTTTCATGGCATCCATCATTTCATTTTCCAGGAAATTCTCTATGTCTTCCTTTGATAAATCTTCTCTTTCATTTCCTGCAATGTTCTCACGCTGGGTGACATCTTCATCGCTACCTCCATCAATTTCTGCTGTGTTAGCATACCCTTCAGTCATGTACGTTGTTGATAAGGTCTCACCATTTGAATTTTTTGAAACATCTGTTTGAATCTGTTAAAAAAATGAAAGATGTATATTTTTAGTTATGTTTCTAGTTATGTTGCAAACTCAAGTCATTCATTTCAACTTACCATCTCATGAGTTGTTTGTATGTCTTCTAGGTCTTGTTGCATATGGGCAAACTGATTCTGAGTAGGCTCCATTGACTGCAATAGGCTTACAAAGCTGTTGTTCATCATGCCTTCAGCATAAGAGTAAGTGTTCAGTTCCTGCTAACATATAAAAAAATCACAATGTTTTTAATCAGTTTTTTTCATTAGTATGAATGATACTGATATGCCTAGAACATTTTTGGTTTCTGACATTATAACCATGTATAAATATATAAATGATTTTGTAATTACCTGGAAGCTGTTGCAGCTATAATTGCAGCCCTCACTTGTCATTGTTGACATCCATGGGTTGAGATCCTATTTTTCATATCAGATTAAATATGAAATCTTAGTTGTGTGGCAAGCAAAACAGTTTTAAAGGGTTATTGTAACAATACAAGGTTTCAAAATACGAATTGCTAATTACCTTACTCCAATAATATTGATTCATAGTTGTTACCTCATCATAAAACTGGTTAAATGTTGAGGGAACCTCCTCGCTTGAGAAATCTGCATACAAACACGAAATAATCATAAGGTTGCACTAACTGTTTTGTTTTAACTCGTAAACTTAATGTTTTTACTATTTGTAAACTTTTGTTTTTACTATTAGTTTTGTTGAATTAAGTTCTTCTCTAATTCTAATCTTTGTTCAGCAGCCACTTTTGCTATCTTCTGTTAAAATTGTTTTGTTACACTACTAAACTTAATGTTTTGTTAGCACTAATAATTATTATGGAACGTCAGTTTTTTTGGGAATTGAACTAGTAAAAGGCTGATTTGTAATTAGTTATTCTACTGACAACATTAGTATGTTTTAATTGGGGGGGGGGGAATTGAACTAGTGAAAGGCAGTGTCAAAATGGTTTGGAATTGCTATTTTATTCTGTTTTTTTGACTAGTTTATAGAGCTCTGTCATCAGTTAAGAGTATTGACTGTATTTCAGGTCAGTTAAGATCTACTAGCATCTCATTTGATATAAATGTAAGAGAAGCACTCTTAAAGTATCTGTAAGTACTCTCAGAAAAGTCAGAAGTATGAAGTATGCTCAAAATCCATTTTTAATCAAATAATCTCTGAAAATTTGTAATAGAAAAACTAAATACTCTCTGAAAGTTGGAAAGTATATGTAATTATTTTGTTATTCAGTCTTAAATTAAATGGAGTGTTTGTACTATACATATAATTCTAATTCTAATGTTTCTTCAGTTATTATGGATCATCAATGTTTTGCTCACTATACATGTAATTTTAATTCTAATGTTTTGCTCACTATTCATGTAATTCTAATTCTAATGTTTCTTCAGTTGTTATGGATCATCAATGTTTTGCTCACTACACATATAATTCTAATTCTAATGTTTCTTCAGTTATTATGGATCATCAATGTTTTGCTCACTATACATGTATTTTTTTATTCTAATGTTTTGCTCACTATACATATAATTCCAATTCTAATGTTTCTTCACTAATTGTAATGTTTTGTTTTGATGTCTTCACCGGAAACTTGTGCTAATAGTTTTGTATTTGGTAAGCCTCTGGACAGTAATAATAGTACTAAACTTTTGTTTCTACTATTAGTTTTGTTTTCTTCTATAATTATAATCTTTGTTGAGTAGCCACTTTTGTTATCCTTTGCTTAACAATGTTTTGTTTGTACTCCTAAACTTATTGTTTTGTCAGCATTATTAATTATTATGGAACATCAATTTTTGTTCAGAACTACTACATTGTTAGTACTAATATACATTGTTAATACTAATATACAATCATCAACTTTTAGTATGAACATTGTTACTACTACAATGTTACTACTACATTGTTAGTACTAATAAACTGATGTTACTACTACATTGTTAGTACTAATATACATTGTTAGAACTACTGTATTGTTTATACTATTAGTTTTGTTCTCTTCACTAATTCTAATGTTATTATGGATCATCAACTTTTTGTTCAATAAAATGTAATTATGTTAGTAATGCACCATGTTATATGTAATCATAATATCTAATTATGTTTTTTGCAATCTTTGATGTACAGCCACTTCTGTTATCTTCTGCTAATAGTTTTGTTTGGGCAAGCCTGTGGACAGTGTGCAGCAGTAACACCATCAGACAGTAAAGGCAGGTAACATCCTGGAACTCTAGTCTGAAGCTTACTCCACTGAAAAATTTTGAACTCTGAACTTTTTGAGTAGCCACTTTTGTTATCTTCTGCTAATAAATGTTTTGTTAGTACTCCTAAACTTACTGTATTGTTATCACTATTAATTATTATGGAACATCAATTTTTGTTCAGAACTACTACATTGTTAGTACTAATATACATTGTTAATACTAATATACAATCATCAACTTTTAGTATGAACATTGTTACTACTACAATGTTACTACTACATTGTTACTACTACATTGTTACTACTAATAAACTGATGTTACTACTACATTGTTAGAACTAATATACATTGTTAGAACTACTGTATTGTTTATACTATTAGTTTTGTTCTCTTCACTAATTCTAATGTTATTATGGATCATCAACTTTTTGTTCAATAAAATGTAACTATGTTAGTAATGCACCATGTTATATGTAATCATAATATCTAATTATGTTTTTTACAATCTTTGATGTACAGCCACTTCTGTTATCTTCTGCTAATAGTTTTGTTTGGGCAAGCCTGTGGACAGTGTGCAGCAGTAACACCATCAGACAGTAAAGGCAGGTAACATCCTGGAACTCTAGTCTGAAGCTTACTCCACTGAAAAATTTTGAACTTTGAACTTTTTGAGTAGCCACTTTTGTTATCTTCTACTAATAAATGTTTTGTTAGTACTCCTAAACTTACTGTATTGTTATCACTATTAATTATTATGGAACATCAATTTTTGTTCAGAACTACTACATTGTTAGTACTAATATACATTGTTAATACTAATATACAATCATCAACTTTTAGTATGAACATTGTTACTACTACAATGTTACTACTACATTGTTACTACTACATTGTTAGTACTAATAAACTGATGTTACTACTACATTGTTAGAACTACTGTATTGTTTATACTATTAGTTTTGTTGTCTTCACTAATTCTAATGTTATTATGGATCATCAACTTTTGTTCAATAAAATGTAACTATGTTAGTAATGCACCATGTTATATGTGATCATATTATGGAACATCAGTTCTAGTCTGAAGCTTACTCCACTGAAAAATTTTGAACTCTGAACTATTTGAGTTCATTAATGTGTAGGCATAATTTTTGTTAGATGTTCAGTGTGTTACACTTCAGATGGAAGTTACTTTATAAGCAAACAAATGATATGATAACAAATGCGGATACAATAAAGATAAACATATACATGCAATACTATTAGTTTTGTTTTCTTCACTAATTCTAACGGTGTCCAAATTTTTTTTTTGACGGAACAGGCACAATGTGTGAACTGATATTATGACCAAACATGTAGCATGCAGACGAGCAGAAATCATGGTTGAGGAAAATGTGTCAAAGTTTTCCAATAATTTTTTGACGAACAGATACAATGTGTAAACTGATATATGATCAAATATGTAGCATGCATGCGAGCAGAAATCATGGTTGAGGAACATGGAGAAAACATGGGTGACGAATATGTGAATTGATATTATGATGAAATGACTTCACTAATTCAAATTTTTCTAACCTTTTTTTTTGATGGACAGACACAATGTGTGATCTGATATTATGATCAAATATGTAGCACGCATGCCAACAGGAATCATGGTTGAGCAGAGAGACGACGGCGCTATCTGGGAGGGCGGGGGGGGGGGGGAACCAGAATGGGAATTCGGGGGTAAATACCTCTGAAATCAAGCTGGTTGTCCATGTTTTTGATCCCTCCTGCTTCTGTTCGTTTCTTCTCTCTTTTTCTCTCTTTGATCTCCAGAGAGACTTCTTTTTTTTCTGTTCTGTTGCCCCCTATGCAAGAAGGATCTCCATCGTCATGCTTTTTGTTCTCCCGGTTTGTGTGGGCCCCACAGACCGGAGGGGTTTTTACTGCTTTTATCATGTGTTCTGCCGTCATGGTAGGGTTTCATATGGCACATGTGTTGTTTTTTGGGCTGAATAAACGATTCGGGGGAGTGGTTTTTTTTTGTGGGGTAGTTGCTCTGGGCTGAATCATCGATCTGGGGGGAGTGGCTCGGGGCTAAAAAGAGACGAACAAAACAATAAGGGGGCTGAACACCCCCTAACAGGCTCGGTAGTTGTCAATGGATGTAGAATTCGGTGGCCCGCTAGCCCGTTGGCCCGTTATAACTGGTGGAAAGAGGACGTGAGGTGGGTTTTCATCCGAGCCGTGATTTGTTAAATCTAACGGTGGAAAATTTGGATGTTTTTTACACAAAAAACATCCGGGAGATGGCTATACAGACCCAATAAAAAGACCTCAGGGTTCATGCGCTGAGTGAGGCCAGATGGGCCCAAGGTGGGCAACATGTGGTTGTTTTTCCACTTGGGTGGCATATTTGCATGCACATCTGGGCCTTGGGTTGCCGCAGAACCCAATGAAGGTGGACTGCCCAAAATGCCTAGAATTGACTCAATCCTGGCCCTTGCCCAACTTGCCTCGAGCCTAATCTAGGGTGGTCTTGCTGGGACGCCATCACACACGGGCACGCTCTCAGCCCAAACGTGGATGCTCGCAGCGTTGCGCGTCCTTCGCCGGGAAAATTGAGTATATAGGACTGAGTTGGATGTGATTTTGTGGAATAGGATCAAGTTCTTTGGACTTGTAAATATAGGACTGAGTTCACCACCTCTTTGCAAATATAGGACTTTTCCCATTTTAATTTCATTTTCAATTTCCAGCCCCTTTTCTCCATGCGAAATGACTATTTTGCCCTCTTCTTCCTCCCTCGCCTGGCCGCGCCGCCCCTCGCCTAGCCGCGCCGCCCCCTCGCCCGCCCCGCGCCGCCGCCGCTCCCTCGCCTGCGCCGCCCCGCGCCGCCACCACTCCCTCGCCTGCCTCGCGCTGCGCCGCCGCCGCTCCCTCGCCCGCGCCGCGCCGCCGCCGCTCCCTCGCCCGCACCGCGCCGCCGCCGCTCCCTCGCCTGGGGAGGGAGCGGCGGCGCGGCGCGGCGCGGCGCGGGCGAGGGAGCGGCGGCGGCGCGGCGCGAGGCAGGCGAGGGAGCGGCGGCGGCGCGGCGCGAGGCAGGCGAGGGAGTGGCGGCGGCGCGGGGCGGCGCAGGCGAGGGAGCGGCGGCGGCGCGGGGCGGGCGAGGGGGCGGCGCGGCCAGGCGAGGGGCGGCGCGGCCAGCGGCGGCGCGGCCAGGCGAGGGAGGAAGAAGAGGGCAAAATAGTCATTTCGCGTGGAGAAAAGGGGCTGAAAATTGAAAATGAAATTAAAATGGGAAAAGTCCTATATTTGCAAAGAGGTGGTGAACTCAGTCCTATATTTAAAAGTCCAAAGAACTTGATCCTATTCCACAAAATCACATCCAACTCAGTCCTATATACTCAATTTTCCCTCCTTCGCCTCCCACCGTAGCACAACCAGCACCGACGTGCGGGAATGGGAGGTCGCTGCGGCCATCAGCCATCCATCCGGGAGACTCCTGCAAACCCCAAAAGCAACGGCGAGCTACATGGATGATGGATGGGTGGGTGGCACCATCTTTATTGTCTTAAATATTCTATTTCATCATCTTTATTGTCTTAAATATTCTATTTCATCATCTTTATTGTCCTAAATATTCTATTTAGTGGTAGTTGCGATGGCAATTAGTATGGCTTTTGGTTCTCACTGAAGCCTGCAACTTCCTTTATGCGAATCAGTGAAAAATACTGATACTGAAGTCGAATTTGGCATGTGGGCATTTGTGGTGTGCAGTAATGCAGGTTGACTCAATGCTTCATCAAGCTATTACTTTTTTCTTTGTGGAGTAAGCTTATAAATGTGTAGTTACCAGACAAATGCTGCACCACTCCACACAATTGTAACGCAATAATTTGAAATGAGATCACTTCTCTAAAGATTTATGAACTAATACATAAATATGTGTAAGATTTAGGCTTATTTGCAAAAATCTATGACGTCAATTTACACCGCAGATTATACTACTCCACGCCACAGCGTGCACCGTGGAATTAAGGCCCATTGAAGTGTTAGGTATAGGGGAATTTGAAAGGTTTGCATTCGGTAATTTCCTTAATTATTACATCGCGTAATATTAAAATGGTTCTTTTAGCCTGTGGCTTATAGCTTATGATTTATAAATTTTAAATTTTGGCTGTTCACGAGAGACAGTACGCAGAGAAAAATAGTCGCATACGATTTTAGCCTGTATAGCTGAACTCGGGACAGTGTCTACTATAATATTTTCGTAGACTCCGTCTTGAAAAATCACACCGTTTAAAACTAGTTACTGTAACATAAAGCATAAATAGAAAAGAACCCAGCCATAATTATCTTCCTTGCATCATATGAAGAAACAGGTTAATCGGAACCACTTCATAGGGCAGGTTGGTGGAGTTATGAGTATACAACTCCACCCACCAAGACTCAAATACTGAAACACACTTTTATGCACACACGAGTGTGCTTTTAGTAAGGATTTTATGAAGTCGTAGATTTATCTCTAACCTCCATCTTCCTAGATGTGTGTTGTGTATGCATGATGTCAGTGGCGGAGGACCCGATAGGGCAAGGTCTGGCGTGCGCCAGACCTTGATGCGGGCGGCGGGAGGCGGGCGGCCGGCGGCCGGCGGGAGGCGGGCGGGGGGAGGCGGGAGGCGGGAGGCGGGAGGCGGGCGGGCTGCGGGAGGCGGGAGGCGTGCAGCGGGCGGCCGTCGAACACACCGCCGCCATTCACCACCTCTCGGCCAACCACAGCTCACCCCGCAGCTCCACCACCGCGCCACCAAGCGCCGCCTTCATCCACCACCCCTCCATCGCGCCTCCTCTTCCTCTACTCCGGCCGGCGAGCCTCCTTGCCTCTCTCCGCCGCCTCTCTCTTCCTTCTCCCCACCGGCGCCGGCACTCTCCTCAGTTCGGCCGCCGCTTCCTTGATCTCCCCTGCAACTCGCCACTGCCGGCCAACCGCTCCTCCGCACACCTCGTCGCCACAGCGCCGCCGCCCTGCATCTTCTCCTCTGCTCTTCCTCATCGCCGCTCCTTCTCTTCCTCTCCTCCACAGAACCGCGCCATCTCTATTCCTCCTCCTCCATCCGAGCGCCGCCGCCTAACGGGAGGCGGGAGGCGGGCGGGCTGCGGGAGGCGGGAGGCGGGCGGGCGGTGGGAGGCGGGCGGCGGCCGGCGGGCGGGCGGGCGGCGGCGGGCGGGCGGCGGGCGATCCGCCCCACCTCATTTTTTCCCCGTCCTCCGCCACTGCATGATGTTGTGTGCACGTGTACATCTTTCTTATAATCGCCAAAAAAAGGAAACCGATAATCAAGGTCTGAAAATGAATCACTTTATCCTTATCTTTAAAAACACACATGTGATGCACCTCACAAATTTGAAATCATGTAGTCTTGCCCTGTCAATGGTCTTGAAAAATATATTTCATCTTACCTAGGCCTCGAGTATGAGAAAAATTATTGCTAACTACAAGTGGACATTATGTAAATGCAATTGAGGAGTCTCTACGTGAGTGCACATGCTCTCACATGTACTGTCGTCGGCAGATTAATGCAATTGAGGCCTCGAGTTCACATGTACTGTCATCGGCAAAGCAAAATTCACATGGGCGGAACGTGGGCGTGAAGTGGTGAAGGCAACTGCGACCTTACTAATTGCCATCTCCGTTTTGTTTTGTCCGTCTTTCTTGAGGAAATGATAAGAAACTAGTGGGTTTGCTTAATATCGTAGAAACCTATTTTATTTATAAATCGCAAAAATCTATATTAGAGTTTTAGATCATTTTTAGATTTAAGCAAAATTACTCTAAAATTGGACAAAATACGAAAATGATGAATATGACTTACTCATAGATAAAACATGGCCAAGATGGCTCTAGATATATTTTCATACGTCACACCAAGATACCAAAGAAATCAAGACAAAAACCATCGGATCAGGAAATCACTCGTGATAGCCAAATCCAAGCAAAACCAGGTTTCTTCATGAACTTACCAAGTGTCTAGATAGGTGTAGATTAATTTTTAAAAATTATCTTCATCTCTTACACATCCTTAGCACAGCAAAATCAAGAAGAGAAGATAGAAGAGTAAAAATCAACCAAGTTAAGAATAAATCAATTAACATAAAAGAGATTTATATAAATAAACAAAGATTGATATATTGCTACTTAAGGATAAAGGCTTTAAAGTTACTCCACTTAAAGGACAAGAGAGCATACCACATCACTTAACATCTCTCAAACGTTAACCTTAGAACACTTGTCTTCAAGAGCAAAGGCTGGATGGTTAATTAGCAAATTTTCATCCCAACCCATTAAACAGATAGAGCAACCAACACCAATCTAACCATAGTGAATACTATCCACTTAGCACATATAGGAGGAACCCGATAACCCCACACACATGGATTTTAACTCACACACTACACTTATACATCCTTTTTAAAGTGCATAAGTCTAAGTCCTCTAAGTTTTTAGTCTTAGTCCAACTTGATCTTCTCAGTTTCTCATTGAACTAAACCGCTCTTCCAAGCGTTGTAGTTTTCTTCAAAGGTAATTTCCAGTATTTTTGGTCAAACTACTAAAATAACCTTTCTTGCCCCAATCCTCATCTTCTATTACAAGCAATCGTCATACTTACCATGTATAGGTGCATCACTGGCTTGCCACACGTCTGCAAGTCTCTCCTGTTCCAGTTCCACTAGATTGCGCTATTGGGGGAGTGGGCCCACCTTTCCCACTCGACCTACGGGCCAGCTGGGCCTGTGAATGGTGTAAAATGCCCAAAATGCCCCTTGATCAGTGCCCTCATAGAAGGGCAGCATTGTAATTGCCAATAGAGACACATATATAGTCCCACAAGACAGGCAGTTCATAGAGGATCCTAGCATTTACTTTCCCCCCAACTACCATCCTTCGTGATGCCCCAGGTAGTCCTTACCGAACTCCCTGTGGCTCTTCATTTACTGTTTGGTATGTAGCCACAACAGTTGGCACCGTTCGTGGGGCTCAAACGATAAGCCGAGCAATGTCACCAAAGAGGGCGGTGGCAACCACCAAGTGGAAGAGGAGTGTGGCAATGGTGGTTGCTGAGACGCGAGCACAGAAGCCGGTGTCAAGGGACCCCCACCGCCGTGGCAGCGTCACACTAGCGCAGCAGGCAGTGAGAGTCGCTCACTAGCGGACGCGCAAGCGCCGACTCAAGAAGCTCTATGGGGAGAGGACCGCCAACACATGGGCCCCGATAATCCTGGCAACACACATGCCGCCGCCCCCAGTGGACCGGATGCCCATGTCGTCGCTTCCGACAACCCTGAAGCTCATGTCGCTGGTTCTATCGACTCCAATACCCTTATCGGTAACCCTAGCTCTGCGCCCCTAGAGGCCGTAATAGTGCTGCATGCATAAGGCGCCCTGGGGCAGTCCTCAGAACATTGTAATGCGAGTTGGTGGAACTGAGGAACGCCATGCGAGGGATATAGGAGGCTCGAAGCCAACAAGCGATAGTGGCACCGGAGGTCGCGGAGAAGAGGGCAGAGGGCTGCAAGGCTGAAAGATCAAGCTCCGGTTAAGTTGGTTAAGGGGGAGATTTAAAGATCAAGATCTGATTAAGTTGGTTTTGGTGTTAATGACAAATATCATAATGCTAATGACATATACCATAATGAGATTTTGGTAATATGAACAAATACCATTATGATATTTTGGTGATAATGACAAATGTATATATGAGCCTAATATGTTTGTTTAAGCGTATTTATGTTTAGTCTTATTTGGATGGAAAGGTGAAATCAAAGAGGTATGCATTCGAAATCACTTTCTCATATACTAATGCATCCCTTAGATCTAAAATATAGATTGAACTCCTCGATTAGTCCAAAATGAATATGTGCATATGTCTTCATTATATACACTTGTATGCACATATTTAGGGGGAGCTCTCTCTCTATGTTTTGGAGTTTCATAAGTATTGATCCATGCTTCTTTTAATATGCATATTTAGGATCTTTACTTTGAAATACATTCTTGAGTATATATAGCTTGTGTAGTTCATATATACTCATGTACAATCAGGTTGTTATCTAACTTCTCCATTATGTGTTAATGGTTGAATGATTAATGACAACCGGATAAGTAAGCTTTGTCTAAATCTTATCTTAGAGTATACATTTGTTGTGTACATGTTGTATACTCGTAAATCAAATTTTTATATCTCATTATTTGTTGAGATTGTTATGAATTACCAAAAAGGGAAGATTGTTGAATCTAGTCCCTCCATTATGTGGTAATGGTGAAGTTTGGTAATTGATGATAATTGTTTTGTGGACTAACATTTTACATGAGTTGGATAAATAGATTAGGTTCCACAAGAAAGGATGACTTGGGATGACTTTATATGTTGAAGATCATCAAGTTAAGATTGAGAAGAAGATAGCTTCATGAGTTGAAGACTATCAAATAAGAAGATGGATTCATGTGTTGAAGGCTATCGAGAAGAAGATGCATCATGAATTGATGCATGTTCAAATGGAGATGATCATGTGTTGATCATCAAGACAAGTGAAGACCATCATGTGTTGATGGAGTTGATGAAAAAGATGCATTATGTGTTAATGCATATCAAGACGATGACTCAAGTTAAAGATATGACTAGCTAGGGCTAAGAATGTATTCTTAGTCTTTTACCGGTCTTATTGTTTAGTTGGTAAACCGGATTGCTACTATAGGTTGCTGTACTATTAAGAGGGATCATGTCTAGTAGTTTGAGTCTCATCATGTGTTAATAGCTCAAACCTCACTTGCTCTAACTCATCTTGATATGATGCTTACATTTGCAAATGTGTTTTGTAAATGGTTGAAGCTCATATATAATCCTTGTGGCATGTGACTTAGGTTTGCGAATGTGTTTTGCAAATGTGAGAAGTCCATGTACCAATTCCTTGTGTCATGATTTCAAAAGTGTGCGAATGTGTTTTGCAACTTGTTGAAAATCATGTTGTGATCCTTGTGTGCATGATATCGTAGTTTGCAAATGTGTTTTGCAAAAGCTGTTGAGATATCTGCACTTCTCAGGAAAATCGAAACTACCGCTGTGTGCGTAGCGGTACTACCGGAGGTCGGAAGTACTGACTCTGTGTGAGCAGTACTACCGGACATCGGAAGTACCGGCATGTGTTGCGTGGTACTACCGGATGTGAGTGGTCTGGTCGGCTCTGTGTGAGCGACTCGTCTAGCCGTCCGTAGTACCGGCTCTGTGTGAGCGGTATTACTGGAAAGCAGAAGTACTGGCTCTGTGTGAGTGGTACTACCAGGCTTTGGGAGCTCCGGATTTCTCCTGCAGATAGACCTGCCCTTGTTCAGCAGTCTGACCGAGGAGCGATCAGACCGGCTTGAGGCTGGCGGTCAGACCGGCCTGGTACCGGTGGTCTAGCCTGGTGAGGCCGGTGGTCTAACCGGCGTGGAAGCAGCGGTCTGACCGGCCTTCACGTGGCAGTTTGACCAGCGTGCTCCGAGCGGTCTGACCGGCGTGTTGAGGGCGGTTTGACCGGCTCGTGGAAGTTTCGCTCCTTCGAGCGAAACATTTTTTTTCCAAAGAGCGACTCGGCTGTTTTTCTGAGAGCGGTCTAACCGGTCCTAGTAGCGGTCTGACCGGTCCCTGTGTGGGCGGCCTGACCGGTTTTCCAGGCCAACGGCTATTTTTCTAACCGTTAGCGAGGCGAGCGGAAGTACCGGCCGAAGGAGATCATCAATGAACCGTATGGCAGGAATGTGGAACCCAGCATCAAAGAAGGTGATGAAGACAAGAGTCTACTCCTCCTGGGGGCACGGAAGGACCTCGCTTTGGTCGGGAAGCCACACTAGCTAACACTACGAGATCTTCCCATCACGAACAAGACACTGCACTAGCTCCTCTATGGCAATCGACGAGCCTAGGGAGTTGACAAAGACGCCATTCAACTTTGACACCTTCTAGTGCTTGTCCATTGCCGTATCGCCATGCCCTTCCACTACACCATGATTGCTCGACGGAGCAGAGCCACCACTTCGGCCACGACGATCAGCACCGCGGGCCATGGACGGAACACACACGACGTCGGAACAAGAAAAGCAGAATCAACGATCTGAAACCAGAGGCGATGACTAGTGCAAACAGGAAAGAACCTCACGTACGCAATTGAGGGAACAGCCCAAACAGCACCGTTGCCAGCCGTACATATAGTTGACAATCGACCAAAGGAGCATTCAATACAAGCGTCACTCACGCGGGATGCGAGGCGACAGGCATCGCCTCCATTACCAATGTGCCGCCTTAGCGAATGCGCCAATCAGGCCAAATGTCTGCGAATGTGTAGCACGACGCATGATGCACGATGAAAGGCCAACATGCCAAGCAATGACAAATGATTTTTTGACAAAGAAACAATAAGGCACGCCACGGTGGGCCGCAGGACGGAGGGGCCCAAAGCACAACGGACATGGTGTCAATCTACACAACGCGATGAGCAATAAGCTATGAGAGGTTATTGGGCCTGTTTGGCAACGGCTACGGCTTATGGCTTTTGGCTGAAAATTTTGAATTTTGGCTGTTTACGGTACAGATTACGGAGAGATAGATACTAACTTGCGATTTTGGATGGTGCAGATATTGAGCTTTTAATGTGTACATCGTTTAACTTGTAGACCTCATCTTGAAAAAAAATACTCCGTTTAAAAGTTAGGTACTGTAGCAAAATCCAAAAGCCGCCAGCTTCGGAGAAAAAGAACAGGCCCATTATTGAAGGAGTGGTATTGCCTTTCTCACTTGGCCCATGGGTGAGCTAGGCCTATGAGTGGTGTAAAATGCCAAGCGTATCCCTTGATCAGTGTCCTCATAGGAGGGTAGCATTGTATTACCAACAGAGACGTGTATATAGTCCCACCAGACAGACAATTAACAAGGGATCCCGACATTTACTTCCCCCCAACTACCATTACTCATGAGGCCCCAGGTAGTCCTTACCGGACCCCCCGTGGCTCCATGTTTACTATTTGGCCTGTAGCAATAACACAAGTCTTACTTGGACCAACTAAGCTACATGATAGAACCCGTCACTCAAATTTTTCTTCAATATTTCCCACTTTCATCAAGCCATACTTAAGCTTAGCCATCTCGCCCTAGCATTCTTGATCATTTTGGGCCTCGGCTCCTCCATAAGTGTAGCCCCGATTTTGGTCGTTGAACATGATTGACTCCAAACAACCCTACAAATCCAGAGAAAAAGAAATCGTTTTCGAGTACAAATTTTTCACAATTTGACCCACGTTAGCCATAACGTATCTCATGCGACATATATGCACTACCTATGTCAACAAAAATCATCACGAGACTTAAAATCCCCAAACCAAAAATCCAGCCAAGAGCACTGCTCAATTGTCTGACTAGATCCTCATATTGGTCAGACCCGCTAACGAGGGCCGATTTAAACCGGAAATGATTTCCAGTTAGATTACTGACGGCATCCAATATGACCGTCATCCTTTGACCAGTCAGACGGGTTTGTTTGCCGACTTCTAGAAATTTTGACAATTTGCAAATTTAAAATTTTTAAACTTCCCAAATTGCAAGAGTCCATCGTAACGTAATTCTTTACATGGTCCTTTACAAGTTAATGCCGAGAAGAAACGGAATGGATTTATGGGCTGCCAGCCATGTCGTGAGGGAGAGCTCGCGGCTTGGTTGCACTGAGACGAAAGAGGTAACTAGCTTCGCTCCCATCATGGTCAATTAGTATGGGCCTGTTTGGGAGAGCTCCACCAGCTCCAGATTCACGAAAAACAGATTCAGATTCACTTTTCCAAGCCAAACACCTCCAGCTCCAGCAGCTCCACCGTGGATCTGCTCCACCAAAACCATGGATCTGGCTCCAGATCCACCAAATCCATGGAGCACCTCAAGGGGTGCTCCACGAAAACTTGTTTTGTATCTACTCGTGGAGTTAGGTGGTAATTACCCACCAATGCCATTACACACCCCTCCCAACCGTTTTTTCTATTCGGCTTCTTTTCTCTCCAAGCGCTCCTCTCCTCGCCTTCTCGCGCCGAGCGACCGACGCTCCCCCGCCTCCTCCCGGATCCGCCTCCCCCGCCTCCTCCCGGCTCCTCCCGGCCTCCGCCTCCCCCGCCTCCTCCCGACCTCCGCCTCCCCCGCCTCCTCGCGCCTCCTCCCGGCCTCCGCCTCCCCCGCCTCCGACCGCCTCCTCCCGGACTCCGCCTCCTCCCGGCTCCTCCCGGCCTCCGCCTCCCCCGCCTCCTCCCGGCCTCCGCCTCCCCCGCCTCCGACCGCGTCCGCCTCCTCCCGGGCCTCCGCCTCCCCCGCATCCGCCTCCCCCCGGGCCGGCGCCGCCTCCCCCGCCTCCTCCCGCCTCCGACCGCGTCCGCCTCCTCCCGGGCCTCCGCCTCCCCCGCATCCGCCTCCCCCCGGGCCGGCGCCGCCTCCCCCGCTTCCTCCCGCCTCCGACCGCGTCCGCCTCCTCCCGGCCTCCGCCTCCCCCGCCTCCTCCGGCCTCCGCCTCCCCCGCCTCCGACCGGTCTCCGCCTCCCCGGCCTCCTCTCGGTCTCCGCCTCCTCCCGGCCCCCGCCTCCGACCGGTCTCCGCCTCCCCCGCCTCCTCCCGGCCCCCGCCTCCGACCGGTCTCCGCCTCCCCGGCCTCCTCCCGGTCTCCGCCTCCCCCGCCTCCTCCCGGCCTCCGCCTCCGACGCCTCCGACCGGCCTCCGCCAACCCCGCCTCCTCCCGGCCTCCGCCTCCTCCCGCCTCCGACCGGCCTCCGCCTCCCCCGCCTCCGACCGGTCTCCGCCTCCCCGGCCTCCTCTCGGTCTCCGCCTCCCCCGCCTCCTCCCGGCCCCCGCCTCCTCTCGGTCTCCGCCTCCGACCGGCCTCCGCCTCCCCCGCCTCCTCCCGCCTCCGACCGCCTCCTCCCGGCCGCCGCGTTCGCCGCGCCTCGCCTGCGCCGCCCGGGGCCGCGCCCGCCGGCCGCTGCCGCGCCTGACGCGTGGGGCCAGTGGGTTTTTTTTTCATTTTGCCCCTGACGCGTGGGGCCCAGGTGTAAGTGAGATAGAGAGGGAGGTGGAGCTGTACCAAACACTTTGACGAATCCCAGATCCACCATGGAGCTGCTCCACGGTGAATCCAACTCCAGATCCACGTTTTTCGTGAATCTGAAGTTGGTGGAGCTCTCCCAAACAGGCCCTATGTCTTTTGGTTCTCACTGAAGCCTGCAACTTCCTTTATGCGAAGCAGTGAAAATACTGAAGTCGAAATTGGCATGGGGGCATTTATGGCGTGGAGTAATGCAGGTTTACTCAATGCTTCGTAACGCTGCCTATAACACCAGACCAAAGCTCTTACTTTTCTCTTTGTGGGAACCAAAGCTCTTACTTGTAAGCTCATTGTTCATGTTCGTTTAGTCAAACGGAATGCAATATTTACTTGCGAGAACTAATAAGGTGTGCAACTTTAAATTGAATAACAGAGGTTAGACAGTAGGTTCAAGCCTCGAACTGAGTTAATTTCAAGAACATGCTTTTGTTTATTTTGTACAGTGAAAGAGTTAGCACGCGGCTTCTGATTTTAGTGAATATCGCAGCAGTGTAGACAAAATTTATTGATCAGCATTGTATGCAGGAACCATTTTTGAGCTAGCTACTTAAGCTGATAAAACCGAATTACATATGAATGTGTAGTTACCAGACAAATGCTGCACCACTCCAAACAATTGTAACGGAATAATTTGAAATGAGGTCACTTCTCTAAAAATTCATGAACTAATACATCAATATGTATAAGATTTAGGCTTGTTTGTAAAAATCTATGGAGTCAATTGACCCCGCAGATTATACTGCTCCATGCCACTTCGTGCACCGTGGAAATAAGGCCCATTGAAGTGTTAGGTGTCGGGGAATTTGAAAGGCTTGCATTTGGTAATTTCCCAAATTATAACATCGCGTACTATAAGAAGGACATAACCATAGTCCTTGGATCATATGAAGAAACAGGTTAATCGGAACCACTTTTTGGGGCAGATTGGTAGAGTTATGGGTGTATAACTCCATCCATCAGGACTTAAATGCTGCTACGCATTTTTACGTGAAATTGAAAATGCAATTGACCTAACTGCAAGTGGACATTATGAAAATGCAATTGAGGAGTATCTCTACGTGAGTGCACATGCTCTCACATGACAGGGTTCACATGTACTGTCTCGAGTATGAGAAAAATTATTGCTAACTACAAGTGGACATTATGAAAATGCAATTGAGGAGTATCTCTACGTGAGTGCACATGCTCTCATGACAGGGTTCACATGTACTGTCTCGAGTATGAGAAACATTATTGCTAACTACAAGTGGACATTATGTAAATGCAATTGAGGAGTCTCTACGTGAGTGCACATGCTCTCACATGTACTGTCGTCGGCAAATTAAACTTGACAAGGGCGTATTTCGTGCCTCAACGGCAGCAAAGCAAGCCGTATTTCGTGCCTCCCAACTCCACGAACGCCGGCAGCGAAGTAACTCTTCCTTCTTCCTCTTCAAAGTAGGAGGTCGGCCGCTTCGTCAAATTGGTATTCACCGGGCTTTGTCTTGGTTGGCTGGGTCCCTGTTCTTCGATGCACTAGAATTTAGTGACTGGATTGAGGCGATCTGTGTCACTGTGTAGTCGCAGCATAGCCTTTCTGGTGTGTGACTCAGTAGTGACCGTGAGGTGTTTGCGGAAATGCTGCAACCAGGGAAATTAGCAGGGTAGAAATTTCATACTTTTGCGTTGCTGGAACAATCCCACCCACCATGGTAGAAATTGCTTAAGATGTTCTGTTCAGTCAAGTTTCACTGAAACAAGTTCCAAGTTCAAAGCTGTAGAATTGAAGAATACTTAGCTGATTTTTTTTTTTTTTGCAAAGCAACCGTGTCTCAAATTGTCTAGTTTAAAGTGACGTCTACAACCAATTTATATGACCGTTAGCTTATGTGATTTGGTGTGCCATTAGGCATTATATGGAGCTGCTGCGCTACTGCATTTTTACTAGGTTAGAACTTACGGTCCAGTTCTTTGCTCGTCATTCTTTAAAACGGAAAGAAGACAAGATAGTTATAGAAATACAGCCGCAAAGTTTAACAGCATGGTGTCAATGAACAATCATTGCCAATTAGCACAGACAAAAGAGAAGACAAATGGCAAAACAACCGAACACTACGCTACAAGATGACGACACTTCAAGAACTCCTCACTACCCATGTAGCCAACAACGAAGACAATGAACTCCCGCTGCACTCCAGAGCAGGCTTTCTTGACATCAACTATCGAGGATTGATTGATATGGCTGGTACATATTGTTGAAGAGTCGTGCGTTGCGTTCCTTCCATATTTGCCAGACAACCAGAATCAGCAGAGTATCTGTTGGACCGAAATGGCGACAGAGGGGGGGGGGAATGGCGCTCTCAAAAAATAAATTCGCCCCTCAAGTACCCACGCTTATACTTCTTCTCCAATAGCTATGGAAGCTATGAAGATAGAAGATATGCACTACTGGAAGTCAAGGCAACAAGGAAAAACCAGATCCAAAAAGAAACAGCCAAGAAAAATAAATTCAGAGCCAGTCTGACTGCAAGCGGTAGTACCGCTGAGACGAGCGGTAGTACCTCTGAGCGGTAGTACCTCTCACGGAGCGGTAGTACCGCACGACGATCGGACTTGTCCGAACGTTTCTTCGCTGCTGATCGGACTGGTCCGAACAAAATCGGTAGTACCGCTAGGACGGGCGGTAGTACCTCTGAGCGGTAGTACCTCTCGGGGAGCGGTAGTACCTCTCGAGAAAATCAGCAAACTGAAATTTCAGAAAAACTGAGAAAAACGCAAGATTCTTGGATTCTTGGCTTGGGAAACTTTGAGGATAGCTAGGGAACACTCCCAGAAGAATAAGCCAAGAGCCAAAAACAAGAAAACCACTCCAAGAAACAAGAATTTCAGATTTGGGTAAAACTCTGAAATTTTGCCCGAGCTGAGCCAAAACTCAAATTACTCCCCAACCGTTGATCCTTTGGCTATGAAATTTTGAGGGTAGCTAATTAATAGCCTCTGGACTCTCCATACCAAATTTAAAGCCATCTCAACAAGGGAATCAAGAACAGCACCAAAACCCTAGAAGGGCAAAACAAGAACAGAGCAATCCAAAATGCCAAATCTGGGATTAAAAGAGGTTTGCTCTAGGGAAACTCGATCAAATGATCTTGATGCACTATGCCATCACAGAGCAACCCATTTTGGGCTTTCCCAGCAAACAAGAACTCAAAACACAGAAAATCAAGAAATTGCTCAAAAGGGAAGAACGATGAACAGAGAGCACGGGAGGAGACATAAACTTCAGATTTTCATTCCAATTAAACAGGAGATACAGAGAACTACGTCCCCATACGCATGGACATTCGGAGGAATGATTACATGACTCTCCACTCAATCCACTCCCTCTCCCTCAACCATGAATGCTTGGAGTGGATGAACACAACTCTGTTCTATCACCTAGAACACATCGTAGGGGACAGAGGGAGCACCAGACTCTGCCTCTCCAACCACTAAAGACTAAAGGAAAACCAACTCCTAAAGCCTCTTTTGACTAGAGCTAACCCTAATTCCCTCCAAAATGCTCAAGGAGGGCATGCAGCCCCTCCTCTCCTTTTATAGCGCCTGGCTAACGGGTCTCCGCATTGTTACGCCCGCTATTTCCAACGGAGCCCGCTCCCGCTTGTGCAGCCTTGCGAAATACCCGTTTCGCCCCTCCTGCACCTTCCGGGAAGCTTCCGCGCTCCTTGTCCTGCACGCCACGCAGCTTTGCCGTCTTCAGCACACCTAGACCGTTCTGACCTCAGCGCCACCTGCGCCTAGTCCGGTCCACCGTGCCTCGCCACGACTCCACCTCGAGTCCATGTCGTCTTCGACACATCCCGACCGTTCTGACCTCAACGCCACCTGCGCCTAGTCCGGTCCTCCGTGTCCCGCCACGACTCCACTCGATGTCCTGCAGCCACACAGACAAGAAAACACGTCAAATAGCACCGCTCGATACAGGAAAGCATAAACAACATCACTTACCATGCCAAAGTCCAAACTTGTCGAATTATCGGAATATGCATCCTAATCCCAAATGACCAAGTTTGACCAAAGTCCGACCGAGCCCGATTGCACCACGCAACGACTCGACTCCGAACCACTCAAACCAAACTCGACTGACCTAAACCCCTGTCAATTACTCATCACTCTCATGGGATCACGACCACATGGTCTCTCAATCTCCCCCTTGATGAGTATATTGACAAACTCAGAAAAAGCTTTTAAGAAGAGTTTGAGTTTGAAGAATCCAACATGGTCCAAAGAAGGGAATGAAACAACTGACCATGTCGATAGAAGGAACACTAGAGCAACAAAAGAAAGAGCAAATTGATCTCCAAAACTCTAAAACTGTTCCCAACAGACTTTTTCTTCTCTATTCTCCCCCTTTTGGCAATAAACACATCAAGGATGCAAAAGAGAGAATATGACATGCAAATGGATGAAAATGGCTGAAGTTTGTTTATTCTAAGCATTTAGAGCCATGAGAATTATCCATATTGACCATGATGTAATACACCAAGCCATAACTCAATAAAACACTATCTAGATCATGACAACATATATATAAACCAGCTAGAGCACATAGATGACAATCTGAAATGTAATGCATTTAGTGAGCAAGTCAAGTCATCAATGAGCAAAGTCTAACTAGAGATATCCAAGGATGATGCAGGCCATGTCAATAAGCTAAGCGGAACAAAGAAGCTAACATTGAGTCCAAAAAGAGTGCTATAAGCTCAAGATTGAAACATTGGTTAAGGTACTTGATTCTGATTGTAGATTAAGCAAATTGAGCACATTAAACATTGTCTTTTGAAAGCATATGGTTGTTTTCAACCCAATTTTTTGTTTATGTGCTAGATCTCAAGCCTTATGCGACTACTCCAAGCAATAAGCTTAAGAAGATAGTCCAGGTCATCCAAAACTCCCCCTGAGTTCATGCCAAGTGCAATGGCAAGCCGTCTCATAGGAAAGAATTGGTGAGATCAGTTTTTTCGCACAAAAATGATCTTTTTGCATTTTAACATGTAGTACTAACTTATGCATCATCAAGCGACTACAATAGCTCAATCTAAGGCTCAATATAGGTTCAACGCTCTACTCAGCCTATTTGACATGGCATGAATCATAAAGGGATAGCTCAAGAAAGACTAATCTCGAATGCTAGCAAGACAAGTTTTAATTTAAGTTGAGCAAATTTAATTAACTTAGCATGGCACAAGCTAGTCTACACATATGAAGTCATGATAAATCAAGCTAAGCACAAGTCATGGCAAAGTGTAAAGCATTAAAGCATGTCATAACCGGATAATAATCAAGGCTCAATGCAATTTGATTACAATGCTAAATGCTGAAAATGCATAAAATCCAGCTCCCCCTCAACATGAGATGCAACTTTTAGTTCAAGTTGAGTTATGTCAAAATTAAGCTCCAGAAGCTCCCAAATGAACTCCCCCTGAACCAAAGCAATAAAATCGAGAAGCTGGCAAGAAAAACAGCAAACAGGCAGTCCTTAAAGCATAGAAAAGATATAGAGGCAACTATGGCTCAGACTGACTCTCATCTACCCCATATGACTCCAGGACAATCAGCTAACAGTAAATCACACACTAGAGAGCAAACACGTACCCTGTCTACCCGAGGGTGGCCCAACCCTCGCTAGAACCTACAAGAAGTGAGTGAGCTCGACCTAGTGAGATAAGAAGCAGCTAATCCTGGAAGCACAAGATAAGAGTTAGAAGTCTAAGCATCTCGGCAAGAGAAGCACTCTAACCTATGCTGGAAGGACTAAACCCAAAAGCACCCCGAGTGCAATGCAACAGAAATGAGACAGAAGCATAATCAATAGTAAAGCAGTAAAGTCCAAGCTCCCCCTCACTACAGTCCGTAAGGACAAACCACCCCAAGCTCTCCCCGCAGAGCTGAAAACCTCGAACTGTCTAAAGGCTTGGTGAAGATATCAGCCAACTGGTGGTCACTCTCCACAAACTGGAGCACTATGTCACCCTTCTCTACATGGTCTCTAAGGAAGTGGAAGCGAATATCAATATGCTTGGTCCGAGAGTGCTGCACTGGGTTCTTAGCAATGTTGATAGCAGACGTGTTATCACAAAAGAGTGGAACACTGTCTAAGACTAACCCAAAGTCCCGCAGGGTCGCAACCATCCAAAGTACCTGGCTGCAGCAACTGGCAGCAGCAACGTACTCGGCCTCTGCAGTGGACTGTGCAACACCGGACTGCTTCCTCGAAGACCAGGAAACGAGAGAAGTGCCAATGAACTGGCAGGTGCCGGAAGTGCTCTTCCTATCTATCCTACAGCCAGCGAAGTCTGCATCCGAAAAGGCCCTCAAGGAAAGACAGGATGAGGAAGAGTACCAGATACCATAGTCAATGGTAGCTCGAAGGTACCGAAAGATGCGCTTCACCGCCTGGCGGTGAGATACGCGAGGAGAAGCCTGAAAACGAGCACACAGACACACAGAGAAGTGTATGTCTGGTCTCGAGGCAGTGAGGTAAAGAAGGGAGCCGATCATACTTCTGAACTCTTGCTGATCAACTGGCTCGCCATCCTCATCTGGGTCAAGATAGGCTGTCGAAGCCATGGGAGTTGACACCAGCTTACCATCACTCATATCGAAGCGCTTCAGAAGGTCACGAGTGTACTTTCCTTGATGAAGAAATGTACCCTCCCGAGTCTGCTTAATTTGGAAGCCAAGGAAGAAGGTCAACTCACCCATCATACTCATTTCAAACTCGGTGCTCATGACATCCGAGAACTGGGAAACCAGAGTATGGGAGGAGCCGCCAAAGATAATGTCATCGAGATAGATCTGGACGAGCAGAAGGTCAGCGCCAAGCCGGCGGATGAACAAGGTCTTATCAACTTTACCCATTTCAAACCCATGACTCAACAAGTAGGACTTAAGCCTCTCATACCAAGCCCTGGGGGCCTGCTTAAGTCCATACAACGCTTTGGAAAGCTTGAAGACATGGTTTGGGTATTTGGGGTTTTCGAAACCAGGAGGCTGTCGGACGTAGACCTCTTCCTCAATAAGACCATTGAGAAAGGCACTCTTGACGTCCATCTGGTAAAGCTTGAAACCCTTAGAAGCTGCAAAGGCAAGTAGGATTCTAATGGCTTCAAGTCTAGCTACAGGGGCAAAGGTCTCCTCGAAATCTAGACCTTCAACCTGGGAGAACCCCTGAGCAACCAGTCTAGCCTTGTTTCGAATAACCACTCCATCCTCGCTCTGCTTGTTCTTGAACACCCACTTAGTCCCAATAATATTGTGACCTCGCGGGGGCTCGACAAGCGACCAGACCTTGTTCCTCTTGAAATTTTCTAGCTCCTCATGCATGGCATTGACCCAAGACTCATCAGATAAAGCATGAGAGACATCTTTGGGCTCAAAGGAGGCAATGAAAGCAGAATGGAGACAAAATTGAGATAAGCCAGATTTTGAGCGGGTAACACGCTCGAACAGGTCTCCAATCATCTGCTCAGAAGGATGCCTTTTCTGGATATGTCTGGGAGGTCCTGGATGAGATGAAGAAGTGGCCTCTACCTCGTGAGCTGACGAGGTAGGAACAGAGCCACCAGCTCCAGAAGAAGCAGAAGGCATGGGCTGATCACCTCGAGGTGCGGTGGAAGACGGCACCTCAAGGGGTGGATGAGGGACAGGATCAGGTAGACAACCGTCGTCTCCATCATCCTCATCATCCACAAAGATGGTCTCGGACTGCTCTAAAGAACCTGAGATATCAGGCCTAGTCCCCGGACTGGCCTCGTCAAAGGTTACCTCACAGGTCTCTACCATTTTGCTAGACTCGCAGTTCCAGACCCTATAAGCCCGCGAAGAAGGCGAGTAATCTAGAAAGATTCCATCACAAGAACGTGACTCGAACTTGTCTAGGTTCCCGGACTTCAAAACAAAGCACTTGCAACCAAACACACGAAAATGAGAGACGCTAGGCTTTCGCCCATATCTCAGCTCATAAGAAGTGCGATGCAAGTGTGCCCGAAGAAAAACTCGATTTGAGACATGGCACGCGGTGGCTATAGCCTCAGCCCAAAACTTCCGCGGTGTAGAGTATTCATCAAGCATCGTCCTGGCCATCTCGACCAAGGTACGGTTCTTCCTCTCCACAACGCCATTCTGCTGAGGGACGTATGGAGAAGAGAACTGGTGCTCTACACCTGTCTCACTACAGAAACTCTCAAAGTAGGAATTCTTGAACTCCGTGCCATTGTCACTGCGGATCGCTCGTAAGGCACCCGGGAGCTCAACAGAAAGCCTACCGAAAAGACCTCGGAAATGTGAAAATGTCTCATCCTTCGAGGCTAAGAAAAGCACCCAAGAAAACCTCGAATAGTCATCGACCACGACAAGAACATACCACTTCCCTCCGGCTGACTGCACTCGAGCTGGTCCAACAGTGTCCATATGGAGCAGCTGTCCCGGTGCATCGGTCATGGTCACAGTGACCGGAGGATGTGAAGCGGCAACCATCTTGCCATGCCGGCATGGAGCACAAACCAGATCTTTGACCATCTTGAGCTTTGGCAGACCACGAATGAGGTCGTGGCCGCTAACTCGGGTCAAATGGTCAAATCCGATATGACCAAGTCTCCTATGCCAGAAAGATAGGTCGCGGGACTCAGAAGCAACTAAACACCTGAGAGGATCACCAGAAGACTCGGAAAAATCAGCACGAAAGATCCTCCCATAACGAGAAATCCCACAAACCAGACTACCCGAAGAATCAAGAATTTTATAAGCATTTTTCTTAAAGCTTACCTCGAAACCGTCATCGGTAAGCTGAGAGACTGAAAGCAAATTGTACTGCAGCTTACTAACCAAGCCTACATCTTTCAGAATGAAAGAAGCATTAATGCGCACAGTACCTTTGGCGATGACGCGCCCAGAAGAAGCATCTCCGAAGGTGATCGACTCATCACCTGGAGCACGGGCAAGGGAAGAAAACCAACGGGAATCTCCGGTCATGTGTCGTGAACACCCGGAGTCGACGAGCCAAACCTTTCCCTTCCCTGCCCGGCGAACCTGAGTCAACGAGAGAGTAAAGTCTCAGTACTGGGATAAATCAAAAGTGATTTTGGCACCCAATACTGAGTAACACGTGGAGCAGATGAAATAGTCAAACACGACTGACCTCTATCTACCCTACGCTCTCCGTGACTCAAAGAAGCAGAAGGTCTGTGAGCAGACCTGAAGCTGTTGCGGGGTCCAACTGCTACGGGAGAGCGAGTCGGAACACCGGCAACATGCTGATCACGCCGCGGGTAGCTATCTCGACGGGGAAACCGAGATCTACCCTCAGGACGGCGGAAGACACGACCCGGAGCAGCACAAGGACGAAAACCAGAAGACTCAGAAAAACCAAGTCCTCGATGCTGCCCAAACCTGTCAGAAGCAAACCTGGACCTCGTGCTAGTCTTAGGTGCACTCAGGATCTGGGGCTGACCCTGAATACGCCTAAATGCCTCTGCACGGTCTCTACGCGCAATCCTAGCGCGCCTGAAGCATCGATCGACTGTGTGTCCATCCTTCTGACAGAAGGTGCAGTGGTACTTCACCTTCTGAGAGGTAGAAGTAGCACGGGGAGGCTTCGCCTTCTGAGAGGCCGAAGCTGCAGGTGGACTCACCTTGCTGTCAGAGATCCCTTGGACAAAGCCCGCTGATTTGAATTTAACCTCATCAGATCTGGGCTCGACCTCGATCACACCTCCTACTATGGGTCGGAGAATAGCAGGTGGATGCTTCCTCATATCCTCATAAAAATCATATCCTAGACCTTGATTGAACTTGCAAATCTTGGATTGGTCTAGAATAAGATTAAGCTTCTTCTTGCCTCCTACAAATCTCTCGAGAGTGTTCATAAGGTACTGACACTCCCGAAAGAGAGAGGTGCAAGAAGAGCAAGGGGAAGAGGGAACAGCAGGAGGTAAGGGAGCAGATGAAGAACCAACAGCAGAGGGAAGAATGGCTTGTGCACGCACAGCCGACTCTGAAGGGACAGTCCTACTGCTAGCCAGTTGGTTCACGTCGCTAAGCGTCTCAACCTTACCCTGGGGCTTCTCCCCCTTCTCCACAATCACATTACAAGTACAATGTGGCTTCTCTAGAAGGTCCTTAGTTAGCTTCACACATTTCTCATCCAATGCAATCAAGTCAGATTTTAGTTTGTTACAATTAATGCATGGTGAGCTAACAGGGTCCTTAGAAGCAAACTGAGCCAACTTCCTATCATGATCAATCTTATCTTGAAACTGTTTGGAGACAGCTTCAAGTTCAGTAGTTAACTTAGGACAGTTTAAGCATGAGTCAATCGGCTCAAGTAAAGAAGCTTGCAGTTCAGCAATTTTATGATCTGCCCGTTTTAAGTTCATCTTCAAATTATTGCAGTTTTCACAAGACTCGGGCAGATCAAGAAGCATGGCATAAGGTCCTCTAGCAGCAATGTCCTTAACCTCACATGAGGTGGGAGAAGTAGTCTCATCAGTAGTAAGTAGGGTAACAGCCATCCTACTCAACTCTAACTCAGCAAGCAGACTAACATTCTCCACCTTAACAATATCAAGCTCAGAGGACACACTATCATGCGAGGTCCTTAATTTCTCCATATCAACCAGCAAAGCAGAGCATGTATCACAATCGTCACGGGAGGGAGCAGATATAAGTAAAGTAAGCTCCCGTGACAGTCTCTCTACTTCCTTCTCCAACTCGCTACATCTAGCTCTAGATCTAGCATGAAATCCTCCTAGCTTAAGGAAAGCTTCATTAAGTTGGTCATAGGAGGGACATACCTCGTCCGAGTCGGAGTACAGCTCGCTGTCGCTGAGTTCGCCCTCGAGGGCCATGAAGCACATGCCGGAGAAGTCGTCGCCGCTCTTGGGATCTTGGTCACCCGTCCCGTCGTCGTCGCTCCATCCCTCCACCTCGCTGAGGTCGAGGTCGTCGAAGGCGGTGAGGACGCGGTGAAACAGCTTCTTGGCCTTCCCGAAGTCGCGGAACTTCTTCTTTCCCGGCGTCTGAGCTGGAGGTTTCTTGTTGCGGTTCTTGTCGGTGTAGTCGATCTTGCCCGAACCGCCGTAGTCGTTCTTGCCCTTTTCCAGCTTGGGGCAGTTTGCCCGAATGTGGTTGGGGCCACCACACTCGAAGCAAATCACGGGTCCTCCTCTCTTTCTGTCCCTCCTCCCCTTGTAAGCATGGGAGAATCTTCGAGCAAGGAGGGCCAGCTGATCATCCGCAAGCTGCTCTAACTGATCATCAGTTATGTCACAGAGAGCAGCAAGGGAGAAACCGCAAGAAGAATCAGAAGAGGGACCAGAAACCGAACTGGGATCTGTGACTAGAGCCATCGACTGTGACTTCGACTTGCGAGAGACAATGTCAATCTCGTGAGTCTTGAGACGCGAGTACAGCGCATCAAGAGTCAAAGTCGAGAGGTCCGTAGTGTCCTTGATGGTAGTCACCTTCATCTCCCAAACACGAAGGTCGAGTGCAGCGAGCATTTGTCGAGCGTTATCCGAGTCGGGGTATGTGAGACCGACCGCTCGGAGGTTGCTCAGAATCTTGTGAAAACGCGCAAAACACTCATCAAGGGACTCGCCAGCGAGCATTTCAAACTTGTAATCTCGCTTGAACTGGTCCTGTCTCACCGTCTTTATCTGGGTGGTGCCCTCATGGTAAGCATCGAGGGTCTCCCAAATATCAAAGGCGGACGAAAGATGAGATATGCGGTCAAACTCGCTACGACTCAAGCCCTGGATTATGATGTTCCTTGCCTTAGCGTTTGCCTCAACATCATGCATATTTCCAGCATTAATGTTCTCATCGGCAGGAACAACAAATCTGACCTTCACCTTCCGCCAAATGGCATACCCCTGAGCCTGGATGTATGTTTCCATTCGGCTCTTCCAGAAGGGGTAATCCAGGCCATCAAACACGGGAGGCTTGGTCGAGTACTTGTCCGTCGCCATGGCTCTTGAGACCGGTTAAGATCTATTGAAAAGAGCTAACCGGCTCTGATACCAATTGTTGGACCGAAATGGCGACAGAGGGGGGGGGTGAATGGCGCTCTCAAAAAATAAATTCGCCCCTCAAGTACCCACGCTTATACTTCTTCTCCAATAGCTATGGAAGCTATGAAGATAGAAGATATGCACTACTGGAAGTCAAGGCAACAAGGAAAAACCAGATCCAAAAAGAAACAGCCAAGAAAAATAAATTCAGAGCCAGTCTGACTGCAAGCGGTAGTACCGCTGAGACGAGCGGTAGTACCTCTGAGCGGTAGTACCTCTCACGGAGCGGTAGTACCGCACGACGATCGGACTTGTCCGAACGTTTCTTCGCTGCTGATCGGACTGGTCCGAACAAAATCGGTAGTACCGCTAGGACGGGCGGTAGTACCTCTGAGCGGTAGTACCTCTCGGGGAGCGGTAGTACCTCTCGAGAAAATCAGCAAACTGAAATTTCAGAAAAACTGAGAAAAACGCAAGATTCTTGGATTCTTGGCTTGGGAAACTTTGAGGATAGCTAGGGAACACTCCCAGAAGAATAAGCCAAGAGCCAAAAACAAGAAAACCACTCCAAGAAACAAGAATTTCAGATTTGGGTAAAACTCTGAAATTTTGCCCGAGCTGAGCCAAAACTCAAATTACTCCCCAACCGTTGATCCTTTGGCTATGAAATTTTGAGGGTAGCTAATTAATAGCCTCTGGACTCTCCATACCAAATTTAAAGCCATCTCAACAAGGGAATCAAGAACAGCACCAAAACCCTAGAAGGGCAAAACAAGAACAGAGCAATCCAAAATGCCAAATCTGGGATTAAAAGAGGTTTGCTCTAGGGAAACTCGATCAAATGATCTTGATGCACTATGCCATCACAGAGCAACCCATTTTGGGCTTTCCCAGCAAATAAGAACTCAAAACACAGAAAATCAAGAAATTGCTCAAAAGGGAAGAACGATGAACAGAGAGCACGGGAGGAGACATAAACTTCAGATTTTCATTCCAATTAAACAGGAGATACAGAGAACTACGTCCCCATACGCATGGACATTCGGAGGAATGATTACATGACTCTCCACTCAATCCACTCCCTCTCCCTCAACCATGAATGCTTGGAGTGGATGAACACAACTCTGTTCTATCACCTAGAACACATCGTAGGGGACAGAGGGAGCACCAGACTCTGCCTCTCCAACCACTAAAGACTAAAGGAAAACCAACTCCTAAAGCCTCTTTTGACTAGAGCTAACCCTAATTCCCTCCAAAATGCTCAAGGAGGGCATGCAGCCCCTCCTCTCCTTTTATAGCGCCTGGCTAACGGGTCTCCGCATTGTTACGCCCGCTATTTCCAACGGAGCCCGCTCCCGCTTGTGCAGCCTTGCGAAATACCCGTTTCGCCCCTCCTGCACCTTCCGGGAAGCTTCCGCGCTCCTTGTCCTGCACGCCACGCAGCTTTGCCGTCTTCAGCACACCTAGACCGTTTTGACCTCAGCGCCACCTGCGCCTAGTCCGGTCCACCGTGCCTCGCCACGACTCCACCTCGAGTCCATGTCGTCTTCGACACATCCCGACCGTTCTGACCTCAACGCCACCTGCGCCTAGTCCGGTCCTCCGTGTCTCGCCACGACTCCACTCGATGTCCTGCAGCCACACAGACAAGAAAACACGTCAAATAGCACCGCTCGATACAGGAAAGCATAAACAACATCACTTACCATGCCAAAGTCCAAACTTGTCGAATTATCGGAATATGCATCCTAATCCCAAATGACCAAGTTTGACCAAAGTCCGACCGAGCCCGATTGCACCACGCAACGACTCGACTCCGAACCACTCAAACCAAACTCGACTGACCTAAACCCCTGTCAATTACTCATCACTCTCATGGGATCACGACCACATGGTCTCTCAGTATCAAACCCACGCCGAAATTCCTTCTGAAATCTGTTTCGTGTGTTGAACCACCAATCCATGAATGAAGAATCCCTGTTTGGTGTAAGGAAAGCACTCGCTGAGATAGAATTTCATGCCAAACTTGCCTGGCTACGACACAATTTGCAAAGAGATGTTCTGTTGTTTCTGATTCTTGCGCACGCATCACACAAGTTCCTGGGTTCGGCAATCCGCTGCGCCGCATTCTATCGAACGTCCAACACCTCAGAATCACAAGCAAAAAACTTACGCTTCAACGGTGCTTTAGACTTCCAAATCTGTTCATTACCAAGTAGCATAGTAGCTCCATGAAAAAACGCTCCATATGCTGATTTTGCTTCGTTCGACAGCGAAGCTGACCACTTTCAAATTATCTTGTCTTCACTACCTTCTTGGAGCTAAATATGAGATAATGGATTCCATAACTAAAGAAACTCTATTATAGCTATGATGGATAAGCTTACCTGAATATCTTCAGTCCAAGCGTTATTCGTTAATGCCTCTCTAACCGATCTTTTTTAGCCTTGCCCTTCTACTCACACATTCAAAATGATTGGGTGCAACAATCTTGACAGAGAGGCCACTCAACCAATTGTCAGTCCAGAACAAAGTGAGATTGCCATCCCTCATCTCAACCATAGTTGAGGCGTAGCCTGAACAATTTTCTCTCGATGCATAGGCAGTTTAGACCAAGTTTTAGTAGCATCAGGCCGCCTCAACAAAAACCAACTTAATCGCAAAGCGTATTTGTGGGGACATAGGGTTTACCAGGAATATTCGTATTTACAAAACTGTCTAAGATTTCAATTGCTCATAGATTGATAAACAACCTATTTACGATTACAATACCATAACAGAGATTTTACATAAGTACGACATAACAGTCGATTACAGAGTTTTAAAGCTTCTAAGCCAAACTTATATTGCAGACGAAATGTGACAAAAGGCAGCAACATCACAGGCAAAGCTTGAAGGTAAGATCGACCTAGAACGTATGATCTTCACCATCATAGTACTCATCGTTTGCCACCGTGTCCTCTTCATAATAATCATTATCTGAACTAAAATATACAAGAATAAGTACATTCATACTCAACAAGCCATGGTGGCAAAGTTTTATCATGCACTTGCAGAATTTAAGGAAAATATCTATCAAAGAGTGTTTATCAAAGTCCACTCCGATTCACCCTCAACTGCTAATATCCTGTAGACTTAATGAAGTGGAACAATATACTAGGCTAAGTCCGATTTCTCGATCCCGTGGATGGGTGGTAATCATGTCAATTTTATGACACAAGGTTTTAGTCCTTATATGCTTTGGGTGAAACAACCAATGTGCAGACCAATGAGAGCATAGCACATAAATAAACACTTGCCCAATCCTCGCACTCTACCAACATTTTGAAAACATCACTCTCAATGAGCGATCCAATACTTTTATTCATCATACCATAATGGTCATAAATTTTGCAACATCAACTCGTGACGACGAACCATAATGTAATGAGATTATTGTTGTCCAAGTCACTACTATGTCAATTTAGAGCATGATACATAAGTTCACCAAGGAAAATCAGATCAGATTATTATCAAGGATGATAAATAAACAACATAATTAAGGCATTAACTAATTAAATAGGATCATTCAAAAGTAACCAATAACAACTAGCATGGATAAATAAATAATGCAACATTTATTTAACCTTTCCTTCAATATTTTCCACCTTTTTCATATCATACTTGAGCTCAATCAGCTCATCTGGCATTCCTCACCACTCTACGCTTCAACTCCTTCATGAGTGTAGCCTTGATTCTTGTTGTTAACCATGGTTGACTCCAAAGCTTCTCTGCATATCCAAAAACAAAGAAAATCACTTTCGAATACAAGTTCTTCACAACTTGACCTACGTTAGCCAAAACACACTTAATGCAACATAAATGTAGTGAGCAAACATAATTCAATCCATCCCAATACCTAATTCCCATAATTCGAGAAACATTCCTCAGGGCTAATCTGACCGCCAACCAAAGGCCGGTCAGATTGATGAAGCCTAGCACAAAATTTCTCTTCTAAAAAAATGCAACCGCCATTAAACCTTTAGTCATGCCACTAGGCGGTCTGGCTGATGCGGTCATACCGCCCGGTGGCCTGACCAACAATGCCCTAGCAGTCAAACCGCCTGATGGTCTGACTGGCAAAGCCCCAACAGTCAGATTGGGTTCCTTGACAAAAACCTCTGAAAAATGCAAACTTTGCAAAATTCAAATTCTAACTCCACAAACTTGGCAATGGTTCATCACACATTATCTTAAACCTTCTCACATGGTCCCTAAGAAATTCTATGCTGCCACGTTCACCTCCTGTTCTGAACAGTTGATCGGTGTAGTTAAACATTTCTCCAGGTTTGTTTGCAATCCCGACACAGCTCCAAATATTTTCATATTTTCTTTAGATATATTGAAATCCCTGATTGTTTATGTGGTAAACACCATTAGATCATCTGCATAGATTGAAACCCTATGCTTGATTGCCCTATGGCCCATCTGTTGTAGTAAGCCTTCATCACTTGCTTTTTGGAAGAGTTTATTGAGGACCTCCATAACCATAGGGTGAATAACATAGGAGACAATGGATCAGCTTGCCTCAAGCCACGTTCATTTAGAATTTCCTTCCCAGGATGACCATTAAGCAGCACCTTAATCCATGCCGAGGAAAGAAGAAGAGAAATCCAATTACGCCAACGGGAACTGAATCAAAGGCTTTGGAAATATCCAGCTTTAACAACATTCACTACTACAAACACAAGCTATACTAGACATCTCATCATAGACGGTTCATGTGGAGTCGTCTGTGCTTTGATTATTACAGACGGTTTTTAAAAGCCGTCTGTGATATACGTATTATCATAGACGGTTTTTAAATAGAACCATCTATGAAACTATCACAGACGGTTCGTATAAAAAACTGTCTCTGATATGTGCATTATCACAGATGGTTCGTGTAATAAACCGTCTCTAATAATGACACGTCACTGATCCGTGGCGTATCTCCTAGGATTTCGATCTAACCCGTCCATTCTCTCCACATCGAATGGCAGGTACCGGTTCCTCCCACCACTCGGCCCTTATTAATTACTCTCCATCTACCTTCCCACCGCTTGGACCTTATTAATTACTCCCCATCTACCTTTCCATCGGCAATCATGCGTGAGTTCATTCACTATATAGCTTCCTCCCTTCGACGACGCCGACTACCACCGTGATCTAGCACCTCCGTTGTGACAGCTCGATCGGGTGCAGAACGCACTCTTATCATAGGTGTCGTAAGAGTGTCTTCTGCACTCTCACCGTCGTGCCATAAAGGTGGTGCTACTACCGCCTCTCCATGACCGGTGATATTTGGTCGCCATCCGATGCATCCAGCTTGTTTCTCGACGACGTCGACTACCGCCGTGAGCTAGTGACTCTGTTGTAACACCACAGTCAACTGCAAAACACACTCTTGTCGTAAGAGTGTCTTTCGCAGTCTCACCGTCATGCCACAAAGGTGGTGCTACCGCCACTTCTCTATTGCCAGTGATATCCTGCCGCCATCCGATGCATCCATCTTGTTCCTCGACGACGCCGACTATCGCCATGAGCTAGCGCCTCCGTTGTGGCACCACGGTTGACTGCATAGCATACTCTTGTCGTAAGTGTTATAAGAGTATCTTATTCAGTCTCACCGTCGTGCCACAAAGGTGGTGCTACCACTGCCTCTCCATTGCCGATGATATTCGGCAGTCATCCGATGCATCCAGCTTCTAAATTGTCTGCTAGGATCTCTGCTTCTTATATATTTTTGCCGCGTTAAAGAGTTGGGTTCATTATCTTATTATGCTGTAATGGAATGTGTTGTTGTGTTTACCACTGTATTTGCTTGTTTTCAAAGGGCATAGGTAACATCATTTCTTGAGGCTAGCTAAAAAATAGAAAAAAATTTAGGTATACAATGAACTATCACAAACAATTTTGTCGTATAAACCGTCTATGAAGAACTATCACAGGCGGTTCTATATACCAACCATCTTTGATACTCGCCAACCACAGACGGTTTATAACTAGAACTGTCTATGATGTGTGAGTATCGCAGACGGTTTTTGGTTCAAGTCGTCTGTAATAGTTTTCTTCACAAACGGTTCTAGTTACAAACCGTCTGTGTTGTCTTTATCACAGACGGCTCACAAACCGTCTGTGATTACCTCTGATTATCACTGACACATAAATACAGGCGGTTTAGAGAACCGTTTGTGATGACTATTCCAAACTGTTTGTGATGACCCATTTTGTAGTAGTGATCTTTGATTTTCCCCCTTTGTTGGCATATCTTGCCTGCGCTCTAAACATATTTAAAATTATCCAATATTGATCTTCCTTTTATAAAGGCACATTGATTCGGTTTAACCATCTGACGGAGGTGTTTCGCAAGATGATTAGCTAAAATTTTGGAGATCAACATGGAAAGCTATGTATTAAACATATTGGTCTGAAATCCTTAGGGGCATCTGCCTTTTTGGGTAGCAATGTGATCAATGCTGAATTTAATCAACTAAAATTCCATCCTCAGAGATGAAACACCGCTTGGGCTGCCTTGACAACCTCTCCTTAATTATTGGCCAAGATTTTTTGTAAAATAGTCCCGTGAATCCATCCATACCTTGGGCCTTTTCAGAAGGTGAGAGACCATGTGGAGGTGTCCCCATGTTTGTGATGAGTAATTGACTCGTGTGTTGAAAAGTTTGAGTTTAATTTGGTTGGTTCGCGCCAAGTCGGTGCATGACGCAGTTTGGTTCGGTTGGACCTGGTCGAATGCGGTCGGATTTATTTAGGACGCTTGTTCTTTTTCTCGATCGGTCGGTTGGGCTATTTTGTGTTTGAATATGTTCTTTTGATGCTAATGTTGGTTATACTATTTCGAGCAGTGCTATGTGGCGGTTTACTTGTCTGTGTGACTGCAGGACTTCGGAGCTAGGTCATGGTGAGGCGTGGGAGGACCGGGACTAGGCACAGGAGGTGTTGAGGTCCAAACGGTCGGAGACGTCAAAGATGATCGAGGCTGCTGAGGTGGTTGCGAGTCGAGAGACAAGGAACTGGAGCCGGAGCTACCGGAGGTGGTCACGACGGGCAACGGCGAGGAGGACCGGGATTAGGCTCAGGGAGGAGCTGAGGTCCAGACGGTCAGGATGCCGGGTGCGGTCGTGCGAGGACAGGAAGCTTCCAGGAAGGTGCACCAGGGGCATTTTGGTAAAATGCGCAAGGCTGCAAAATGGAAGCGAATTCGGTTGAAGATAACGGGTTGGAGACCCATTAGTGGATGGCAGTAGAGAGTTTAGGGTTTGGAGTGAAATGGGTGTTTTACCTCCATTCCTGATGAGTGGTTTGACTTTTGCTTCTTTTGTGTGTGAAGCATGGAGTGGGTTTATGCTGCCAATTCTTGATTTGCCAATTGAGTCTAAGGCTGGAGCCTTAAGAAGGGGAGTTGGCAGTGCAAGAAGTAAGGCAGGCAGTAGGGTTCTGGGTGCAAGAGCTCAAGCAGTGGTGTGTTTTCTGTTGAAGTCAGTGTGTGCGCGTGAGTTCATCCCATGTTGAGAAGCATGTAGTGAGATGGCTGTGAGATGAACCCTTTTGTAATAGCCCATGTCTCTGAATCAATATGAAATGGATTGAGTTTGGCTATTCCTTTTCTTGTGCCTTTCTGTGCTTTATCTATGTTTTGCTCTGGCTATTGTTCTTTGCTCCTGTGGTGTTTGATTTGATTTCTTTGTTCAAGAAGCAGCAAAATGTTTATCTCTGAACTGGGATAGGATCACCAGGCCATCTTGGCCAGCTTTGTCCCGAGAGAAAAGATTTCAATTTCAGTTTGCTTCTAATTTGTCCTCGGCTGCACTTCCTCTATTCTCAAATTCCTAGGATTTGATGTCAAGGGATTTGAGTCCTCATGATTGTGCTAACTGAGAGATGCTAGAGATATGAGCCTTTTTGTTCTAAAATCATCTCCTTGGTGAATCCAAAGTCTTAAAAGCAAAGGATCTCAGAATCATGAGTAAAATGGAGTTTATGCCTTCCTGCTGAGTCTTTTGGCAAAATCAGTATTTTCTGTGTTTAAGTGGTCTGAGCTTGCATCTTCTTCTCTTCTAAGATTGGGATGCTATTTAGTTTAAAGTCTTGCTCATTGGGCCATAGAAGAACAGTAGCAAACCTACCAATTTCCATGTGCTCTGCATTTTCAGTAAAAATTGTGCAAAAGGCTTCAGTCAGCTACTCTGTTTTCTGGGGGCCGGTCTGACCTCTAGGGTTTCGGCCGGTCAGACCGAAAATGTGTTGGCGGTCAGACCGGCGTGGTGTGGGCGGTCAGACCGCAAGCAAACTGGCGGTCAGACCGGTCTAGAACCGGCAGTCTGACCGGCCTGGCCTGTTTCCTCTGATTTGTTTTCTGCTGCTGCTTCTCTTTGGTGCTCTGTTTTTCTTTCGCTATTCTTCATGTTTTCCAGTAAGCATATGATTTCTTTTTCATAGCTTCTATAGCTATTGGAGAAGAAGTTTGTGAATACTCGGAGGCGATTTTTTAAAAGGCACCATTCACCCCTCCCTCTGTTGCCATTTCTGATCCTACAGAAGGTAAATCTTTGATTACCCTCTCTATTTCTTCTCCTGTGAATGGGGCCTCAAGATCGCCTAAATCCACCTATTACCAAACGAGAGATTGAAGATTAATGGTATGCTCCCTGGCACAAGTAGTTCTTATGCTTTTCGTTGTGATTTGTGCTTGTCTCCAACAAACGGTTTCTTGATTATCTCCATTTCTTTCTTTGGGTGATTCAGTTTGTGTTCTTTTAAAGAGCCTAGTTGGTATAACGATTCTTTGCTTGCTGTTTTTTGGAACTTGGTCTCGGAGAATCATGTTTTGTTTCCTTGCCATGGATTGCCTTGCAGAAAGAAACAAGGTCAACTGGAGTTCTATTCCAGAGGAATTTAGAAACGGGATGAGTAGTTATTGGAGACAGTTCGTTTTCCCCACGCTTACAAAATCTTGTTTATGCAAGGGTCAATACATTGTTCCGTGGAGACTTACGATGAACTCCTTAGGAATTTTCCAAACTAACCATTCGGTTGCAAAGTTTTAGAACTCCCTTTTTTTGTAGTTGAAATTAATTTCTCCCTTTCAGATGGCATTTTGGCTTAGATTACTTGCCTATTGTGTACACAACCGTTCATTTGTGAAGAATCGAAACATGTAGATGTTGGATTAATTGGGCTTGGTCCATTTTAATTTAGCAATTAATCAAATGAAATTCCTAGGCCCACTATTAATGCTAGGTGCAATAACGGTTAGTCCCACATGGAAAACTGACAAGGAGTTGACTCAACTTAAATGGGTTGCAATTGTGTGCTCCTATAGACAAGTTGAGGAGGGCAGTTGGGATGCCACACGCGCGCGCCGACGTGCCGTGCCGCGCCGCGCCGAGACGACACGTGTTGATTGCACTGTGGTTATGGCGTCCGTTACTGGTAACGGACCCATTATGGTGTCCAGGCTCGTCTCTCCAGCTCCCAGGCGCAATTACATAACCGGTCCTTTCCTTCTTTTTGTTTGGTTACAATTCTCTGCTGCTGTGCTGTTCTCTACAATCTCCGGTCCAGAACCTTGCGCGCAAAAAGTTCTGGGCGAGTAGGCCTCCGAAACTCCGTCCGTTTGTGTACCTGCACGGGTAGACGGGCGATCAAGTTTTTTGGGGAGTGCATTGGCGCAACTGCTCAATCTGTGACGTCGTCTACTTCCTGGTGGTGAACTGCTCGCGAGACTGCACGGCGAACATCTTCCTGCATCACGCCTCGTCCTGCATCACGCCTCGATCGACTACATCGAATAGGCCATCATGTCAACTGATGGTAACGGCGCATCCGGTGTCTCCGGCACTGACCCCGCCCGATGGTATAAACTGAAAACTTCTCTGGTGTATTTGCTTCTGTGCGCTATGAATATGTTAATAGGTGCTGATGTTAGCTTGTTCGTTAGCAAATATGAATACATCGTTGTTGAATCGCTCATGCATTTGTTTGTCATGTTTTATATGCTAAATTTCTGGATTAAAATATACCGAAAATTGACTAGATATTCAACAGTAGATCTACTTGCAACGAAATCTATTACTTGATGAGCTGAATTCTTGGAATTGGTGAACACTATTAAGGGCACCTTACATTTGGATTTACCTCATCTTTTACAGTAATTTCTGTTCGTTTCATCCTGTTTGGGACGTGTTATATTTATTTGGGGTGAAACAAGCATGATTGTTGCATATTTTTTCATGTCAAGCAACCGAGAAATGTACCAGTACTAAGTAGTTGAGAACATCAGGATGCGGTCCCTTCCCGATTCTCCATTTCTCCTCCTATTCATGCCTAGTCCGGCGTGCCACATCACATGGGAGCATTTAAATAAGATGAAAAACTAGGTGAAGGAATGGGGATGAAGCAGTGCTTATCAAGTAGCTTTAGGCTTAAACTTATTGATGTGGCTTTAGACTAAAATTGTATTGTAGAAGCTATTAGTTCTTCTAAAAAAATAAGAAAAAGTTGAGAAAAAAACAAAAAAAATCGTTATATCATCAGGGACAACACAAATGAATTAGAGGAAAAAGAAAAAAGCTGAAAAGAACAAAAAAGCTAAAATAAACTGAAATTAAAAATTGATGTATTCTAAATGGCTTTTGATTTAAATAAACTAAAGTCAAAAACCTAAAAGCTGAAATAATTTAGAGTGGAGCCGCTATCATGCACATCACGTGTAATTAATTAAATGGGACTAGAGGCTATCACATGGAACACTTATTGTACTCGTTGGTTTCTCTTCACATTTCAGCGTATGCTGCCATTGAAGTAGGTGACTGAATTGCTCTTTTTTTTAGATTGCTTAGAGTTCGTTCTGATATGCAGGTTGTATTTATCTTACATTTTTACTTGGCATTCTTTGTTGTAGAGTAAGGCAATATTTTAATTCCAAGTTTTATTAGGAGACAAAAATAATAAACTAATGATGCAAAACTCACAATTAACAGCAGGCTACTCAACATACTTCAGAATATACTCAAGAAAGAATATAGTAACCAAGTCGAACGTGCGCGCGATCGACTTACTTGTTAGCCTGATGAAGAACAGGAAGCCGCGCAGGCCTGACGCAGTGCAGAACGTAGATGACGCAGTGCAGCGAGCGGTCGCCCAGATGCGTTGCCCAGAAACCTTATTGCTGCCCCCGTGCAGGTACTCTCTGCGGCAACGGTTCGAAGATAGCCGCTCTCCCTCCTTCCAGGTGCACGCCGGGAAGAAAGGTCGACGAGGTTCAGACAACACAGTACTCAAGCACAAAATCGCAGAGAAGGAAAAATTGGAGGCAGTTGGATTCTTCTTTACACTCTGGACGTCTCCAGGCATATATAGACACTGACGTGATTAAAACAGTCATTTACCCACTGGTAACTGACACATTCAACTAGCCATTTATCCACTAGTAACTGTCTATCATCAAAACCCCAATAAAGCCTCAAATTCAAACGTTTGAATCTCATTCAAACACACAGAGAGAGAGAGAGAGAGTGGTGCAGAGTTTAGCAAAAATAAAGGTGGACTTAGTCTGCCAAGTGGCGCGATTTTCACGCGAAAATACGCGAATACGCGCGCGCGTGCGTGCGCGCATGTGTGACTAGACAGAACCATTCTTATACCATCTGTTTCCATATTCAAGGAGTGGGGATGACTCCACCTTATAAATCGGTCTTCCTCACCCTGCCTTAGCAGTATGGTACTAAACCATACATGCTTTGAAATTAAGGAAATAGGCCATAATTAAATAGGCCAATTTCTAACATTCTTTTCGTACAGAGCGCACATGCATTATCATCAGCAAAACATAATTGACAAGGAGTCAAGGACGAAACATGAGCGCGCAGTGCAAGCATTCTGAGAGAAAACGGCAATTGTGTAAGACCATACGGTGGTAAACTCATATTTGACTTTGTAATTCTGGTTATTAGACTGTTTGAGTTTGATTTTTGTCTAAATTTGCATAATTACATTTGTTGTTAGAGCAAGCGGTCTAACTAGCATTAGGGCCATAGTCAAATCGGTTGGAGTGGTCTAGCCGGCCTTTCAATGGTAGTTAGACTGTGGTGCACCTTTTGGTCAATTGCTCACCAAACACTTGTGTAGGATTGTTTAGAGGTGTCATTGTACTAGGTTTCACTGAATTTGGAGCTGTGTTGAAACTAGATAGAGGTTTATCAAAATTTCAGAAGGAGTATTTTTAGTGCTATTGTAGGGTAGTGGTTTGACCAGTGTTTTGGTAATTGATGGCAATCAGACCGATATGGATGTCACAGTCTAACTAGTTCCTATTATCAAGAGAAGTTTAAATTAGTTGTTGGCGATAAGGCCAGCCTATTCTGTCATAGGATCTCCACTTTACCGAGAGGAGACTCATCTCCACTCTACTCTGTCAGTCTCTTTAGAGCGAAGACAAGTAACTACCGGGTAATTTTGTCAACCTCATATTTTCTTTTAAGGGATCATATGAGAGGTCCTGAATTTTATTGTAATTAACCACTGTAATTTAAAATTTTAATAAACTTGAAATGCATTTTATCGTACTTTTGCATGCAGTGGCAGGTGCATATGCAGTAGTTGGGTTAGTACTGAAATGATGAAGCATTGCTGCTGCGTTGTGATCTGACTTATGAGTGCATAGATGAGGTCATTGTATTAGTTGGTATTAGTCAATGTAGTTGCACGTTGTATGCAGTTGAGTTGGAATTGTTAAGGCATTAATGAGGCCATGCATGTATTGACGAATTTTGGACACTGTTGGACCCCTGTGCACACAAAATTCCCGTTTTGGCCCCCGAACGAAAAAATTTCCGGTTTTGGACCCCTTCTGAGCGCGGGATTACGAGCTGCCGCCACGTCGCCCGGTCCACCGCGCGACCCCGCCGTCCACCGCGCGAATGCCGCCCCCGCCGCGCGATCGAAAACCCGAGCGCGCGATCGCGCGACCCCCGTTCCCCGCCACGCGTTCGGCCGCCCGACCGCGGCTCCCCCCGCCCGAGCGCGCGTTTCGTCCGCGGAGCGCGCGACTCCAAATTTTGACCGCGCGACCGTTGGCTCCAGCGCGCATGCTCCGACCGACGAAACGCGCGCTCGGGCGGGGGGAGCCGCGGTCGGGCGGCCGAACGCGCAGCGGGGAACGGGGGTCGCGCGATCGCGCGCTCGGGTTTTCGATCGCGCGGCGGGGACGGCGTTCGCGCGGTGGACGGCGGGGTCGTGCGGTGGACCGGGCGACGTGGCGGCAGCTCGTAATCCCGCGCTCAGATGGGGTCCAAAACCGGAAATTTTTTCGTTCGGGGGCCAAAACGGGAATTTTGTGTGCACAGGGGTCCAACAGTGTCCAAAAATCTGTATTGACCATGCTGATGTGACTGTGCGTTGATGATTAGTTGACTAGTGTTGTTATTGAGTGGCTACTGCATGGATGCTTTGATAGCTGACTGATGTTGCATGCATGAGATGACGCAGCGGTTCGACTGCTATGCTATTCTGATTGAACTGGCTTGCGATATCGGTTTTACTGGGAGGTCTCTACGATCAGACCGGATTGTGTCAGTGGTCTGGGTGGCGGTGAATTTCGGTCAGGCCGGAAGGGGAGAGTCCAGCTCGGCCAGGTTTTTAATTCTTGAGTTTTGAGTCATGGAATAGGTTTTAGAGATAAAAGATGGGTGTATATATGTTATATAAGATATGTTACTACTAATATGTGTCAAGTTGTGAAGAACTTATGACTAGAAATGATTTCTTTATCTTTGCTTATGCAGAGTCGTTTGAAGTCAACCATCGTCAACGGCGAGGATTGAGGGCTGAGGCTACACACATGGAGGAGCTAAGGCCCAAAACGACCGAGAATGCACAAGAAAGGCAAAAAATATTGAATGCAATTTCGAACGGAGGGGTTTCACCATGTGACTTGATTGATCCAAGTGAAACGTGATCCAGTGGAACCGAAACAGGAGAGACTTGCCAACACGTGGCAAGTTAATGGTGCACCAACACATAGTAAACATGATGATTGCTTGCAACGGAAGGAGGTGTCTGAGTCAATGAAGAGTATTTTCGTAGTTTGATCAAAATACTAGAAACGACTTTTGAAGAAAACCGCGATGCGTGAGTGGCGCTTGTGAGAGCCGTTTAGGTCAAGTAGAAGTTGGTATGATCAAAATGGATCAAGACTAAGAACTTAACGGATTCGGGCTTATGGACTTTGTAAAGAGTGCATAAGTGTAGTGAGCAAGTTAAAACCTGTGTGTGTGGTGTTATCATGTTTCTTCTATTATGCTAAGTGAATAGTATCCACTAAGAGTTAGGTGCGGCTGGCTAGCCCATCTATTTAAAGGGTTAGAATGGAGACTTGTAGCTAACCATCCAATCTTGCTCTCTTGTGCTTTCTTGTGTTAGGGTTAGGGTAGTGCTTGGTGTGCTCTCTGTTCTCTAAGGTGGAGTGGCTATAAAAGTTTCCTTCTCACGCAACAATAGAATTAATCTTTAATCATCTGCGTGGTTATCTCTTGTCTTGATTGATTTACTCTTGATTTGGTTGGTTTTTCCTCTTCTCTCATCCTTTCTTGATCTTACTGTGCCAAGAGTTTATAAGAGGTGGGGATAACATTTGAAAATCATTCTTTACCCATCTAGACACTTTGGTATCAAGTTCATCTAGAAACTCGGTTTTTACATGTTTTTGATCTTCGAAGTGCTTTCTTGATCTGAGGGTTTTTTGAGTGATTTCTTTGGTATTCTCATTTGCTGTGACATATGGCAACATATCCAAAGCCATATTCGCTATTCTCTGCTTACAAGCAAGTCTTAATAATCGATTTTTGTTATTGATCGGTTTTGATGCAATATATCTTTAAACTAAAAAAGTCTCAATTTTGGTAATAATTTTCATAATCGTTTGTTGAAATAGGTTCATGACATCCTAGAAAAGATCCCTGCAAAGTTTTATATCATTTGGATCTACGGATCAAAAGGTTTATGTATTTTTTGTTCGTGAAATTGTATTGAAATTACTTTTCATCCTGAAATTACTATAGCAAAGGTTTGACAGGCACTGTGACTTTACTGTTTATGCCGTCAGACCATCCTCTAGTTGGAGGTTAGACCTCTAGGCATTGAATTTTCTCTAAGTTGTTTTCTTGGTCACTTGATTTGGAATTTTGGTTATGGATTCAATTCTTAGTAGCTCTGCAGTTATTAGAGAATAGGATTAAGAATATTTAAAGAAAATTTTTAGATGATACCATTCATCCCCTCTGTTGCCATTCGGTTATAATCTTTATTCATCGGGAAAAATGCTTTCTTCGTGTTTCGACTATCGAATCCTTATTTTCTCCATCGATTACCATTACGAACTCGGTAATATTGTATGGCTGATGGCACCAGAAAACTTCAATTTCTTGTGTTTCTGAAGCCTGAAAATTGGACATGAGGTGAAGTCTGGAGTGCACATGTATTGTCATCGGCAAAGCAAAATTGGCAAGGACGAAACATGGGCGTGGTCCGCGTGGAGTATAGGCCTTCTGAGAGAAAAAGGCAACTGCGACCTGCTTATTGCATCTCCATTTCGTTCTGTTCGTCTCTGGAGAAAAGAAACTACTGGGTAATTCTTCTCAACTCAATAATTGTTTTGTTTATCCTTTTGTTTTTCCTGAAAATGCTTTCCAGGTGTATCGAATCTTTAGTTTTCCTCGCCAATGGCTCAAGTTTGAAGCTTCCCTCAATTTTCAGTTTTTATGGATACCTGGGGAAAAGAGAAAGGAGGACATTAAACAAAGCCATCTAGTACACTGCACACAAACTGGAGGATCCATTAGCTGATAAATAATTAAAAGCTGTAATATTTTAAAATAAACATGTCCCCCGTGATTCCAGTTTTTAACGCAATAAATTGGAAGGATCCATTAGCTGATAAATAATTACTCTATCAGTACAAAAGAAATGCTTATAGGAGACCAACCATTTGTACAAACGTCATTTTATATTGCAGTACTAGCCGATGCAACAAAGCAAACTTGGCTCCAAGAAACTCCTTACTCGCATTCGTTTCCATTATCCTCAGATGCACTTGCTCAGATCTTTCTCTTCTCTACACTGCAGTTTTGTTTCCCTATCTTCTGCGCGCGTGCTGTGAGTTCCGGGCATTCCAATGGCAGAGCTGGTGACCAGCATGGCAGTCAGGCCGTTGGTGTCCATGGTGAGGGAGAAGGCGTCCAGCTACCTGGAACAGTACAAGGTGATGGAGGGCATAGAGGAGCAGCACAAGATCCTCAAGCGCAAGCTGCCGGTCATCCTGGACGTCATCACCGACGCCGAGGAGCAGGCGACCCACCGAGAAGGAGCGAAGGCCTGGCTTGCGGAGCTCAAAACGGTGGCCTACGAGGCGAATGAAGTCTTTGACGAGTTCAAGTACGAGGCGCTCCGTCGTGAAGCCAAGAAGAAGGGGCACTACAGCAAGCTCGGCTTCGATGCAGTAAAACTCTTTCCCACTCACAACCGTATTGTGTTCCTTACAGGATGGCAACAAGCTTCGCAGGATTGTGTAGACCATTGAGATCCTTGTGGCTGAAATGAATGCCTTTGGGTTCAAATATCAGAGCAAGCATCGGCATCCAAGCAGTGGCGGCAGACAGAGTCCATCATTGTTGACCCAGAGAATATTGTCAGCAGATCTAGAGATCAAGAGAGGCAGAATATTGTCAACATACTAATTGGTATTTGAGCTAACACTGCAGATCTCATGGTCCTTCCCATTGTCGGAATGGGTGGGTTGGGCAAGACCACCCTAGCTCAGCTCATTTACAACGACCCTAAAGTCGTGGTGCATTTCCAAGTATAGAGGTGGGTCTGTGTCAGATGATTTTGATGTTCGTAACCTTGCCAACAAGATTTGCAATAGCTCCGATGAGAAAGACAGTGAGAAGGCACAGAACAAGCTTCGGGAAGAATTCAGTGGAAAGAGGTACCTCCTTGTAGGACCGGATGAGGCAATAGAGGAGAGGGGGAGGGTGAATGGTGCCTAAAGATTTTTCCTCCAAATATTAACATATTTCTTTTTCTCTAATAGCTACAAAGCTATGAAGATTTCGGATATGAAGTCTACTAGAAACCAGAGAAACTCAGACTACCTAACGACCAGATTAGAGCACTGTGTGGTCGAATTATGACTACTTGGCGGAAGCTCAATGTGGTCGCATTCGACCACTCAGCAGAGACACAAGGTGGTCAGTAACAGACGACGTAGTTGGGCAGACAACGTGGCCAAGACCGACAAAATGGTTGAAACCGACAACTCGGTCGATAGCCTGTACAGTGGTCGTAACTTCGACCACTCGACCGAAAAGCAACTTGGTAGGAAATCGACGATCAAACAGGATTCATTGTAGTCGATAACCACCAAATCAAGACTGACAAGATCGAAAGATGAGTGCGGTCGGAACCGACGTAGTCATAAGCCAATAGCATGGTCGTATGATCAATGTGGTCGAAGACTGACTAGCGCCTGTAGCCGACTGCGGTCACAGACACTTCATGAGACCATGGGGGCACACAACCACGAGATCTACGGCCATCAAGCATTAGGAAACCAGCGCAAAAGAAAGCAAGCGATCTAAGTCTTGACCGATTGAAAAAAGAGGCAACCGAAAAGAACGTAAGCAGAACAGAGGAGGCCAGTGAAGCGCTTGACCGCAAGATCCGATTTCCGAATATCTTTTGATTCACGGATCGATTTGTCATGAGACTTCAAACAAAGCAAGAACACATCCTCTGTCTGAGAAAATCCAAAGAAAGCAAGACTTCTCTGCTGAGACCGAAACAGATGACACGGTCGAAACCAAAACAGAGCAAGCAACGAGGCGCTCGACCGCAAGAGCCAGACTTAAAATAAATTTCGATTAAGAGTTCGTCTGTCCAAGAAACTTCTCACACACATTGCTTAAGGTCTTAAGAAGCTATTCCAATCTTGAATTGAAATCTTATCAATTAGATTGAGACCTTATGAACCGAAATCGTTGATTAGAATCGCTCGTGTGTGAAAGCTAGCCAAGTTAGCTTGGAGCACAATCCACATGTCACTGCGATTCAGAACAATCAACGAGATCAAACCAAGAACAAGAGATAGCCAAGAACATAGAAAAGAGGACGAACGAAGAAACCACAATCAAGACATCCAAGCAATAAACAGAGAACATAACTCAAATAGAGGCAGAGAGATGAATGATTGCATACATGAAAGTTTCATAGACACTCCCAATAGCCACTCCCCTCAGGAGGACACGCTCTACCCTAGAGCTACACACACAAATAAACTCCCATGGGAGGGAGAGGCGCCAGCCGCCAAGGCTTGGCCAACCATCTCAACTCTAACTCTTGCCTCCCATTTCCCTTTTATAGCCTCACACACGAGACCAGACCTAATGGATCCACCCATTAGTCTACACAGGGGATCACCCGTTAACCCCACCTAACACCGGGTTTTACACATGCGCACTTTCGCGACAACCCGTAACCACCGACAAGACACAGTTGCTTTAACAGACTAGCTCTCCTTTTGCAGCCTTGAGTCAATTCTCCGAATTGCCCCTCAAGCACCTTCCCGGAAGCTTCCTGTCCTCGCACAACTGCGCCTTGCCTCCGACTGACTGGACCTCAACTCCTCCCTGAGTCTAGTCCCGGTCCGCTCTACTGCACACGACCGCACCCGGTATCCTGACCGTCTAGACCTCAACTCCTCCCTGAGCCTAGTCCTGGTCCTCCTCGCTGTTGCCCATCGTGTCCACCTCTGGTAGCTTCAGCTCCGGTTCCTCGTCTCCCAGCTTGCAACCACCTCACCAGCCTCGATCATCTTCGGCGTCTCCGACAGTCTGGACCTCAACACCTCCTGTGCCTAGTCCCGGTCCTCCCACGCCTCACCATGACCTAGCTCCAAAATCCTGCAAGCACACAAACAAGCAAACCATCACATAACACCACACAAAATGTTCAGACCATCAATCGGTACAACCAACAAGTATTAGTGCACAAACACAGTTGGTCGTAATCCTCCTACGACCACTCAGATGCCCAATTCATGAAGTGCCAGCAGTCTACGACCACACGCTAGGCTACTATGACCACCAAGACACAAGCTACGACCAGCTAACAGATTGCTACGACTTACCCAACCAGGTCGTACCAACTTACGACCGGTCGAAATCACAAGACAAGCAACGCTCAAAGCCTATGACCTCATCCCAGATCGTTACGACCAGCCCAGATGTCATTACGATCGATTACTAGAAGCTACGACCGCTTACTACGTGGTCGAAGAACCTTCCGACCACGTTCATCGATTTCCACCGTGGTCGAACCCCGTTCAGACCACGTACACCGAGTTTCACCGTGGTCGAAGCCCTTCCAACCACGTTCAGTGAGATCGCATCACTTCCCGACCACGTACAACGTGTTTCACCATGGTTGAAGCCCTTTCGACCACGTACGACACGTTTCACTGTGGTCGAAGCCCTTTCGACCATGTACGATAGCAAAACGAAGTCATCTGACCATGTTCGACCACTTTTGACCGCGCTCCGACTTCGTCCGACCACATTTGACCACAACTGACCGCGTCAGACCTTGTCATGGGCACGTCCGACCGCGTTCGACCACAACCGACCATGATCCGACCATGTCTGACCAGTACCGACCATGTTTGACCGCGTTACAACGTGATCGAAGTCCACCGACTTTCCAACGTGGTCGGAGCCCGACTGCTCGAAGTCCACTGACTTCCCAACGTGGTCAGAGCCCGACTGGTTGAAGTCCACCGACTTCCCAATGTGGTCGGAGCTCGACTGGTCGAAGGCTACCGACTTCCCAACATGGTCGAAGCCCATCTAGTCGAAGGCTGTCGACTTCCCAACGTGGTCGAAGCCCGTCTGCCGACTACCGACCATAGTTGTCGAACTTCGACTTCTGACCGCTTCTCGTGATAACGTGATCGTAGGCCATCGACTTCCCAACGTGGTTGTGGCCCATCTGCTGACTACCGACCAGAGATAACGCGGTCCTAAACCCTTCCGACCACGTTCAAATTGCCCTGTAGTGGTTGTAACTCCTTCGGCAGACTTCCGACTTTCGACATTGTGATCGTAAACAGTGTAGCCGGCCTTCGACTTCCAACAAAGTGGTCGTAAACTCATTTTTCGGCTTTCGACTCCCAGCAAAGTGGTCGTAAATGGTCCAGCCGGCTTCCGACCAGTGACAGAGTGGTCGTAAACCCTTCCGGCCTCATCAAGATTGCTCTGCAGTGGTCGTAAACCCTTATGCTGACTTTCGACCACGGCCAATGTGGTCGTAATAGCTTCCGACCACAGCCAACGTGGTCGTAACAGCTTTTGACCACAGCCAAAGTGGTCATAACAGCTACTGCCAACCACATGCTGCCAACAATCGTGGTCGTAAGCGGTCTGTCGACCATTCTCAAGGCTTACGACTTTGCAAAGTCAGCTCAAACCTCAAAAAGCAAACTCAATCTTTCTAGATCAAAACTCAATTACTCATCACAACCATGGGGTGACCTCCACATGGTCTCACACTCCTAGTATTGGATGACGTCTGGAATCAGGATGTTGACAAGTGGGAAAAGCTAAAGGCCTGCCTTGCGGTAGTCGGCGCGGTACTACCACCGTTATAAAATCTGGTACAACCGATTTGCGGTAGTTCTGCAAAGTCGGCGTAGTACTACCACCTGGGCCAAACCCCAAAACTCTACAAACTTGGCGCTCTCTAGAAAAAAGGCTCTGCTCTACCTCCGGAGCTTCCGGGCTCTGGAAGTACCACTCTAAACTACAGAACTACCGCACCCAGCGGTAGTTTCGGCGTTAAAATCGCCGGTACTTCTGATCCCGCGAAATCTCAAATGCGTCCGAAGGGTGCTCTCTGGAAAAAAGGCTTCGCTCGGCCTTCGGAGCTTCCGGTTGTCGGTAGTACCGATTTTGCCTACGGAACTACCGCTCTGCGGTAGTTCCGACGTTGAAATCTGTGGTACTACCGCTCTTCCAGACAGAGCACAGTTTTGGTTTTAAAACAGATTTTTAATGAATGCATGCTCCTAGTTTGATCCAAATGGCACATAAATTTTGCTATCAAGCTACTTGCCATGATCCCTCTTTATGGTACGGTTATCTAGCCTATAATCTGGTCTTCCACCTTTTCTTCTAAGACCGGTAAAAAATAAAAAGGGATCCTATTCTAAGTATACCTTTGTCTTGAGCCATAATTGGTCTTCACATTTATCCTTTGGCTTGCATCTTGTCAACCACATATGGACTTAACCTTTAAACACTTAGTAAACATATTAGTCCCATATTCACATAAATTCATTAATTACCAAAACCATTTTTAGGGGCCTAAATGCTTTCAATCTCCCCCTTTTTGGTAATTGATGACAACACACATTTTCTATGAGAAACAATGTTTTGAATATACCACTTGTTTGATAACTAGTTGTATATTCTATTGTGACTTTAAAAGAGAGTAATTCTTGCAATAGACTTTTATTTTAGCATTTGGTGAATTATCTCCTTTTTAAGGTCCAAGTAAGGAGAAGCTCCCCGTAAATATGTGCATGTATATAAAGAGGATAAAAACATCACATATGAGACAAGATGCACGTGACATAAAGAATATCATAGCATGGAAATAAAGGAACATAAGTGATAAAGTCATTACATCCAATAATCATCCATATGCATAAACGAGAATAATGTTATTACATCCATTCAACCAAAAGCATCCAAAAGTAAATAAGGTTCATTACATCCAAAGGCATAACTAAATAGAGATATAGCCCCAAAAGCCCATCCTAGTCCCAACTAGCCCAACTTCTCCACTACTCCACACTTCTCCCCCTTTGGCATTAAGAACCAAAAAGAACTACTCCTGAGGTCCTGGAGGAGAAGGATCACGATGGCGGCGTCGAGTGTAGCGCAGGGGTGACGGAGATTGGGACAGGGATTGCTCGATGGCTGCAACACGGCCATCTAGTGAAGTCATCCTCCCATCCAAAGAATCCATCCTAGAGGACAGGGAGGTGAAGCCCTCAGCCTGGGAATCTCACAGCTGAAGGATGGCCGAATAGATATGGGAAAGAGAAGTCTGGTCGGCCTCCTCGGGCTGTGCTGCTACTGCTGCTCCTGCTGAAGATCCTACTGCTGCTGGATCTGACTGCCGAGAGCGAGCAGATGTGGGAATAGGAGGTTCTGGTCTGGGCTTATATGGTTTGTACACTCCTCCCAAACCTCCTCTAAACTCAAATTTCCTTTTAATTAATGCCATAATGTAGGGTGCATAGTTGATGCGTTTGATTTTATCATTTTTGGAAGAAGCTATCTCCCTGATGATCACATCCACTACATCAAACTTTTGACCCTTCATTATATAGTCAATGAGGTTCCTGGCATGATCTCTAATGGCATCGAAATTCCCACTCTTAGGGAAGATAGTGTAGTTGATTATCCTGTTGACTAAGCTCAGAATGGGAAGCAAACCAACCAACTTGCCTGGTATGAACTTCTTAGTAGTGTTATAGTAGACAGAAATGTCCGAGAGGTCGAGTGCTGGATTGTCATATACCTTCTCATATGTGCTGGACTCGGCCCTCAAAGCAAGCTCAAAGTCATGTCAGTTTGCTTCCAGCTTCTGACAAACTGTCATCCAAGTGAGCTGCTGAAAGTCTAGAGAAATGTGAATTGTGGCATAAAACTGTCTAATGATCTCCTCATTATAATCTGACTGCAATGCCACTAACTGATGCAGTCCTGCCCTCTGGAACAGCATGTAAGACCCATCATATTTGTCAATGGAATCCAAGTGATCCCAGTCGACATACTTATGATCTGCGAACATCCTGTTCTTCCCATATAGCTGCTCAAAGATCTGCTCCTGAAACTTGGTATGGAATTTTGGGTTGATGGAGTTGCAGGGCAGTTCAAACTGATTTCTGTGCCTGAGTCTAGCATACTCGTCAGCAGAAATCTTCCTCAGGTCGATCTGAGGGTCCTCCCTATCTACTAAGTCCTCCTCAGACTCCTCCATGGGAGAGCTGCCAAACTGCTCAAACTTGGACTCAAAATCTGAATCAGAAATTAGTGCTTTGCCCTTGTCCTGTGCAGCCTTCTAGGCTGTCTCTGACGGAGTAGGAGCTATGGAAGGAAGGGCAGGAGCCCCTAATGAATCCCTAGAGGTAGCAAATGAGTACATCCTCCGGCCCGCGGCCCTTGTTCTAGGCATCTAAGAACAAGGAGAAACTATATTAGGGCCAAGGGGGAATACATCAATTTAGATTGAAAAAGAATATAATGAAATTGTTGTTCTGTCTGGGAAATCGGAAGTACCGCCATTCAGGGCCCGGTAGTTCCGCGCCTGTCGAGTGGTAGCTCCGCTCCGCCTGACTAATTCTAGGGCTAAACAATGTGCATACAAATTTGATGTTTTCTTGGATTGAATCCATGGAATAGGTGTGCAAGCATCTTTAAACACTAAATCTACTCATTTTTCCTAGATTAATTGCGTAAAATCATCTATATTTGTTCAAATCTAGAAAATTGACCTAGGGTTCAAAAAGAGATCAAAAAGAGGGATTTGATCCGAAATACCTTGAGGATCGGAGGAGTTGAACCCTTTGCAAATTAGAAACCTCGAAGATTTGAAGAAAAAGCCACTAGATTTGCAGATCTAGGGGTAGTTTTTGGTGGAGGTTTTGAGTGGGAGAGAGAGGAGAGGGATGGAGGTTTGTACGGGCACGAGCGGAATAAGGAACGGAATAACCGGAGGAGAGGAGGGTCCCGCATGTAAGCCTCGGGCTTGGGCAGTTTTTCCACTCAAGACAGATGTGATAGTACCACCGCGAAGGCCGGTAGTTTCGCTCAGCAGAAGTACCGCTTACACAGCCGGTAGTTCCGGTTACCGGAAGTACCGCAAGGAAACAGCGGTAGTTCCGATTGTTCTAGAACTTGAAGGAAATGGATTGGAATGAGAGTAGATGCACATGATCCCTAGTTTTTGCACTCAACTAAAATCATTAAGGATCATTATGCATTAAATATATCAAAATAATAACTTCAAATAATTTTTGCATTTGATTAAAATCAAAACTCCTTTGCATAAAATCTTTTGCACAAAAACTTTCAAGCTACTTCAAGTGAGCATATATTTAATTGTGCCGTAAATTTATGCAATATTAGAATAATCTATGACATTTAATTCATTCCTTAATTTGCAAAAACGGCTTTCATCTAAAGGCTTGGTGAAGATATCCGCTAATTGGTCTTCGGTCCAGATGTGGCTAATGCAAATATCTTCTTTGCTAACATGGTCCCTCAAGAAATGGTGGTTAATATCTATATGCTTGATTCTTGAGTGTTGGACAGGATTATTTAATATTTCAACTACACTATCATGATCACACAAAAGAGACACTTTATCAAAACTTATTCCATAATCCATCAAAGTTTGCCTCATCCATAGCAATTGAGCACAACAACTTCCGGCGGAAACATATTTGGCTTCGGCGGTTGAAAGTGCTACGAAATTTTGTTTCTTAGAGGACCAAGACACTAAGGATCTTCCTAAAAATTGACAACTTCCCAAGTTGCTTTTTCTATCCACTTTGCAACCGCATAATTGGAATCCGAATATCCAATTAATTCAAATTTAGCACCTTTAGGATACCAAAGCCCTATGTTATAGGAATGTTTCAAATATCTCAAAATTCTTTTTACGGCCTTTAAATGACACTCTTTTGGAGAAGCTTGAAAGCGAGCACACATGCATATACTAAATATGATATCGGGTCTAGATGCGGTAAGATAAAGGAAACTACCAATCATGGATCTATAAAACTTTGTATCTATCGACTTACCTCCTTCATCGAGGTCTAGATGCCTGTTTGTTGCCATTGGTGTCTTGATGGGTTTTGCATCTTCCATGCCAAACTTCTTGAAAAGATCTTTGACGTACTTTGTTTCGTGTATAAAGGTCCATCTTTGAGTTGCTTGATTTGAAGTCCAAGGAAATAGCTTAGTTCACCTATCATTGACATCTCAAATTCCCTAGACATCATTTTACCAAATTCTTCGCAAAAATCTTGGTTAGTAGAACCAAATATAATGTCATCAATATAAATTTGGCATACAAAGAAATCATCACCAATAATTTTTGTGAATAAGGTTGTATCTACTTTTTCAATTTTAAAGTCTTTTGAAACAAGAAAATTTCGAAGGCGCTCATACCATGCTCTAGGAGCTTGTTTTAAGCCATATAGCACCTTTGAGAGTTTATAAACATGATTAGATAATTTAGAATCTTCGAACCCCGGAGGTTGTTCAACATATACTAGTTTGGAGATTGTTCCATTTAAAAAGGCACTTTTGACATCCATTTGAAATAATTTAATATCAAAGCTAGATGCAAATGCAAGCATGATTTTAATTGACTCAAATCTAGCAACGGGTGCAAAGGTTTCATCATATGCTAAACTCTCAACTTGAGTATAACCTTGAGTAACTAACCTTACTTTATTTCTTACCACAACTCCGTTTTCATCTTGCTTATTTCGGAAGACCCATTTTGTACCAATCACATTGTGCTCCTTGGGTCCTTTCACCAATGTCCAAACCTCATTTTGTGCGAAGTTGTTTAATTCTTCATGCATGGCATTAACCCAATCCGGGTCATCTAAAGATTCATCTACACGCTTTGGTTCAAGAGAAGAAACAAAAGAGTAATGTTCATAAAATGAAGCTACTCTAGAGCGAGTTTGAATACCCTTACTTACGTCACCCAATATTTGATCTATTGGATGATCCTTGGCGATTGCATTGTGGATCTTGAAGGTAGTAGGTTGTAGATCTTTTTCTTCATCTTCTATGACTTGAATATTGCTCATTGAGAAGAAGTTGGTAGTTCAACTTGTTTTGATGAGGTAGGTGATGTTGGATCTTGGCTTGATGTCACCGATTTGCATGTTCTCTATGGCTTTGCGTAGTCCTTCATCTCCTATATTATCCAAATTCTCTTGCTCTTCTTGAGAGCCGTTAGTTTCATCAAATTGAACATCACAAGACTCTTCTACTAAACCCAAATTTTTATTAAAAACTCTATATGCTTTTCTATTTGAAGAATAGCCTAATAAAAAATCCTTCGTCACATCGACTTTGAAATTTTGAAAGCCAAACACACTTTCTCAAGTATAGCATTTGCAACCAAAATACTCTAAAATAGGATATGTTCGGTTTTCTTCCAATGAGAAGCTCATAGAAAGTCTTTTTCAAAAGATGATGCAAATAAAGGCGATTTATGGCATGACAAGCGGTGTTAATAGCTTCTGCCTAAAATTTATCAGAAGTATTATATTCATCAAGAACTGTCCTAGACATTTCAATCAATGTTCGATTTTTCCTTTCTACAACTCCATTTTGCTCTGGAGTGTAGGTTGTGGAAAATTCATACTTTATTCCAAGTTCATCACAAAAATCTTCAATTTTAGTGTTTTTGAACTTGGAATTATTGTCAAAATCAAATTCATTTTGGACCCTTTTTGCAAAACTTTTGAAAATCCTGGAGGCTTCGCTTTTGTCATTTAAGAAGAATACCCATGTATATCTAGAGTAATCATCTACAATGACTAAACAATAACTATTGCCCCTGATGCTCTTGTAGGTTGTTGGCCCAAACAAATCCATGTGTAAGAGCTCTAATGGCCTAGATGTTGACATGATACTTTTGGAAGGATGAGAATTTGCAACTTGCTTCCCGGCTTGGCAAGCACTACAAAGTCTATTTTTCTCAAACATAACATCTTTCAAACCAATAACTAAGTAATGTTTGAAAAGCTTTTTAAGTTGAACCATACCCACATGACCTAGCCTTCTATGCCATAACTATCCCAAAGAAGTTTTTGCTATTAAACAAGTTTTCAAGCAAGATTCATTTGAAGAAAAATCTACTAGATAAAGGTTTCCAAATCTAAAACCTTTGAAAACAAGTTCATTTCCATTTTCTTTTGAAATAATTACATTTCTTTATAAAAGGAGCAAGTTAAGCCTAAATCACACAATTGAGCTACGGATAGCAAATTAAAATTTAATGTTTCTACTAAAGATACATTGGAAATGGAAAGGTCATTTGAGATAGCAATTTTACCCAATCCAAGTACCTTTCCTTTGCTATTGTCCCCAAAGGTGATTTTCTCATTGCTCCCGCTTTCAAAGGTGGTGAACATCTTCCGATCTCCGGTCATGTGTTGAGTGCACCCACTATTAAGCACCCAATGCCTTCCACCGGTTTTGTACCTCACCTACAAAAGAAAATCAAGTTCTTTTATGTACCCAAATTTTTTGGGTCCTTGGAGGTTAGTAACCAAGGTTTTGGGCACCCAAATGGCTTTCTTTTTAGCACCAAAATCGAGGTGCCAATAAAATGAGCAATAATATTTCCATTTTTAGATTTCCTAAGCATGTAACATGAATCATATAAACCAATAGATGGTGTTTTACTTTTAGGACAATTATCTTGTACATGTCCTACATCCCGGCATTTTGTACAATATTTACCTTTTTTTACAAACCTTATGGGCTTGTATGCCAGTTTCATACCTTTCTTGAGAATGTACCCAAGGCCTTGTTGAATGAGAATCGTTGATCACTCAACAATTTATCAAGGGTGGCCTTTCCCTTGTATGCTCTTTCCAAACTCTTGTTTAATTTTAATACTTGTTTCTTTAAATTCTTATTTTCATTAACAAACATATTATCATGAGCGAGAGTTAAAACATTTTTGGAATAATTATTTGAAGAACAAGGCATGGCAAGTAGATTATCATATGAAGTAGACATACTAGATTTGGAGACTTCTACACTAGCCATTTCATTTTGAATATCACATGTAATTCCAATGCTAGTGCAAGTTTTCTTTTGATTTTCTTGGAGAAGTAAATCATGAGCTTCCTTTAGCTCTTCATAAGATTCTTGGAGAGATATGTGTTCTCTCTTCAAGACCTTGAATTTTGATTTTTTTCTTTCCAAGAAACTCATTTAATTCAATAAGCATGTCCATGAGATCATCATAAGAAGGTTCATCATCATCTAGCAATTTTACCTTCTATCCTTTAGCCATAAGGCATGTAGGAGTGGAGAATAGTGATGAAGCCTCCATGCTGGCGATGCCAACGAGCCTCTTCTTCTTGGGAGACTCGTCTTCACTTGAGTCGGAATCGGAATACTCCTCCTCGGAATCCCACTCGCCAATGTGGGCTTCGTTCTTGCCATCTTTGTGAAGCTTTTTGAAAAGCTTCTTCTTGCCATGATAGCTCTTCTTCTTTGATGACTTCTCCTTGTCATCTTTCTTGGTGGGGCATTGAGAAACAATGTGGCCCTTCTCGTCGCATTCATAGCAACAGATGTTGCTATATCACTTGTTGGAGTAGGAGTGCACCTTCTTGGCCTTTTCATGACTTGCGCTTCGGTTTGAGCGCCTCTTTATGAATTTGTTCATCCTTCTCACTAGAAGGGCCAACTCTTCTTCAGAATTTTCCTCATCGTCTTCGGATTCCTCACTTACCACCGCCTTGGCTTTGAAGGCGGTGATCTTCTTCCCTTTGGAGGTAGATTGCTCCAATATCTCATCCTTGTCCTTCTTGTACAACTCATTGGTAATGAGGTTGCCCAAGTGTTTTGTCGGTGTCATTCTTGCCTACTCCGGTGAGTTGAGGAAGAGTGTCACCAACATATCGTATTTCTCCGGCAGAGCCCTAAGCATCTTTCTTACATCTCATTAATGTCCTCATGGAGCAACATTATGAATTTCTTACATCTCAAGATCGGAAAGGTTAGTACCAAGGCTATTGAGTTCATTCACAATGTTGTTGAGCCGTGTGTACATCTCATTAATGTCCTCATGGAGCAACATTATGAATGTTTCATATTTGATCCTAAGCCTATGCAATTTGTCCTCTTTAACTGTGGACACCCCTTCATGAATTTCGGAAAGGGTTGTCTAAATAGCGTGAGCCGTTTCTAGGTTGCTCACTCTATTGAACTCATCTGCGTTTAAGGCCCCAAATAAAGCATTCATGGCTTGGGCATCTAAATGAGCGTTACGCCCGTCTTGTTCCGTTAAGTGCAATAGATCAAGAGGCATGATGTAGCTCTCATTTACAATTTTTCAAATATTTGGACTCATGGCTTTTAAATAAATTGACATCCTAATTTTCCAATATGCATAATTTGAGCCATCAAAGAATGGTGCCTTGCCTATCGCAAACCCCTCACTAGCCATCCTTTCTCTCTAGATGGTTAAGTCTAATAATGAGAGACCAAGCTCTGATACCACTTGTAGGATTAAGGATACCGACTAGATGGGGGGTGAATAGGAGGTTTTTAAAGTTTTTCTTTTCTACTCAATAAATTTCTACAAACTTGATCTAGCAAGAATGTAAAGCAATTAAGCCTATACAATTCTAGTCAAGTAAGCAACAATACTAGCTCTATATCGAGCAAATGATCACAATAATACTAACAAATAAGAGTTAGAAGAAAACAAGAGAGAGATGTACACAATCGATATTTTTACCATGCTGATCGGAAACTTGCCAGTTTCCCCTAGTCCACGTTGCGGTTAACCCGAACAAATCGGACCGGCTCCATGAATTAAACCGAAACACCTCGATCACTAGAGGTAGCTCTTCCCCGCTCCGGGTAGGTGAGCTCTGACCTTCACAAGAATACTGGGTCTTCTCACAAGCTCCCTTGAGAAGATCACCGATCAATCCTCCGCCCAATCGTCCAGGTGCCAGCAAGCACCAAGAGTAACAAACCAGGGCTTCACTTGATTGCAAATGACTGCCAAAGGATCAACTGATGAATGCAATGCACTATTTGCTCAACCACCTCGAATTCAATGCTCAAAGTGAAATGGAGGTGTGGAATGAATGCTCTATGCTCAAGAAATGTTCAATAGGTCTTCTTACTGTCCTTGAGCAGTGGTACGGGTATTTATACCCCTCACCAACTAAAACTAGCCGTTTGGAACAAATTCCAGAAAATTCAGGGCGAGTAGAACTACCGCCGGTCTGAGGCCGGTAGTACCGCTCCCCTTCTGGCGCGGTAGAACGACTATGTTAGAGGCTCTGCAGTGACCGTTGGAAAGTCAGCGCGGTACTACCGCCATTATAAAATCCGGTACTACCGAGTGGTAGTTTCGCAAAGTCGGCACGGTACTACCGCTTGGGCCGAACCCCAAAACTCTCCAAACTTGGCGCTCTCTGGAAAAAAGGTTCCACTCTACCTCCGGAGCTTCTGGGCTCCGGAAGTACCGCTCTAAACTGCGGAACTACCGCACCCAGCAATAGTTTCGGCGTTAAAATTACCGGTACTTCCGATCCCGCGAAATCTCAAATGCGTCCGGTGGGTGCTCTCTGGAAAAAAGGCTCTGCTCGGTCTTCGGAGTTTTCAGTCGCCGGTAGTACCGATTTTGCCTGCGGAACTACTGCTCTTCCAGACAGAGCACCGTTTTGGTTTTAAAACAAATTTTTAATGAACGCATGCTCCTAGTTTGATCCAAATGGCACATAAATTTTGCTATCAAGCTACTTGCCATGATCCCTCTTTATGGTACGATTACCTAGTCTATAATCTAGTCTTCCACCTTTGTCTTGAGCCATTTTTGGTCTTCACATTTATCCTTTGGCTTGCATCTTGTCAACCATATATGGACTTAACCTTTAAACACTTAGTAAACATGTTAGTCCCATATTCACATAAATTCATTAATTACCAAAACTATTTTTAGGGGCCTAGATGCTTCCACTGGTCACACAATACTGCTCGACATTTGTTTTTGTCATGTCATGAGCCAGTAGCCATTCTGAAAGATTCTTTGAAGAACAGATCTCCAACTATCCAAACACTGCTATGTCATAGAAGTGATTATAATTCATTGCAACATTTATCAAAATACTACTTCGTGCGTGCACTACAACTCCGCTATGATGGGAGGGCATTCCCATTGAAACCGAAGCATCTGCATCACCTAAGGTATCTCGACCTCTCGGGATACTTGCATATCATGGCACTTCTGGAAGATATAAGCATTCTGAATAGCCTACAAACATTGAACATTTCTTAGAGACCAGATCTTATTCATTTAGATGCTTGTTATTTGCAAGTTCTTTTGTTTGCCTGATTTTTACTCAATAGAAGGTGATTTTAGGTTGTAACATTATGGGCGTTTTGGCTTGAGTTCGTGCTACAATCTAGCTTGCTATAATATGAGAGAACTCATTCAAAGTCATCTAGATTATCAAGGACTCACGAGCAAGAGTAAATCGAGGTTTTTCTCTTTTGTCTAGTTTTGGTGCAAGTTTCATTACTTTTGATAAAAGTCAAAACTTTAGTATTTATCTTCACGATCCATGATTAGAATAGGTTCCTCATATTGTAAAGATGGTGCATATCAAATTTCAAGTGATTTGGAGTCTTGGTTTAAGATTTGGCTTAATTTGTGATTTTAATCCAATTTTGATGCATCAGTGCTTCAAGAGCTAAAAGGTCCCAACCTTCTTAAGTTCTTTCAAGATCCTTGGTTGAGATAGGTTCTTAAGGTTATGATCTAGCCTTGGTTCAATGTTCAAACCATTTAGAGTTGTGGATCAAAAGTTACACCATTTCTTGTATTTGATATAGTGCTAAAAATCTATTCTATTCTTAGGGAGATATCAAACCGCCAAGAGGTCAGACCACCAGAAGCTATTGAGGCTCATTTGGCTCAGTGTTTCTTAGATCTTTTCTTGTGGGTGATTGGTTCTAATCTTCATTGGTTCTAATAGCTATTGGAGTGAAAAACTTCGCTTTCTCTTTTGAGGAAAATATTTGGAAAAGCTTTTAATTGTGTTGGCTTCTATTCATCCTCTCTAGTAATTATTTGTGGTCCTACAAATGGTATCAGAGTAAGATTTTCTCTTTAAGTGATCTTAACCGATCATGAGTATAACGGCTAGTGTGAAGTCATATTAGTCTTTTTATTCATCTTGTTGTGCCTCTTTGGCCGATAACCGCGATAAGTCTTGTGGTCACAAGTTCATTAAACTAATTATGAGAAAATACAAAAAGGCAAATCGTGACACTTGTAAGTCATGTAATGTTTTTGGTCACTCCTCTTGGTGTTGTACTAGTGACAGGAATGCAAAGGCTTTTGAAGCCCGAGGAACCCCATGGCATATGCGGAATGACTATGGAGGATGATCATGAGGTACTTTCCGAGGATAATTTTTGACTCAATCTAAGCAATGTGAGCAAGGAAAAACTCATTAATGATATCGTCTTTCTAATTACAAGAATTTATACCCTCTACAATCTAGTGAATATTCATTGTTCATTGCAACCAAGAACAAATCAATAGGTTACTAGTGGAGTACTAATATTCATTGTTCATTCTTTATTGTTCATTGTTCAAGAATTTATACTAAGATACGTATTGATATATGCCATGCCTATGGACAACTACTTTCAGTTTCTTTCTTTACTAAAGCTCTTTAATTACTAGTGGAGTACCTCTATGTATGCGGTTCATAAGCATCTTTGTACTATAAGAAGCGATTTAATACTCTCTGTAAAAGTGAAAAGCACAAATTTTTAATGCATTTTGTTTTCTATCTTAATGCAAAGACACGCAAAGATTTTGCGTAATCTCTGGAAAGCACAAAGCACACTATGGATCTAATTTACTCTGCCACAAACAGAGTTGCTTCAAGTGAAAACAGAAAACCGTGTATATTCTGATTTTTAAATGTCCATAATAATTTGAACATGATATTAAATATGCCAAAAGTGAAAGAGTAATAAAGGTTGAGAATTGCCAGTATTTTCAATCTTCACATCTTGAATTCCAAAATTTACTTTGAATTTGATATTTAAAATTAGAACTCTCCATGCTAATTGAGAAAAAAGGACTAGAAAGACTTACAAAACAGAAATCATCTAGCCCCTAATTTGGTCAAACATATTTGGAAAAATTGCCAAACATACCACTGACAAAGCCACAATTTGCTAAAATACCATCCGGATGTGAAAATGACAAGTGGGCCTGGTCCCACATGTTATTCACACCGTCGGTAGTATTTTGGAAAACTGTTACTTCGCTGGTGGCAACATATTTACTACATTAGACAACACCCATTTCATTTAATCTTAGAAGCATATCTATACATTTCAATTAAGTAAAACTCGGGGTAGAAAAATGAAATCCACAATCTTATAATCTTGGAATTTGAATAATGAAAATATGGATTTACATAGTAATTTGATTTTTAACTTAAATATTTGAAAAATACGATTTTAGTTTAAAATTCAGAAATGCTTTTGAAATGTGATGAATGGACAAAACTCCTTCGGGGGCATTTACATGAGAGTTTTCTTTCTTACAGTTTTTTGAGAAAATCAAATGAGCTGCAACCTGACGTTAAAATCTCCTTCGATTTGTATAAGCAGTCTCTCACACACACAGACAACATGTCCCACCGCATATAAAAAGTTCCTTAGCTAGAGGGCGCAGTCTCTGATACTACGCAATTGCATGTGCGCATTTTCTCTCCATTCCTCTGTTCGTGTGTTCTTGTGCAACAATGGCGGAGCTGGTGACCAGCATGGCGGTCGGGCCGTTGGTGTCCATGGTGAGGGAGAAGGCGTCCAGCTACCTCCTGGAGCAGTACAAGGTGATGGAGGGGATGGAGGAGCAGCACAAAGTCCTCAAGCGCAAGCTGCCGGCCATCCTGGACGTCATCACCGACGCCGAGGAGGAGGCAACCCACCGAGAAGGAGCGAAGGCCTGGCTTGAGGAGCTCAAAACGGTGGCGTACGAGGCGAATGAAGTCTTCGACGAGTTCAAGTATGAAGCGCTACGCCGCGATGCCAAGAAGAAGGGGCACTACAGCGAGCTCGGCTTCGATGCAGTAAAACTCTTTCCCACTCACAACCGTATTGTGTTCCGTTACAGGATGGGCAACAAGCTTCGCAGGATTGTCCAGACCATTGAGATCCTTGTGGCTGAAATGAATGCCTTTGAGTTCAAATATCTGAAGCAAGCATCGACATCCAAGCAGTGGCGGCAGACAGAGTCCATCATTGTTGACCCAGAGAATATTGTCAGCAGATCTAGAGATCAAGAGAGGCAGAATATTGTCAACATACTAATTGGTGGTCAAGCTAACACTGCAGATCTCATGGTCCTTCCCATTGTCGGAATGGGTGGGTTGGGCAAGACCACCCTAGCGCAGCTCATTTACAACGACCCTAAAGTCGTGGCGCATTTCCAAGTACAGAGGTGGGTCTGTGTGTCAGATGATTTTGATGTTCGTAACCTTGCCAACAAGATTTGTAACAGCTCTCATGAGAACATTGAGAAGGCACTGCAGAAGCTTCAGAAAGAACTCAGTGGAAATAGGTACCTTATTGCATTGGATGACGTCTGGAATCAGGATGTTGACAAGTGGGAAAAGCTAAAGGCCTGCCTTAAACTTGGTGGTGCGGGTAGCGCTGTACTGACAACAACCCGTCTTGACGGAGTTGTTCAACTCATGGGTACAGTTAAAGCCCATGACATCACAGTTTTGGACAAGAAATTCATAAAGGAAATTATCGAAAGAAGAGCATTCAGTTTGCAAGAGAGTAAGCCTGCGCTACTTAATATGGTTGATGAGTTTGTGGAGAGATGTGCTGGGTCTCCCTTGGCAGCGAAAGCACTCGGATCTGTACTGCGTACCAAGACAAGCGAGAAGGAATGGAAGGACGTGCTAAGCAAAACCAGCGCCTACAGCAAGGACACTGAGATTTTACCTGTACTCAAGCTCAGTTATGATGACTTGCCGTCACACATGAAGCAGTGCTTTGCATTCTGTGCTGTGTTCCCCAAGGATTACGAGATTGACGCGGAAATGCTTATCCAACTGTGGATGGCAAATGGATTTATCCCGGAGCAACAAGCAGATCTAATTGAGAAGGTTGGTGAACAAATTTTTTATGAGTTGGCCTCAAGGTCATTCTTTCAGGATTTGAAGCGTGTCCCATTTGACAAAGATCAAAGCAAGCATGGGTATTGTTCTAGAATTATATGTAAGATCCACGATCTTATGCACGATGTTGCATTGTCTATTATGGAAAAAGAATGTGTTACTGTAATTGAGAAACCTGGTCCAAGTGACTGGTTACCCAATACTGCTCGACATTTGTTTTTGTCATCTTTTGAGCCAGAAGCCATTCTGAATGATTCTCTGAAGAAAAGTTCTCCAGCTATCCAAACACTGCTATGTCGTAAAGTTGTGTGGAATTCATTGCAACATTTATCAAAATACTGCTCCGTGCGTGCACTACAACTCCGCAGCTATGGGAGGGCATTCCCATTGAAACCGAAGCATCTGCATCACCTAAGGTATCTCAACCTCTCGGGAAGCAGTATCAAAGCACTTCCGGAAGATATAAGCATTCTGTATAACCTGCAAACATTGAACCTTTCTGGCTGTCACAATCTTGATCGACTTCCAAGTCAAATGAAGTATATGACTGCCCTCCGTCACCTCTACACTCATGGGTGTCCCAAGTTGAAGAGCATGCCTCCATACCTCGGACAACTCACTTCCCTGCAGACACTTACATGTTTTGTAGCAGGTACTAGCTCCCATCGCAGTAATGTTGGACAGCTGCAGCATTTAAACCTTGGTGGTCAGCTAGAGCTACGTCGGCTTGAGAATGTGACAGAAGCAGACGCAAAAGCGGCGAACCTCGGAAATAAGAAGGAACTCAGAGGACTGACATTAGCATGGACTTCCAGTGGTGAGGAACCCCATGATAAGGTGCTCGAGGGTCTTGAACCTCATTATGGGCTACAGGTTCTAAGGATACATTCCTACGGAGGCACCACTTTTCCATCGTGGATGGGTATGCTGCGAAACATGGTTGAGATTCGTCTTTTAAACTGTGGTGGGTCCGAGAAGCTTCCGCCACTATGGCAGCTACCGGCTCTGCAAGTTCTTCATTTGGGAGGATTGGAAAAACTGCAATGTTTGTGCAGCCGTGTTACATCCCGCACCTTTCCAGAACTGAAGGAGGTTACGCTAGAAGATCTGCCGGATTTTGTGAGTTGGTGCGAAATAAATGGAAGGCAAGGACAACAGCTAATATTTCCTCAGCTTGAGAAGTTGTTTATTAAGTGCTGTCGAAAGTTGACTGTATTACCGGAAGCACCATTGAAGGTACTAGAATTGGAAGACTTGGAGAGCTTTGAGAGATGGGAAGCAGTCGAAGGAACTCAAGAAGAACAGCTTATATTTCCTCTGCTTGAGAAACTATCAATTGGAAAATGTCCACTGCTGACAGCATTACCAGCAGCTATATTTCCGGAAAGATCATTTGGTGGTAACGATACTACGGGATGCTCTGCATTTCCAGAATTAAAGAAACTCGAATTATACGATTTAAGGAGGTTCAAGAGCTGGGGTTTGATGGAAGGAACAGACGGTCAACAGCCGGCATTCCCTAACCTTGAGACTGTTCATATTGACAAATGCCCAGAGTTGACAATTCTACCCAGAGCGCTATGGACATGTTTGTCAATCAAAAGCTGCGATGCGCTCGTGCACTGGCCAGAGAAAGAGTTCGAAAGCTTGGAATCCTTGAGGACGTTTAGCTTGGAATCGATAGCTGGTTGCGCAGAAGCTCCTGAGCCATCAACATCAGAAAGGAGTCAGCTCCTGCCACGTCTCGAGGGAATACATATATATGGTTGTAAAAATTTGGTGGTGTTCGACGTCCCGGCATCTATCAAGGAAATGCGTATTGTGAGTTGCCCTAAGCTTGTGTCCATATTCGGGAAGCAGCAGGGCAAATCATGCAGTGACGTATCGGAGCTGTCATCGTCAGCCGGGGATCACTTCCTTCCACGCCTAGAAATTCTATGTTTAGACAACTGTGGTAGCTTGTCAGGGGTTCTCAATCTTCCCCCGTCCCTCAAGGAACTAAGCATTTATTACTGCGATAATGTTCAGTCCCTATCAGGCCAGCTGGATGCACTCCAAATGCTAGAGATTGCTGGCTGCAGTGGGTTGAAATCACTGAAATCTCGCTCGGGACAGCTCCCATCGTTGGAACTCCTCCATCTTCGTGACTGCAAAACCCTGGCATCCCTACCGGATGGGCAGCAAGCATACCCATCTCTCCGAAAGCTTCGAATTTATCGTTGTCCTGCTATTAAAACGCTCCCTACAAGCCTGCAGCAACGACTGGGCAGCCTCGAGGTGAAACGTCTAGACGGCCGTTATGAAGGTACCCTCCGATTTCTCTCTCTCTCTCTCTGCCACATTTCAGCAACAAATTGAAGCATCCATCCATCCACACATCTTCCGTTACCATTCTGATGTTTGGAGATATACTCGAGCCGGATTACTTTAGGGCTTTAATTAGTTTGAAGATATGTACACGATTTCAAAAGTTGTAAGCTTAGGACATATAGTTCGCACTCGGAAATCGGAATACATGTTTTAAAATGGATCATTTATCAAGTTAGAAAATTGTATGTGACAGTAGACGGTGGTGATTTTTTTGTGTAATAGCCAACATGCGTTACACTTGTGCGCATACTAGTGAGTATTAAATGAAGTGGTTAGATAGATATAGTAGCATCAGTAGTATAAATTTTCATTTCCTCATAGCATCTCCAATAGTGACTTATGAGCTAGCTCTAAGTATATTATTTCATATTTTAATAGAAGAGAGAGAAAAGCTATCTCTTGATCAAGAGCTAGTCTCATACACATATTCCAAGATTATGTGAGAGTGTCATGTGAAGCTATTTATGGTATGAGCTATGTGCTAAAAGTTAGTACTATTGGAGAAGTTGTCTTAGAGCTAGTAACTAGCTCATACTGTTGGAGATGCTCTCAGTGCTTTTGTATTACAATTTTTTCATGATACATTAATTTGTACAGATGTGTTTTGACTTCTGACATCCTTTGTGATCAGGGCCTAGGCTATTGAAACCAAATACGTGGAAATATGCCATCCGTAGAAATTAGTGAGCTATCAATAGCTCGATGGAATTACCGAGGGAAGTTATCAAGCAGGTTTGTAATATCAACACTGTGTGTATCCTTTAATTTTTACGGGGACAAGCTAGTAGATTTTTTTTAAGTTGATGCTTCATATTCTAATTATATATCTGGTTTATTGAAAGAAGTTGCTTGCCATCTATAAGGCCAAATCACAATGCTTCTAACACTATTTGCCATGTTTGTTTAGGGCCTAAGCTTTTTTTTTTCTGGTGTTGATTGTGTATGGCTTCTTTGCAGAACTGTTCCCCCACATACACATGGAGAAGAACTCGCTTCGAGTAGAACCATTCCCTTGCAAAACTCGCCATCCTGAAGAGAATGCCCATATAAAGATTTTGCCTCATTGAATTGCAAGATTTAATAATAGAAAAGCTTAGAATACCTAAATTTGAATTGCCTCCTTGAATAGATGAATATACTTTCAATGTAATATGTTCCAGGATGCAAATTCAGCGAAGCTTGTCCAGCTGAAATATGTTTACGAAAAACAAGTGTGTTCCCAGAAAGATATCTTGTTTGAGTAAGTACTTGTGTTTTTCCACTTTAGGTACATCATCATTTTTTTGTTTAATGTAATGTAAAAGTTTATCATCATGATTGTTATCTGCCAACGATTAGACTTTTATCTTCTTCAGCAGCCATTTTCAACTGTGCCCTTCTATTGACAAATTTTTCCTTTTTCACATTAAGTAGAAGGTCGAGTACTCATGTTTGTAAGCTATTCAGTTTCGTTAGTTATATTTAGTTTTATTGTGCAACAGTAACTTGATGGCAAATATACTTGGGGAAAAAAATGATGACAAATAGTGAGTGGTATAATGTTGGTCCCCTCAGGCCCTCACTATTGATGTACACTACAAATGCACTTTTCAATGGCGAAAGATTTACAATTCCTTCAGGATTTGTATGGAAATCTTCTCAGATTTAGTATCACAGAATTGTAGCTTATGTATCACAGCACGCAAAGAGCATAGAAGAATAAACAAAACTACCAGCAGAACCATATAAAAAAATTAAATGTGCTTCACAGTTGAAAATAAAACTACCAGCCGAACCATATAAAAAATGGATGAATGTGCTTCACAGTTGAGCATTGCGAATTGCCATGCATACAATGATTTCTGCAATAAAAAAAGATAAAAGTATCAAATTCTTTGATGGATGGCCATACAACACAAGATGGAGAAATTTCTACAATAAAAGACGAAAGTATCAAAATTCTTTGATTTATGTTGTAATCTTAGTGTTTGTAACAGTAATTTGGCGCATAAGAGAGATTAATTGATCACCCGGTCTGAGTGTTCTTGCCTCTCTTGTTTTTCTCTTAATTATTGGCTAGATTCATGCTAGATTTTGCACTCCAATTCAGACAAAGAGTCTCAAGAAGCAATCACGTATACACTCCAATCAATGTTCCTTTTGCAAACATTCAATCGTGGTCATAAATTGAAGCAGAAGGTGGGAAATATCCATATTCCTTATGTGTGGAAAATTAGCGGTCATGAATCTGGAGCATGTTACCTTGAATCGCGCGGTCATAAATTGAAGCATGAATTCGTCAACTTCCTTTCACCAATTTCAGTTGATCAAGAAAATGAAAGTAAGCTTTAGATTTGCAGAAAGACACATAGAGAGAGAAGGGGTGGGATTGGGGAACAAAATATGATCATTTTCCATTCTGTGCTGCTTCCCTCTCTTTCTTAATATGTTCATGCAGAATTTGTAAGCTTAGGACATATAGTTCGCACTCGAAATCCATGTTTTAAAATGGATCATTTATCAAGTTAGAAAATATGTATGTGACAGTAGACGGTGATGATTTTTATGTGTAACAGCCAACATGTGTTACACTTGTGCACTTACTAGTGAGTATTAAATGAGTAGTAAGATAGATATAATAGCATCAGTGGAAAAAATGGAACAAGTATTCTTTTTACCTAAAATCTTCATTTTCAATGGTTTTGTTGCGTAAATTTTTCATGGTATATTAATTTGTACAGGTATGTTCTGAGTCTTCTGACATCATTTGTGATCAGGACCTAGGCTATTGAAACAACAGACATGGATGGAAATATGCCATCCGAAGAGATTAGTGAGCTAGCATAGCTCGATGGAAATGCTGAGGAAGGTTATTAAGCAGGTTTGAAATATCAACACAGTCTCTGGATCCTTCAACTTTTACAAGGATAAGCTAGTAAAATCTTTTTTACAAGGATAAGCTAGTAGAATCTTTTTTTACAAGGATAAGCTAGTAAAATCTTTTTTACAAGGATAAGCTAGTAGAATCTTTTTTTACTAGGATAAGCCAGTAAAATTTATTTAAGTTGATGCTTCTTGTTCTAATTACAAATCCAGTCTATTGAAAGAAGTTACTTGCCATCTTTAGGGCCAAATCACAATAATTCTAACACTATTTGCAATGTTTATGTTTAGGGCGAAAGCTAATGTACCCAAGGTTTTGGAAATATGGTATCTGTAAAGATTGTTGAGCCTACATCACCGAAGCACTTATACATTGTTGTTAAAGGTAGGATTAATTCTTTCCCTAAACCCCTCATATTTACATTGGTAAACTTAATTGATCAATCACTATTTTTAATTTTGTGCTTTTTTCTAATATTAACTGTTTGTGGCTTCTTTTCAGTTTTATTCCCACACATACATATGGAGAAGAGCCGCCCTTGCAAAACTCGCCATCCTGAAGGGAATGGCCATATAAGGATTTTGCATCATTGAATTGCAAGATTGAAGGACCATGTGAGAAGGTCATCTTTAATGTTGTGATGAACCATTGCAACGTTTTTGGAGTGGTTATTTGATTTTGCAAAAGATCGCTTTTTGTCTGTCGTACTCGGAGTGTACGACTTCATGGTTTACAACATCGTGGTTTACAAAGGTCTGATCGGTTTTGGGTTTGATAGTTCGATCGTTCTTGTGTCAAACAGCCCGAATGGCCTTGTGTTGGGTAGTCCAATCGGCTTTGTGATAGGCGGTCTGAACGGTTTTGTGTTGGGCGGTCCGATCGGTAGATCGACCACGACAAAATGACCACGGATGGTCGCAACTTTAGTACCTGGTCGATGTTGTGCGATCGGTAGTCATAGACTTTACGATCGATAGTCATAGATTTTGCTGTCGATAGTCATAAACTTGACGATCGATAGTCATAGACTTTGCGGTCAGTAGTCATAGACTTTGCAATTGTGTATAGTTCGGTGCTCACATAAGACTGTTACAATTATTAGTAAAGTTGTCTAACTCTTTGTCCTAAAGCTGTGCTCACATGCAAAAAGTAAAATTATGGTACATAGATCATCAACCACATATCAAAGATAAGTTCAAGCTATAGCCACATTTATAAAATTCATCTCAATGCAAAGTCAATAAAAAAACACTGTGTGAAACTCCGAATAACTAACCAGCATTGACTAAAAAAGCATGGCATCAGCAACCATATACTCCAGAGCACACTAACTTAAAAACGAATCCATATTATGTAACATGTTCAACTGGAATATGTACACAAATGCTACAAAAAAAAATCCTCACCTTGGCATCCTTGTCCTTGATGGATTGAAGGCGGAAATGACCCTTGGTGTCATAGAGCAGCCTGTAGTTCTCACCAGTCTTGGGAATAGAAATGACATATTCCAAGTAGAGAACATAACTACGTAAGGTATGATTAATTGAGAAATGCATCCCTGACAAACGACAGACTAAATCAGGAACTGCTTTTCAGCCATAAGTCACAAAAAAAGCCCAAATGATCAGAGAATCTTTTTTTTACAAGGATAAGCCAGTAAAATTTATTTAAGTTGATGCTTCTTGTTCTAATTACAAATCCAGTCTTGAAAGAAGTTACTTGCCATCTTTAGGTCCAAATCACAATGCTTCTAACACTATTTGCAATGTTTATGTTTAGGGCCAAAGCTAATGTACCCAAGGTTTTGGAAATATGGTATCTGTAAAGATTGTTGAGCCTACATCACCGCAGCACTTAAACATTGTTGTTAAGGGTAGGATTAATTCTTTCCCTAAACCCCTCATATTTACATTGGTAAACTTAATTGATCAATCACTATTTTTAATTTTGTGCTTTTTTCTAGTATTAACTGTTTGTGGCTTCTTTTCAGTTTTATTCCCACACATACATATGGAGAAGAGCCGCCCTTGCAAAACTCGCCATCCTGAAGGGAATGCCCGTATAAGGATTTTGCATCATTGAATTGCAAGATTGAAGGACCATGTGAGAAGATCATCTTTAATGTTGTGATGAACCATTGCAACGTTTTTGGAGTGGTTATTTGATTTTGCAAAAGATCGCTTTTTGTCTGTCGTACTCGGAGTGTACGACTTCATGGTTTACAACTTCGCGGTTTACAAAGGTCTGATCGGCTTTGGGTTTGATAGTTCGATCGGTCTTGTGTCAAACAGCCCGAATGGCCCTGTGTTGGGTAGTCCAATCGGCCTTGTGATAGGCGGTCTGAACGGTTTTGTGTTGGACGGTCCGATCGGTAGATCGACCACGATAAAATGACCACGGATGGTCGCAACTTTAGTACCTGGTCGATGTTGTGCGATCGGTAGTCATAAACTTTACGATCGATAGTCATAGATTTTGCGATCAGTAGTCATAGACTTGGCGATCGATAGTTATAAACTTTGCGATCGGTAGTCATAGACTTTGCGATTGTGTATTGTTCGGTGCAATGTGATAGTTTGCTTGTTTGTGTTGATTGTAGGACATTGGAGCTTGGTCGTGGCGAGGCGTTGGAGGACCCAGACTAGGCATAGGGTGGTGCTGGGGTCCATAACGGTCAAAGAGAAGCTGAAGATTACCGAGGCTATGCGGGGTGGTTGCAAGCTAGGCTCTCCGAAACCCTGGCATCCCTACCGGATGGGCAGCAAGCATACCCATCTCTCCGAAACCTTCGAATTTATCGTTGTCCTGCTATTAAAACGCTCCCTACAAGCCTGCAGCAACGACTGGGCAGCCTCGAGGTGAAACGTCTAGACGGCCGTTATGAAGGTACCCTCCGATTTCTCTCTCTCTCTCTCTCTCTCTCTCTCTCTCTCTCTCTCTCTCTGCCCACATTTCAGCAACAAATTGAAGCATCCATCCATCCACACATCTTCCGTTACCATTCTGATGTTTGGAGATATACTCGAGCCGGATTACTTTAGGGCTTTAATTAGTTTGAAGATATGTACACGATTCCAAACGTTGTAAGCTTAGGACATATAGTTCGCACATGGAAATCGGAATACATGTTTTAAAATGGATCATTTATCAAGTTAGAAAATTGTATGTGACAGTAGACGGTGGTGATTTTTTTGTGTAATAGCCAACATGTGTTACTCTTGTGCGCTTACCAGTGAGTATTAAATGAAGTGGTTAGATAGATATAATAGCATCAGTAGTATAAATTTTCATTTCCTCAGTGCTTTTGTATTACAATTTTTCATGATACATTAATTTGTACAGATGTGTTTTGACTTCTGACATCATTTGTGATCAGGGCCTAGGCTATTGAAACCAAATACGTCGAAATATGCCATCCGTAGAAATTAGTGAGCTATCAATAGCTCGATGGAATTACCGAGGAAAGTTATCAAGCAGGTTTGTAATATCAACACTGTGTGGATCCTTCAATTTTTACGGGGATAAGCTAGTAGTTTTTGTTTTTTTGAAGTTGATGCTTCATATTCTAATTATATAACCGATTTATTGAAAGAAGTTGCTTGCCATCTATAAGGCCAAATCACAATGCTTCTAACACTATTTGCCATGTTTGTTTAGGGCCTAAGCTTTTTTCTGGTGTTGATTGTGTATGGCTTCTTTGCAGAACTGTTCCCACACATACACGTGGAGAAGAACTCGCTTCGAGCAGAACCATTCCCTTGCAAAACTCGCCATCCTGAAGAGAATGCCCATATAAAGATTTTGCCTCATTGAATTGCAAGATTTAATAATCAAAAAGCTTAGCATACCTAAATTTGAATTGCCTCCTCGAATAGATGAATATACTTTCAATGTAATATGTTCCAGGATGCAAATTCATTGAAGCTTGTCCAGCTGAAATATGTTTACGAAAAACAAGAGTGTTCCCTGAAAGATATCTTGTTTAAGTACTTGTGTTCTTCCACTTTAGATACATCATCATTTTTTTGTTTAATGTAATGTAAAAGTTTATCATGATTGTTATCTGCCAACGATTTGGCTTTTATCTTCTTCAGTAGCCATTTCCAACCGTGCCCTTCTATTGACAAATGTTTCCTTTTTCACATTAAGTAGAAGGTCGAGTACTCATGTTTGTAAGCTATTTAGTTTCGTGAGTCATATTTAGTTTTATTGTGCAACAGTAACTTGATGGCAAATATACTTCAGGAGAAAAATGATGACAAATAGTTAGTGGTATATTATGTTGGTCCCCTCAGGCCCTCACTATTGATGTACACTATAAATCCACTTTTCAATGGCTCAGGCCTCAATGGCGAAAGATTTACAATTCCTTCAGAATTTGTATGGAAATCCTCTCAAATTTAGTATCACAGAATTGTAGCTTAGTATCACAGCACGCAAAGAGCAGAGAAGAATAAACAAAACTACCAGCAGAACCATATAATAAATTAAATGTGCTTCACAGTTGAAAATAAAGCTACCAGCCGAACCATATAAAAAATCGATGAATGTGCTTCACAGTTGCACATTGCGAATTGCCATGCATACAATCAGTGGCGGACGCAGGAATTTTGGAATGGGTGTTCGAAGTTGTAAAAATATTTTGCAGTACAATATGTGATCATTGATGAATAATATGATGCACATACCCACATTCACAGAATCACATACAAGTATACAACTATACAAGCATTGCTCATTCTCATTTTCATTTTTCAACACATAACCATTATTGAGACATCTAAAGTCAACATTTCTCATTCTGAAATTCAACAATAATTGAACATTTCATCTAAAGATGTAATCTTGATACAATGAGACATCACCAATCACCAGTCTAAACTGCCATTTTCTCTCAAATTCAACATTTCATCTAAACTCTAAAGTCTAAAGTCTCAACCGATTCAGTCATCATTCATCAACATTTCAACAATTCAACTCAACAATCAACATCAATACATCATGCTCAAGTACTCACTGGCCGACTGGGCAACTGGCAGAGGCGCAGTCGCGCGGAGAGGAGGGCCGGTCGGCCGGAGCAGTGGAGCGCCGGAGCGGAGAGCCGAGTGATGACGCGGTGTCGCGGTCGGGCCCACCGTCGAGGTGCCGGCGGAGCGGAGGGCCGGACAGCCAGATCTAGGATCTGGCGCCTGGCGGTGTCGCGGACGGCCGACAGCGGACCTTGTGGTGCCGGCGCCTGGCGGAGCGGAGAGCCGGAGTGCCGGAGCGGAGGGGCGGAGCGCCGGAGCGGAGCGGCGGCGCGGAGGGCTGGAGCGCCGGAGCGGAGCCCAGATCGATGCGGGAGGCGGGCTAGAGGCGCGGTCGGCGCCGAGTCGCCGTCTCGCCGATTAGGGTTCAGGCTCTCCGCCTCTGCGTCGCTGCGTCGGGTCGGCTGTCGGCAGGAATGGGGTCGGGGTCGGGGGAAACGGGGGCCGGGGGAGCAGGCCGCAGGCGCGCATGCAGATTCCCTCGGGCTGACAGGCTGGGTTGGCTTTCCCTCGGACGCGCCGCGCGCGCATGCAGATTCCCTCGGGCGGTCGGGCCGGGCAGCAGATTATGACTTCAAATAGATAAACTGGCCCAGTTATATATATACATATGTAATATACCCTATATATACTAGGTTTTTGTCAAAAATTTTGGGTGTTCAGCTGAACACCCTTGACCCACTGTAGATCCGCCCTGCATACAATAATTTCTGCAATAAAAAAAGACAAAAGTATCAAAATTCTTTGATGGATGGCCATACAACACAAGATGGAGAAATTTCTGCAATAAAAAAGACGAAAGTATCAAAATTCTTTGATTTATGTTGTAATCTTAGTGTTTGTAACAGTAATTTGGCGCATAAGAGAGATTAATTGATCACCCGGTCTGAGTGTTCTTGCCTTTGTTGTTTTTCTCTTAAGTATCAAAAGTGGTTTAGTTCTTGTATATGAGAAAGTGAAACCTAGTGTTATGTGGGGTTAACGGGTTTCCCCCATTGTGTTAAGTAGATAGTATCCACTTTGGGTGGTAGGTGACTGGTTGCCGACCTATAAAAGAGGGTTGGTATAGAGACATGGGTGTCGATCCATCTAACCCCTCTCTCATGTGCTCTCTTGCTTGTATGGTTACGGTTTGAGAGTAGAGCACGGAGTGTGCTCTTTGTTCTCTAAGATGTAATAGCTGTAAAACCTACTATTGTAGGGGTGGCCCCCACCTAAGCCCAGCCGGCCTGTTCAAAGGCCGCAAGGCCCAAAATGGGCATGTGTAATGACATAAATACCCTTGAGAGGGATACTCAGATGTAAGGGCAATATTGTAAAAGCACTCCCCATGAGGATATATATACAACACGGGTCATGGGGGAACCCTAAGCATTGCTCACCTAACTCTCCACTACCATACTCTCTCTCTGTTTGGTCTGTAACCACAACACCTACCTTCTCCGGTAGCACTACATCAATCTTTGATTATCTTCTTGTCTATCTCTTTATTTGCTTGATTTGCTCTGTTTTGGATTGGTCTCTTCTCTACTCTCAATCTTTTCTTGATCGGAAGGTTTTTATCTTGATTTCCTTGGTGTTCTGACTTGCCATCACATGTGGGAATATACCTAGAGCCATCTTGGGCATCATCTACCCACGAGTAAGTTGTTTTCACCAATTTGGGCTTTTTGCTCTGTTTTGGCTCAACCTTTCCTCAAATGGAAAAAGGTTTCAACTTTGGCCATTTTTTTACAATTGTTTGTTGGAATAGGTTCCTGCTAGGGTAGATAAGACCCCTGCAAAGTTTCACCCCTTTTGAATAATCCAATCAAAAGTTACGTGGATTTTAGATCTCGCGGTTGTGCTAAAAACTCTGCTCTTCCTATCCTGGTTTTCAACCACTCATTGGTCTTCGACCATGTTAGTTTCTTGATCACTCACTGGTTTCCAACCACGTTGGTTTTCAACTACTCATTGGTCTTCGACCACGTTTGTTTTCGACCACTTATTATTCTTCAACCACGTTGATTTCTCGACCACTCGCTGGTTTTCGACGACGTTGGTTTTCAACCACTCATTTGTCTTTGACTATGTTGATTATTCGACCACGTTGGATTTTGACCAGTTGTTGGTTTATGACCACATTGGTTTTCAACCGCTCACTGGTCGTAGACCACTCAAATCGTATTCCGATCACTTTAACTTCCAACCGATTGCAGTAGTACCGTAGGAACAACAACGATAGTACCGCACCTGCTGATTTTACTTTGTAGTTCAGCTCTGTGTTTCTTTGGATCTTGAATAGAGTTTTTATCTGAATTTTCATAACTTTGTAGCTTTCGAAGCAAAGGATCTAGGAATACTTGGAAATTTTTTTAAGGCACTATTCACCCTCGCTCTATTGCCTATCTGATCCTACAAAGATTGATAATAAAAAATCCTAATATACCTAAATTTGAATTACATCTTCAAATAGATGGTCCTCGCTATTGATAAATATACACTACAAATGCAATTTTCAAAGGCTCAAAGGCCAAAGACTTACAATTCCTTCCTAATTTGTACGGAAATCCTCTCAAATTTAGTATTACAGAATTGTAACTTATGGTATCGTACCACTCGAAGTTAAACCTAAGACTAAAACCAGCTACACAAAAAGCAGAGAAAATGATCAAACATAAACAAAACTACCTATATAAAGAATTGAAGGATTGCGACTTGTTACGCAAAAAATACAATGATTTATGTAATACATGATATCCAACTTGACCGCACAGTTGGAAGTCTGATCGTCCGTAGTAATGTACTCCTTTTACTAAACTAAAACTATGTAAAATTTTCCCAACAACATGATTCTTTGATTAGAAGGATAATCTTATTCAGTTATTCATAAACACAAAAACAATGGATAGCACGGAACGCCAGAACCTTTGCCTGAATTTCTTTTAGTACACCATACCCGAATATCACCCAGAAACCAAATCATTTCAGAACACACGAAAGGAAACCAGACAATACAGAAACAAGATCATATTTAGAGTAATCCAATGGCTTGATCATAACATGAAGGAAGCAAAACTGGAAGAGGTGTGTCTCTGCAACACTTTTTAAACATCTACATTTCAACTAGGATGGAACATCAGTTGCCAACTCAAACAAAAGACAAAACTTCAAATAGACAGGATCGCAATTCTCATATTCTCATTGAGATTCTGCTACAGCAAAACTCTGGCACGTGCACTGCATTTAAGCATTGGCAGCAGCCTGAAGAGCAGCATCCCGCTTCCTCTGCTCTTCAATGATGCTGAGCTTGATACCCATGGACTTGGGGAGGCTCACCCAAGGCTTGTTGCCCTTGCCAATAGTGAACACATTGCCAAGACGAGTGGCAAAGACATGGCCCAATGCGTCTGTCATGAACCGGGGTAAATACCACCAAGAGGATGGCCGAATGGCGTTGGTGTAGAAGGAGAGAGAGAGAGACTAGATGAGGAAGACTATGATAATTCTCTGATTGATTCCAATAGCATGTGATAGCCCCTTATATAGATGGCTTCCCCTAACAGATAGAATCTAATTCCAATTATATCTCTAACTAATATCATATCTCTAACTATATCTCTATTACAAGGAAACCTATCTCTAACTCAAATAGAAACCAATCTCTAATTCCTAATAATAACCCGACTGGCCCAAGACTCACGTCTATGACATTACACCCCTCTCGGACATGCAGCTCGTCTTCGAGCTGCTAGGCGTCGGTCATGGCGCCAATGGAAGACCTCTGACGCCGGTGTAGAAGACGAACGGTGGCGTGTCCTGCAGCGGATGGAGACAACCGTCCAGATCCAAGCGGAACAAGGCGAAACGATGCCTGCAAAATAATAATTTTTTATTTTTTTGAATTTTTTTGTTTTCCTTTATTTTCTTTTTTTTTGGGAAAAGATTTTTCCCCTTTTTTTACCTTAAAGAATCAATCGGTCGGTTTCTAAACCGACCGAGACGCACAAACACAAAGCGGTGACTAAAGGGACGGCGTTGGCGGCGGTTCCGGGCGATGGCGGCCCTGGCGGCGGTTCCGGGCGATGGCGGCCCTGGCGGGGGCGAAGAGCGGTAGCGGCTGGCCGGAGGAGCGGCTGCGGCGGCAGCTCGAGTGGAGGTGGACCAGGCGGCAGCGGCTGCGACGCAGCGGAGGTGGCGATTGCGGGAAGTGGCAGTCGGCGGAGCAGCAGGCGGAGCGGGCGCCCTGCGGAGCGGCGACGGCGCGGCAGAAGTGGCCCGGGCGGAGGCGGATCTGGAGCGATGGTGGTCGGGCGTTTCCGACCACGGAATCGGCGATCGGCGGAGCAGCCGCGAGGAGCGGCAGCCGGCGGAACGGGTGGCCGGTGTAGCGGCGACCGGAGGAGCAGTGGCCAGCGGAGCGGCAGTCGAGGGGGCGGCCGATGGCTGACGCAGAGGGCAGACGGCGCTGACAAACGGAAGGCTGCCGGCGGCAACAGAAGACGTCCCGGCTGCGTTGGCCGACGCCGGACGACGGCGGTTGGTGGAGGCGGCGAGGGACGTCGGGGTCTCGTTGCTCCGGTCTGACCGCTGGAAACCCTTGATTTTCGGTCAGACCGCCGACTTTCCTCCGGTTCAACCTCTCTTCTTGCTCCTGTCCGACCCCTGCATCTTCTCCTTCCTCGTTCTTCAGCATGGTTCCACGGTTTGATGCGCCATGGCCGTGGCCGGCGAGCTCGGCGATGGGGCGAGGACAGCCTCGTCCTCCTCGTCATTAGAGGAAGGCAATGCGACGGGGGTTATGACGACCGTTTTTGAAGGCTTGGGTGCCGCTGCCTTCTTGCGATGCACCTTCATCAGATTCTCCCAGGATTCCTTAAGTTCATTTATCTACTTGCTCATATTGGCCATCACGGTTTCCATCTGATCATAGAGCGCTTGGTCAGAACCATGGTAGCAGAAGTCGTGGGAATGTATCGACTGCTCTGATACCAAGTTGTCATGAACCGGGATAAATACCACCAAGAGGATGGCCGGATGGCGTAGAAGGAGAGGGAGAGACTAGATGAGGAAGACTATGAAATTCTCTGATTGATTCGAATAACATGTGGTAGCCCCTTTATATAGATGGCTTCCCCTAACAGATAGAATCTAATTCCAATTATATCTCTAACTAATATCATATCTCTAACTATATCTCTAATACAAGGAAACCTATCTCTAACTCAAATAGAAACAAATCTCTAATTCCTAATAATAACCCGACTGGCCCAAGGCCCATGTCTATGACAGCGTCCTCCACGTAGATGGTCTCAAAGCTGCCCTTATGCTTCTCCCTGTTCTTAATTACACCAACACGACCAGTATTCCTTCGTCCAGTGACCATAACAACGAGGCCAACATCAAACTTATCAAGTCAACGATCTTGCTGGTATCCAGGTCAATCTTGATTGTGTTGTTCGCCTTAATCAGAGGGTCTGGATAGCGGATGGTGCGTCCATCATAAGTGTTCAGGTATGGAATGCCCTTCTGACCAAACTGGGGTGACTGAACCTTGCACAACTTGAACTAAAAACAAAATGTAATAATAACAAACATTTAGACCATACAGCCCAAAATACTATAACTACAATGATGAAGATGATGAGCAAGGGAAAATATAAGACTGTTACAATTATTGGAAAAATTGTCTAACTCTTTGTCCTAAAGCTGTGCTCAAATGCAAAAAGTAAAATTATGGTACATAGATCATCAACCACATATCAAAGATAAGTTCAAGCTGTAGCCACAATTATAAAATTCATCTCAATGCAAAGTCAATAAAAAAACAGTCTGAAACTCCGAATAACTAACCAGCATTGACTAAAAAAGCATGGCATCAGCAACCACATACTCCAGAGCACACTAACATGAAAAAGAATCCATATTATGTAACATGTTCAACTGGAATATGTACACAAATGCTACAAAAAAAAATCCTCACCTTGCCATCCTTGTCCCTGATGGATTGAAGGCGGAAACGACCCTTGGTGTCATAGAGAAGCCTGTAGTTCTCACCAGTCTTGGGAATGGAAATGACATCTTCCAAGGAGAGAATATTACTACGTAAGGTATGATCAGTGGCGGATCCAGGATTTTACCAAAGGGTATGCCGCATCAAAATTTTCATATGCAATTCGGTAAAACCATTTGCCAATTCGGTAAATAATTGTAAAATTTGCACCATAATTCAGTATACAGGCACTAAATCATACGATAAGTCTTCAATTCAAGGATTAAGTTGAAAACTTGCACAAATTACAATATAAATAGTTCAAACATCATACTAATAGTCTTAAATATATATAAAAGAGACTTACAATACTACTTGCCTGACTTTTTTGGCCTACGCTTTCTAAAGGACATGAAAGTCTCGATTATATCATCTTCATCCACTTCAAAGAAAATATCCCGCCCAATAAATGTGACTAGACAATCATCCAAAAGACTATCACCCATCTTATTTCTTAACTTTGTTTTCACTAAAACCATTGTAGAAAATCTGAACATGTTTTCATAAATTGAATTCTAAGGTGGACATGGCAGCATGGCACATCCATCTCAAAACTTCTATCGGAACTAAACATAGGTACCGGTATGTCTTGAACTTAGAAGTAAAAAATAGGAATTGTTTTGCTCTCCCACAAAGTCAGAAAGATTATTTGTGTCCGATTTCAAAGATCAAGGAGCAAAATTTCTCTACCCCTTGACAGAGTAATCAAGATGTTGCAGTAGAAGTTGACCATATGAAATGAGTAAAGCTAATGCAGAGTAAACACATGAAGGAAAGTAGGGAGACTTGCCAAAGTCCAGTAAGGTCCATGAATTCGGTTTCATATCACCAGATGCAACTTTGCTAAACTGATTCTCGCCAATGTCTCTCATCTTGGAACTGCAATGTAAGGATACAATCCCACATATCATATGCTGAGTTACACAACAGTCATAATTAAACTCGTAATATGACATCAAGTAGCTAGTGCATATTCAAGTCACTCTACGATTGAAATTATGTGGGGAACTTGTTGTGCTAAGTCCTAGTTCAACAAAAGAGTCGATGCAAAGTGGCTTCACGAAAAGTACACGAATATCGGCAGCCTTTACCTCGTTTGCAACTTTAGCCAGAGAGACAGCAACTGAAAAATAAGGTAAACAATGATCGGATTTAAGACCCATAACAGCAGATGGACTTCTATGGAAAAGAAAACTTCAGCAGCATGCATTCTTGAATTATGCTATGCTAATGTTAATTTTTTTCTGAACATTTTTTTCAGCTTAGAGCGGTTTCTTGGTTTAACTTTGCAGATGGTCGATAAGCATTAAGCAGAGACGAGCAAGAGAAAGGAGTGGAGAGGCACGTACAGGACAAGCACTCGGCGTCGTCGTCGGCCTCAATGGCCGGAGTCCCACCTCCACCGGCGCTGTACACCACCTCGCCATTCTTGTTGAGCAAATCCTCGAGCAACTTGTCCGCGTCGTCCCCTCTTCCAGAGTCCTGCCCGAGCAAGAGAAACACAGAGAAAATTTCAGAACAGGAGCAGAAGATGGACACAATAGCCAAACTTGTTCAAGAGATAATCACATTAGACGAAGAGGAGGACGGAGAGCGACCTCGGCAGAGGACGGCGGGGGACGGCAGGTCGCTCCTCAGGTGCGGGCTCCGGTGGTGGAGGACGCCGCCGGCGCGCCGCGGCATCGGGTTCAGCAGGACGGCGGCTGGGGGCGCGCAGGCGAGGCCGTGGCTCGGGATGGCGCCTCTCATGCTAGCCTGCAGCTACGAAATTTTCCACGGGATCGAGGCGGCGCGTGCGGCAGACGAAGCGCCGGTACTGAGTTCGGCTAGATCCAGGTATGCCGTGGCCCACCCGGCATACCCTGTAGATCCGCCCCTGGGTATGATTAATTGAGAAATGCATCCCTGACAAACGACAGACTAAATCAGGAACTGCTTGGTAAGGAAAGAAACAAGCGTGCTTACCCATGAAACCAGCAGGGTAGGTCTTGTCAGTCCTGACCTTCCCAATGACCAACACTTGGCGCTGCATCAGGATGGAGATCACCTCACGGTATGTCAGCGCATATTTGAGCCTGTTCCTGGTGATGAGGATCAGGGGAAGGAACTCCCTGGACTTGTCCAGATGATGGCTTGGGAGCCTGAAAAGCACATAAAGCAGCTCCGCGCATTACAATACAGAACAACAGAATGGTGGAGACCATTTCAAGCACACAAAATCAAGATGTTTCAATTTACAAAAGCTCCACCAAGCTTGTCCAGCATCCAATGCTTCGGCGCATTCAGCCTCTTCAGATGCTTCTTCAATCCCCTCGCCTGTTCAAAAAATAACAGGATGACTATATTAAGTATTCTTCACCACTAACTCACAGAAATAGTGGCATATAAACTGGTACAGGTTCCACAGGCTCCAAACGTTTATGATCACTTAGAAATTACGTTCTAAATAATTAGATACTAAAAAATATAGCAGTCAAATCACTGGCAAGCACCAACAGAACGCAAACTTAAATCGATACCTACAATTTTCCACAAGGTCGTACAATTTTCCACGAGGGCCTACAATTTTACACAAGGTCCTAAATCAGTCCTAGGCCATCAAGAAACCACAAATAGACGACACAACACATCAAAAGATTGCATAACCCTCACACCTGCGCAGCAATCTACAATACACACCGCATCATTTTCCAAGAAACAATAATTGTATTCCATCCCTCCTTTTGCGTTCGATTCTACAACATTACCCACACACCTAAACAATACCCACCCTAATGACAGATGCTTTCTACATACTACAAATCTAAGAACAAAGACACAGTGCAGTGCTACAGATTATTGAAAAAAAAACAAAGGAACGAAACAGAGGAGGAGCAGATCATGAACGGAAGCAGCGCTCACCATGGTTCCGGGCTCGAACTAGGGCGCCGGAGACCTTGCCGTCCGCCCGCGCGCCCACGCCAAGAGGAGAGGAAGGGAGAGTGCTGCGGTGGTAGGTTTTTGGTTGGTCTTACGGTTTTGTCCTTGGACCTACTGGGGAAATTTAACTTTTTGCCACCCTTAAGAATGCCACCTATCCAAATGCCATCCTCTTCGTTGCAATTAATATTTTGCCACTCTCGAGCCTACGTGGCGCCTAGTCACCGCCATGTCAGCGCCCGCGCCTCCCCGCGCCACCGCCCGCGCCGCCCGGCCTCCCCGCGCCACCGCTCGCGCCCGCGCCGCCGCACGGCCTCCCCGCGCCCGCGCCTGCGCCACGCCGCCTGCGCCTCCGTCCCCGCTCGCCCGCGCCTCCCTCCCCGCGCCCACGCCTGCGCCGCCCGCGACTCCCCGCTCGCCGCGCGCTCAGCGAAATCTTTCGGTAGGCGAGCAGGGAGGGAGGCGCGGGCGGCGCAGGCGCGGGCGCGGAGAGGCCGGGCGGCGGCACGGGCGCGGGCGGTGGCGCGGGGAGGCCGGGCGGCGGCGCGGGGAGGCGCGGGCGCTGACATGGCGGTGACTAGGCGCCACGTAGGCTCGAGAGTGGCAAAATATTAATTGCAACGAAGAGGATGGCATTTGGATAGGTGGCATTCTTAAGGGTGGCAAAACGTTAAATTTCCCGGACCTACTGTGTGTGTTTTAGGCTTTGATCGTTTGGTATTTGTGGGAAAATGGGCTCGGCCTACCACCAGTGTAGCGCCGTGAACCGTTGAAGTATAGCGTCGTCGTCGTCTTAAATTGTCATAGTGAATTGATCTAAAAAATAATATCATACTGAGGAATTTGCCTCCTTTGGGGGAAAAATCCAAATACCCAAGTAAATAGGGGTGAAAACGGATTGGATCGGATAGTGTCCAAATCACATCGTATTCATACTTGTAAATGAATACAAATATGAATATTGTTGAATACGAATACTAATCGAATATTGTAACGAATACAAATTCAAATAGAATATCTACTCAATTCGGTCAGATTCGGATATCCTCGTAATTTATGTAGTATGAATATATTAATGGCATTTTATCCTTATACAATCACGTTTAATCATTCTAATTCATTTATTGCACCTAAAGAAACACGAATTCACGTTCAATTAAAAAAACTTATCCAATTAATTAGTTATATTGTAATAAAATATGCATATTGCTTCGTCGAATACGGATACGGATAGTCCAAATCAAATAACATTTTGTATGGTAAAAGTCCATACCATATTTGCATCCATATTTTTTATGTGAATTCGAATACAAATAGGATAGAAATTATTAATCGAATAGGAAAATATATACCATATTCGTATCCTATCGAATATGATAACAAGATAATATGGATAATTCATATATGCTTTTCACCCCAACATGTAAGTCACTTGGATTTTTGCATTTTTTTTCCTATATCTTAATCAAAATTGCTATCTATTGGTCGCTTGAAAATTAACAATGTTTCAATCAATTTTTTTTTACCTTTAAGATCGTGCATGGAGATTCATGCTTAGGAGGTCGTCTTCATCTTTTTCGGGCGGTGGCCGCGACGGCGTCTTCACCGGTAGGATTCACTGATGTCCCTAGGGCTTAGAGGGAGGCCACGGTGGCAACGCTTGGCGGTGGATGGTGGAGGCGGTGGTGCGATAGTGTTGCTACTGGACGCGTGCGAGGAGGAGAGCGGTGGATGTTGGAGGTCGGCGATGGTGAATCTGGAGGTAGTAGCCACTGTAGAGGAGGAAGAGAGCTGGCAGGGGAACCTTAAAAAGCAGGAAGAAAGTGATGGTGACGACGTGGATTTGGATGTGGGGCAGATGAGGAGGCGGCAGGTGATGGGGAGGAGCTCACCGACACTACTACAGAAATCCACATTACAGACGGTTCAGAAACGTCATCACAGACGGTTTTCTGAACCGTCTGAAATTATGGGTCAGTGATAATCCAAGTTATCACAGACGGTTTTTGAACCGTCTGTGATTATCCGATATCACAGACGGTTTTTAATAAAAAGCCGTCTGTGATATCGGATAATCACAAACGGTTTTTAATGAAAAACCGTCTGTGATATTCCCCCCCATAACAGAATCTATTTCTGTTTATTGGCTAGCGTCAGGAAATGCTAGCCATGCCCTCTGAAACAAGCAGATAAACAAGTATATGTATACATACAATTCACATCTCAATTCATTTGACAAACATCCAATTCACATCACATTTCATTCAGACATAAGGCATCCATTTCGCAAATGAATTAATTGAAATGAAATAAAATATCCATTTACAATTTCACAATTACAGAGTGATAAGAGCAATAAAAAATCAATCTGCGCAGTGGAACTCTCCATCTGATCTTACAACTTTAGACCACAAAAACCAAATTAACTCTCCTCGAATTTGTGCTAAGTCCGCCTGTTCCAATGCAGATTTAGAGATGGGCGCATCCTGTAGATAGGAATATCAACGCGCGCACATATAAAACCTGACATGTATGAAATAAATGTGGGAAGATTGACAAACCTTAGAATTAGTGATCTTGGTGGAATCGAGGAGTAGTCTCATATGGTGGCACACGTAGTATCCACACGTGTTGCCCGGCTGCTGCTGGTGGCACTGCAAAAAATAGAATGTGTTAAATCAAGTGGCATTACTAAGTGTTGTATATGATTAATTAATGTGTAGCTAGCGAATACCGGAAAATTGCGTATATGTTTCAAGGTCTTGGCCCCTGTCGTCGAGCCATGTGTTTGTTGAACGTATGTGGCGAACGACCTCCGTTATTCGAAAAAGTTAGATTAGTCATTCGGAAGGAAAGAAAGAGTACAATGTACAATGTACTTACTTATCGAGTACAGTGTACTTGGATTTGTTCTTACTTAGAGAATCAAGGTATATAACCTTGTTCCATTTTGGTATAAGTACAATTAAAATCCAATGGAACTGCTCATTGTATGGCATAAGAACAAATTCCTTATCTTGGTGAGCCAGCAGTGCTTCTGTAATATAGCTCTCGACGAAGGATGCATCCTCGGCGATGGTATCAATGGCGACCAAGCGTGGGTCCAGGAAACCAATTGATGATTTCGATGATCTAGCTTCGGTCAGCATATATCTATATATATACACAGAAAAGCAACAAATTGTGACATATATCGGTATTACGTGAACAGAGACTGTGATTGTACAGACTTACAGCGTCCAGCATCGAACGAGTGAGGCGTCGAGAGCGTTGAGTGTGAAAAGACCAAATATATCGTCAAAGGTCACCGGGAAGACACATTCCTGAAGTTCGTGCAAGAAATGTTCCCGCTTGAATTTGACAGTGATACCTGAGCGCCGTTCTGCCTCTGGTCTACCGGACTGTTCCATATACCACTTGTGGAATCTTTGGCAACCAAGTCCTAGCTTTTCGAGTTGCTCTTTCGGGACTATCATCGGCTCGCCAAGCACGCATTTGCGGGCCAAAGGGTGGTACGGCATATCATCATTGGTCTTCTTTGCTTTGCCCTTGCTGGCCTTGCTGCCTCGACTATAGGTCGACTTCACGGAAGTCGACTTTGAAGGTAGCAGCGGTGCAAGTTGCGCTGGCGAGAATAGGGCCCGTGGAGATAGCACCGGTGTAGTATCCGGTGGTGGAACCGACTGGTCTTGTAATGGAGATGGCACCAGTGCAAGTTGCTCTGGTCCTGCCACCGGTGAAGAAGCCTCCAGGGAGATGTCGCTTTTGGGCCACTGGATGAGTGTTCCAATGGCCTGTCCTAGAGTCACGATCTCGTCGTTGGGGGGCTTCGGTAGCGGGACCACATCAAAATTGACATACACACCATCCACATTAACTTTTGCGAAGCCTGGCACTAAAGCTTGACCGTGCACCATGGCCCCGATACCAGATGAATATGCCTGGCCCCAAGCAGCGTACAAGGGAATGGAGCCATATCTCACTTGGAGTCTGCAGTTCGTAGGCTCCTACATAACGATACAAAATTAGCTACTCGAATAGGCCTACCAATGGAGCAAGCATTCGAGAGGTAATAATTATTACCAGGATATCGTCCACAGGAAATTTGGCCTGGGATTGCGTCGGATTGGATGCGCAGCTACTCGGACGGTTGTGCAGGCTGGCTAGCACATGAGCGGCGTCAGCGGCCTGCTGACTTTCTGTCTGTTTCCGCACCTCATCTCTGATTACACTAGCCAGCGAATCCATTATCTCCTGTCTAAGAGATGCATTGATCTCTTCTCGTAGCTGTGCGTCACGCTCGGCTTTGTTTCTCTTCCTGCGCCGATACATGTCGGAGTCATCTTGGAAACCTTGTTTCCAAGGAACGTAAAGCCCAAGGCCTCTCGTACGGCCCGGGTGCTCCTTGTTTCCCAGGGCCACGGAGAGCATATCATTCTCCCTTATTCCCTGGAATGATCCCAGGGTAGATTGAAAACTCAGCTCTTCCTGCAAGAGCACGACATGTCATTTCAATTCGTACGAAGTTGTGGAGTAATTACAAGCTACGTAGTTCGATCGATTTCTTACCAGGCGCTCGGACACTTGCTGGTCTGCAGGGTTTCGAAAGGTGACGTCCCCCGATGTCGTTGTAGATGACCTTGCTCTAATCCAATTTCGAGCGCGGTCATCCGGGATATTGGAAAACGGCGGGGCGATGTCCTGTGCAGCTGCCAGCTCATCCTCCTTCCTCCACTGCAGGATTTTACCCGCATACCCAGCTGTGCCAAGTCTGTGGGTGTGTGTTTTTTGCCTGGAGGGCCTTGTGCGCCACACTTGTACTTTTGAAATCTTCGGCCGTTTTCATCGCCTTGAACTCTTCCTATTGTGGTTCCAGGAATGGGTATTTATGAACAGGTGTTTCGTCCGTCTCCACGTATTTCTTGACAAGCGTGCTCTTGAAGTTCTTCCATGCCTTGCACGCCGCTTTGTAGGTTTGTTGTTGCACAGCGTCCAGGTGTTCTTCTGGGAACTCGAACGATGCCAAAATTTCGGTCCACAGCTCACGTTTCCGAGTGTCAGGCACGTTCTTCCACGAATTGTATGTGATCTCAATTCGTTCTCGTGCAACTACTCCGACCATGGTTTGGAATGCGTTTACTGCTTTTTGAGGAAGGACAGGGACCCCAGATTCATTCACCGCTGTGATGGTCTGTCGGCCCTCAGGCTTCTTTGATAGCCCTCTTCCTTGGCGTCTTGATGTTGGAGCGGACGCCTCCGGCGATGATGTTGAAGAATGCGCGGGTGACATGTTGCTCATTTTGTGGGTCTATTAAGATAAGATGAGAAAGTGATCATATTGAATTGGAAGAGAGGAGTAGAGGGGAGGGGGAGAAGGGAGGGGGTGATATGGACATAGAGAGGGGGTGATGTGCCTATCTTAGCACCTACTTTAGTTGCTAATACTATAAACCAAATAGCAAAGTCCCTAAACAAAGTTCTATGAAGCAAATGACACAAACCAATGTATCAAGTCCTTTTTCCCGCAAAATTCAAGGCACTTTCACTACAAAAGTGCAAAAAAAGACATTCAGATTTTTCGTTGAGCAGCCGACATAGCCGACTTCTTCGCTGAGCGACTATCCATCTGCTTCTTCCCACTCCTTGTACTTCATCTCTGGTCTCTGCATCACGTACGCCAGTAGCGATGATTCATCTAACTGAATCATCGATGAATCATTGCTACTGGCATACGTGATCCAGAGACCAGAGATGAAGAGAAGGAGTGGGAAGAAGCAGATGGATAGTCGCTCACCGAAGAAGTCGGCTATGTCGGCTGCTCACCTTAGAATCTGGGAATGCCTTTTTTTTGAACTTTTGTAATAAAATTGCCTTAAATTTTTTGCCTGGAGTGTGTTACTTGCTTCATGCCCCCTGAAGGCCTGTGTGGCATATACTATTACTACAAGGTCTCTAAACAAAGGTCTATGAAGCAAATTTTTTGCCTGGAGTGTGTTACTTGCTTCATGCCCCCTGAAGGCCTATGTGGCATATACTATTGCTTTATTTGCTGTTTTTTGGCTAGATACATGGAGCATTTTGGTGGAAAGATTAACTGTTTTGTCAGGTGCATGACTACCAATTCGAAGCATAGCATAGCCGAGGCACATCCGAGGTCTGCTGCTGTGTCTTGAGGAATGCCAAGAGCTGGTCTTCAGATGGGCATAGCATAGTTTGTGGAATGCCACATCTGAAGACCACGGTCGTGACACCGTACTTGTCAACCTTCACCTGTGGGAGATGCACCCAACGGCAGCGAAATAAGGGGATCTTGAAAACCACATAGTCGAGCTCCCAAATCTCTTCTATGAAGCCATAGTACGAGTTTCTCGACCCATCGGTACTGAATGCATCTATGCGGACACCGCTGTTCTGGTTAGTGCTCTTGACATCCTGAGACTGCGTATAGAATGTGTACCCATTTATGTCATATCCTTGCCATGTCACAACTGTAAATGTCGGCCCTTTTGCCAACCATGTCAGCGTCTCACTCGGCGAGCTCCTAGCGATTTGCTCCTTCAACCATTGGTTGAACCGACGGTTGTGTTGCCTCATGATCCAAACATCCAGCCGCTCCGGATTCTGTTGCCGAAGCACATCCTTGTGCTGGTCCACATAAGGGGCCACTTCAGTCATGTGTTGCAACACCGTGAAATGGGCTTGAGTATACGTGTCCATATCTGGAGTGATTACTTTTCTTCCGATAGTTCCGAGACCCTTCAGCCTCCCCTCATGACGAGATTGAGGGACACCTATCGGTTGAATCTGAGCCATATAATCGACACAAAACTCAATGACCTCTTCGCTTGCATAACCTTCGACGATGCTGCCCTCCGGCCGAGAACGATTCCGTACGTAGGACTTGAGCATTCCCATGAACCTCTCAAATGGGTACATGCTACGTAGGAATACGGGCCCGCACATTTTTATCTCCCACACAACGTGAACAATGAGATGGACCATGATATCGAAAAACGAAGGAGGGAAATACATTTCAAGGTGACATAGAGTCATCACCACCTCGTCCTGCAGAGCATCTAGTCCTTCGGGATCGATGACCTTCTGAGCAATTGTGTTAAAGAAATAACATAGCCTCATGATTGTCTCTCGGACTTTGATCGGCAAAATATTTCTAATTGCAATAGGGAGCATCTGTGTCATCAGCACATGACAATCATGAGACTTCATGCCATTTAACTTCAAATCTTGCATCGAAACAAGTTTCTTCACGTTGCCGGAGTAACCAGACGGAACTTTGACACCATGCAAGCACTGGCACAGTTCTGTTTTCTCAGCCTTGGACAGAGTGTAACACGCAGGGGGAAGGTACGTTCGTGCATTATCAGTGCATGTCGGTGCTAACTCAGGCCTGATGTCCATGTCAGCCAAGTCAAGCCGTGCGTTGACGCCGTCCTTTGTTTTATCACTGATGTTCAGTAAGAGACCAATCAAGATGTCGCACACATTCTTTTCTACGTGCATGACGTCGATGCAGTGCCGAACATCTAGGTACTCCCAATAAGGTAAGTCCCAAAATATTGATCTCTTCTTCCAGGTGTTCTTCTCATGAGCCCTCAATTTACGTCCCTTTCCGACGACAACATCTAAATCCTTAACCATATCATAAACCTCGTGTCCCCTTAAATGCCTTGGAGCTGAACCGTCTTCCTTCTCTCCGTCAAATTGTTTCTTCATCTTGCGGTATGGGTGAGCCCTCCGAAGGAACCGGCGGTGACGCATGTAGACGGTTTTGCGTGAGTGTCTCAGCCACACACTCTCGGTACCATCTAAACAGTGAGTACAAGCTTTGGCACCTTTTGTACTATGGCCCGATAAGTTACCAAGGGCAGGATAATCATTTATGGTGCAGAACAATAAGGAGCGCAGAGTGAAGTTCTCTCGTTTGTATGCATCCCGTACCTGTACCCCTTCGTTCCACATTACTTTTAGATCTTCCACCAACGGTGCTAGGAACACATCGATATCATTCCCAGGTTGTTTTGGACCTTGGATAAGTATCGACAGCAAAATGTACTTTCGCTTCATACACAACCAAGGAGGAAGGTTATAGATGCAGAGAGTCACAGGCCATGTGCTATGTCGGCTGCTCATGCTACTGAAAGGATTCATTCCATCTGTACTCAGTCCAAACCTTATATTCCTTGGTTCTGCACCGAACTCTGCAAAACTCCTATTGATGTTTCTCCACTGCGCGGAATCAGTAAGGTGTCTTATCATTCCATCCTTCTTGCGCTCCTCCGAGTGCCAACGCAGCAGTTTTGCCTCCTTTGGATTTGCAAAAAACCTTTTCAAACGGGGAATTATAGGAAAATACCATGCCACCTTAGCAGGAGGTCCTTTCTTCGCCTCTGTTCCCTCGCCATCATCTGATTGATTGTTACGTTTGTATCGGGATGCGTTGCACACCGGACATACATGCATGTTTGCATACTCTTTATGGTAGAGGATACAGTCGTTCGGGCATGCATGTATTCTTTCTACTTCCATTCCCAACAGACAAAGAACCTTCTTGACTTTATACGTGGTTTTAGGCAACTCATTTCCCTCCGGAAGCATGTCCGCTAAAAGACCTAGCAGCGCCGTGAAACTCTTGTCGGACCAACCGTTGCTTGCCTTCAATTTCAACAGTTCAAGCACGGCCGACAACCTCGTGTACTTGCAGCCCGTGTACAAAGGTTTCTCTGAGTCCTCCATCAAGCCACGGAATTTAACATACTCTCTCTCATCATAGTTCTCTTCTACATCGCGAAGCATCTGATCCAGATTATCATCATGCAACCTATCTGAATCCGAGCCACAATCGACATCAACCGGCGGCATGTCATTCACTTCACCGGCGATGTCATCCGGGGGCATATCATTCACTTCACCGGCAATGTCATCCGGGGGCATATCATTCACTTCACCGGCGATGTCATCCGACGGCATATCATTCACTTCACCGGCGATGTCATCCGGGGGCATATCATTCACTTCACCGGCGATGTCATCCGGCGGCATATCATTCACTTCACCGGTGATGTCATCCGGCGGCATATGATCATTCACTTCGCCATGACTGGTCCAACATGTATAATCCTTTTTGAAACCCCTCCGAATCAAGTGCGCTTCAATTTGCCCTCGGTTCTTAAACATCTTCAAATTCTCGCAGTCAGTGCATGGACAGCACATATATTCCACCCCCTTATTCAACATATCCTCCTCGGCGGCTCTTATAAAAGCAGAAACGCCATTAATGTACTCTTCATTCACACGGCTCGCGGCATACATCCAGCTTCGGTCCTACGTTACGTACATATATAACAACTTAGTATTAAAATCTAGATTAACTAATTATAACTACATATATACCGGCCACATTTATTATATTGAGACTTAATTTGCTAGCTCAATTCATATTACAAACACAACAGCTATTATGTAACCAACAATTTTGCAAATTAACCATCTTCAATTAATAACACTCACCAATATACTTAGATCTAAATTGTAATGCATGCAAATAAAAAATAAAATTCATTACTAACCATATCTAGAGCAACCAGGAATGTATAAATCTTCAAAGCTTAATATCTGTCTCCTCCCACCAAATTAAGTGGCATGAAATCGCCAAGCTTGCCTCCTCGGCGAAAGAGTAAAGCGAATTTGCTAGATCTAGATCGAAATGAAGTCAGATGCGGTCTGAGCAGCGCAATAAATGCCCACTGCCATTATCACAGACGGTTTATATATATATATATATATGTGTGTGTGTGTGTGTGTGTGTATGTATGTATGTATTCTTTTAACATTTTCGCGAGTTGGCGCCCCGCATGAGCTTGCCAACAGCAATGCTTTTTTATGGGAGGTTTTCGTGACTTGTTTGTGTCCTAACATCAGTTTTGACTCGGTATAAAAAAAATGTGGCCTTTTGCGAGTCTTTTATGCCGGAACATTAGTTTTAACAAGTCCTCAACCTATGCATCCTCACATGCTACATATTTTACTTAATATTTATAATAATACACGCTCAATTTCAAATTGGATTGGGATAAATTAACTCAATTTATAAATTTAATATTTTTATATAATTGTAATTATGAATGTAAATATTTCAAACTTGCTTTTGGTTTCCATTTTGATTTTTTTGGGATTTTTGCCTATATATTTTCCAAGTTCAACAATTATTCCAAAATTAATACTAATTATGAATTTATCCTCGTATATGATAACTTCAAATTAGAATTAATTCCAAAATTAAAATTTACTATGAGATTAGTATCATGCTGGAATTCATTCTACTCAATAATTATAATTCCAATCATTTATATATATATATATATATATATATATATATATATATATATATATTCTAAATTTTGTTTTATTACACAACGTACTGATGATTGAATTTGCATATATTTTATACTCACTCCGTCCTGCAATTTAAGTCTAAGCCCACAATACACACAGACTAAAGAAACATTAAATTTAAGAAAATTTTAATATCATTAGATCATACTTACCCTAACATACTGCAACTACTCATCCACTTTTCTACATTAAAGCATGGATCTTAATTGGAAATATTGCAATAACTACACTTTGATTTTCTTAATAGACTTATACTGTGCGGGCAACACTTTCCACAAAAATAGACTTACTTTGCGGAACGAAGGGAGCATACTCCAACAACAACATAACAACAATAACAAAGCATTTTATCCTAAATAAGTTGGTGTAGGTTTGGAATAAAACCTACTCAAGGTCAAAACCTTGTAATAAAACCTGTAAGGCTAAAATCTTAGGCACTACATCTTGCCATATGAACTGAGAGCCTAAAATACCGCCCCCTAAACCTTCTTCTTATGTCATGGTTCCGATATATGGACCTCTAATTTCCATATGCTCCTATACAAAGCTAATTCATTGGATATATTCCAATTCCTCAAGTTTCTTTTAACTACTTTGAAGAGGGCATCCCTAACACTTATACATCTTCTCCTATTGGTGGTCATACATATACTGATGAGGACATCCCCATTACATATACATCTTCCACTCCAAGTATGCATGAGAATAACCAAGAACCAGAGGGCCCAATGACGAGGGCAAGAGCCAAGCATTTAAACAAACAGATGCTTTTATTTCTTAAGGAGTTTCCTTTAATTGATGATGAACTTGGAATACTACCTCATGCTAATATTTTATGTGTTCTTAGGTATGACTCATGTGAAGACTTGGGAGAGCAAAATGGAGGAGACCAAGGACTTAAACTATAAGTTTTGGATAAGATTTTTAAGCCAAATTCGGACTTCCCACGTGCTCAACCCAATTCAAACTCGGATTCAACTCAGGATTCAATTCGGATTCGGTTCGGGACAGCCTGACAGGCAATTACTAAAAATGCCATAACTTTCACAAACGGAATCCGATTCAGGTCTTCTTGTACTCGTTGGAAAGATAATTTCAAGGGCTACCCAATGGATCTAGTCCCAACTTCAAATTCATCACGGATAAAAAGTTATGACTAAAATAATATGACAGGTGAAAAATATAGTTTCCTTTTTGTGAGAGTTCGTATCCAAAATCATATAGGGTTGAGTTGTACTTGGTTTGGGGACCATATGGATGTCCCAAGGGGCTATATAAGCCTTGTATTAGCAGCCTTTAGGGGAGACCAATTTTATGCATAAAATTGAAACATAGCTATTGCTTGTTCTTTCAACACCAGAGTTCATGCGAGGACTTTGAGAGAGAACTAGGCGATCCATTGTTCGTTTTGCAATTCAAGGTCAAGCCGTCGTTCCATTGGGAATTGGGGACTTAGCATTTGTCGTTTGTGGTCTCACGACGAACAATTATCCGGTGTGTTTTGGGCGTATTCCGAAGAGTTGAGGGTTCATGCATTGGCGCAAGTATTCAACTAGCAACATCGTCTACTTCGCATCAACTATCCACAGTTCCTCACTGAGAAGATCGGGACCCCTCCCCGTATCATGTGGTATCAGATTCTAGATTTACTCGGTGAGAACTTCTTTACCCGTAGTTAGATTCATTTTCCATCCTTTCGTTCATCAAACCGAAAATTGCAATACGAAAACCGTAGTTTAATCTGTTTATTTCTTGTGCGTTTTGTTAAGTCTTCGTCCATTAGAGTTTTGTTTTAGTGCTAATCCGTGTGTTTCCTTTTGCGTTGCTTAATCGTTGTGTTCACATAAACCCTACAAAATTGCTGGTTGATTCCCTCAATTAGCAAACAAAAAAAGCTTCCATCTTTTATCGTGCGCCATCTTGAGAGCACAATCCGAGTCGGTTTGTGTTTCTTTATCCGAACTCCTTGGTGGTACTAGAGTCCGAATCGACCTCTAGCTCAAACACAATCCGAGTCCAATTGTTCCAACTTCTATTTCGGTCACTACATTATAGCAGGCCGAACCACATTTGGTGTCTTTGTGCTTCACTTATATCCTTTTTTCTTGAGACTAGCTGTTGACATTGCAATTAGGGCTGCTCAATAAAATTGATTACACCTTGCTGATTTGTGAGGATTGCAGCCGCAGTTAGGAAGAGCCGAGGCATAAAAAAAGAAGAAGAGAGAGAGAAACACGTAACTTTCGCATACAACTTCCGATTGAGGCGTTTCTTGATCCGTTGGAAAGGAAACGAGAAGATAGAGCTTCCAAACTCTTTTTTTAGAGCAATTTTGTGCCGTCGTATATTCAGTTGCAACTGGCTAGCGTCTCTCTTAGTACTTGGTGCAAAACGAGCCAGTTTCATTTCCGTTCCCGATTGATTCTCTCTAGCTCATTCCTTTGTTTGCATTAAGTCCCATTTATCGTTGCGTGTGCGTTCATACACTTCGCTTAAACCAATTGATCAGCACATAGGCAAAATACTCTATCTTGGATCATTACTTAGCTTTTACAATACCTTGAATATAAGATTGCATAGGATATCCACATAACTGTCCAAGCTCCACCTACGCCCGTTAGTGTACTCCCTTGCTCTTGGTTATGCTCATACATTACCGGGTTGAGGTCATTCGCTGTCACAATTGTCGATTTGCCATCCTTTATTCACTTTGGAACGGTAAGCTTGTCTTGTTTTCAGGACAGTGAATTGCAAGCATAGAGAGAGCTTTTGTTTTACTAACCTGGATATAACCTCGTTTCTTGTTTGTGAGTCGTTCCCATGTCAGGTCACGAGGAGGATCCACCTAATCCGGAGGCGCCGGTTATGTGGACCAAGTACACTCGGTTGCGCGAGATGCTACAAAAACAACTTCATGATGGTGACAATGGCGTGCGCGATGAGCTCAGGGAAGTTCAGACTGGACTGAACACCCTCGGGGAGGAGGTCACACAATTGCGTACGACCATCAACAATAACTTTTTGGAGCTGTGTGCCATATTCGCACACCACAATCTACGTGGGGGTGCACCAGCTGATGATACAAGTGTGCACGGCCCTCCAGTCGTTCTGCACAATGAGACCGAGGAGGAGCGTGCTATTCGTCTAGATGAGGAGCGACATTAGCGACAGGCACGTCGCATGGCCGTGCCACCAAACGTCAGGATGGCAGCCGCGGCACGCCCTCAGGCACATGGGCCTGGCCGAGGCAACGGTGGCCAGGGTGGAGGTGCACCACAGGGTGCCCACGGAGGAGGTGTGCATCATGCACCTCGTAGCTGGGTTGACGCGGTCGAGCGCCGGGATGATGATGTCCCCGTCGTCGACTACGATGATCGACAACACCACCACTGCAACAACGTGCAGCATCCTCGCCACGATGACGCCGAGGATCTTGTCGCTAAGCCCAAATTTAATCTTCCTATATTTTCAGGTGGTACAGATGTGGAACAATACCTCACTTGGGAGCTGAAAGTTGATAAGTTATTTCAGATGAACAACTATTCCAATGAGAAGAAGCTGTTGCTTGCGTCTAATGGCTTGGATGATTATGCCACACATTGGTGGGAGCAGTTCATCTGTAAGCGCATGGAGCGCCATGAGTTGCCGATTATCACCTGGGAGCAAATGAAGCAGCATTTGCGGGCACGCTTTGTACCTCGCCACTACAAGCGCTCACTATTTGAGAAGTTGAGAGGGCTGCGACAAGGTATGAAATCAATTGATGAATATCATAAAGAAATGAAGACTATCATGATACATGCAGATGTCCGCGAGAATGAAGAACATACCATGGCGAGATTTCTAACTGGCATAAATCATGCTGTCAAACGCATTGTCAATCACCATCTCTATAATGATATGATTGAGTTGCTGCACCAAGCACGTGAAGCCGAGAGACAAGTGATTGAAGATGCACGGTTCGCTACCCAGTCACATTCTTCAGCCAGTCCGGGACAACCATATAACAACAACCAACCAAACAAGAGCACTTCGGCTGCAAGCAATTCGGCGATGCATAGTTCCGCAAGTAAGAAGCTGGAGAGTACACCATCACCGGTGCATTGACCTATGGCGCCCCTGCTAGTGCGACCTCGTCTATGTGGTCAACAGGCCGTTCACGTGACATTATTTGCCACAAGTGCAAGGGCATTGGCCATTTTTAGAGGGACTGCCCAAATGTCAGAACTATGCTTATCACAGAGGATGGCGGTTATGTTTCAGCTAGTGATGATGAGTCACTTAATGCACAGGCAGTCTTGCACACTGATGACATAAAACAATGTGAGTGCGATCCTAAATTTCCTAACACTGAGCAGTATTCCATTGTTTGCACGCCCAAGGTGCTTAGTGTGATGCCATCGCCATCACTCGAACAGCGGTACAATTTGTTTCAGACATGGGCAAAGCTTGATAAGGGTAAGGTGTGCAAGGTCATCATTGATGGCGGGAGTTGTCACAATCTGGCTAGCAAGGATATGTGTCATAAGTTGGGTTTGAATTATTTGCCACATCCGCGTCCTTATCATGTGCAATGGTTGAGCGACAAAGAGGAAGTGAAGGTGAACTATATGGTGTGTGTGACGTTTTCTATTGGGAAGTACACCGATACTGTAGACTGCGATGTTGTGCCTATGACGGTGTGTCACTTGCTCTTGGGACGGCCATGGCAATATGACCGTTCCGCTGTTCACGATGGGCGTATAAATCGTTACACATTTCGATGGAATAATATGGATGTCATCTTGAAGCCGCTTACACTGCAACAGATTGTTAATTCCTCCATGCAGAAAATTGATATGCACGTTGAGAGTGCACAAGAGCGAGAGAACCATCTGAGTAGTAACACGAAACGTGAGGGAGAGAAGAATTTAGTAATGTTAGCCATCAAATCAGAGATGAGAGAATTCAGCGAGGATCCTAATTTGGTGCACGTCGTGCTGCTGTACAAAGACGCATTGCTTTCGACTAACGACATAACTTCTCTTCCTAGTGGTGTTGTTTCTGTTTTGTAGGATTTTAGCGACGTCCTTCCAGAGGAGGTACCAGCGGAGCTACCACCAATACGCGGGATAGAACATAAGATCGACTTGATTCCAGGAGCGTCGCTGCCGAACCGACCACCTTACCGCTCCAATCCTGAGGAGACAAAGGAAATTCATAAACAAGTACAAGAGTTTCTCTCCAAAGGGTATGTCCGTGAAAGCTTAAGCTCTTGTGTTGTTCCTGTTATTTTAGTTCCTAAGAAAGATAGTTAGTAGCATCTCGGGGTAGTGTGGTTCCTGGGGTGTTACAGTTGGTATCAAAGCCTAGGCTTTAGATTCTAGGAAAAATAATAAGTAATTTGACACACTTGCACAGGTAGAATGGGGAAGGATTTGCATATCTTTGCATATACCTTGTTTTGGTTTAGTGCTTATGCCTTAACTGCTTGAAGTTGATGTTTGTGAATGCTTGTATACCATGGTGGTTGTAGGAATGCCGCCTAAGACGAGAGGTCATGATCGTGCTACTGCGTTAGGTGCGCAGTCAGCGGTTGAGGAGGTTGAGTCTTCCCGGGCAGCGGGTGTTGGTCTGGAGGAGCTATTGGCCGCTATGAGGGCCATGTAGGAGGAGCTGAGAATGTTGAGGCAGGGGCAGTCTGCCCCTAATGCTGGAGCTGCTACAGAGCCGATGGCCGCGGTAGCGGGCGTCGTTAGCTGCATCTCGCTTCGAGAGTGGGTAGGGATGAAGCTAGACAGCTTTGATGGCGGGGCCACTCCAGTTCAGGCCGCTGATTAGTTGTCCTACGTGGAGGATAAGATGGAGGCATTTGAGGTGGTTGTTCCGGATGGTGTGCGATACATAGCACAACTCTTGAAGGGTAAGGCGCAGATCTGGTGGAAGGGTGTGCAGCCAACTCGCATAGCTGCACATGGACTGTTGTCTTAGGCTGAGTTTGTCAGGTAGTTCGAAAGGAGGTTCTATTTAGAGTCATTTCTCGACATGATGAAGATTGATCTGGGTAAGTATGCTCAGGACAGGAAGCCTGTGGCAGATTATGAGGTGGGCTTCAACCAGATAGTTCGCTTCGTCCCTCATGCAGCACATGATGATGCATAGAAGGCCAGGTAGTTCCGTCAGGGGCTTAGACCTTCGATCCGCCACCTGCTGGGTGCTTTCCCGATCACGGACTTCCACACCATGGTGGAGCAGGCTTTGGGGATCGAGATGCAGCAGGCTTACACAGATGACACCCGTAAGACCTCTGGTGGAGATCAGCTCAGAGGGCAGAGTGAGAGGAAGGGCCATTCTGGCGGCCCTGTTCACAAGAAGGAAAAGAGTCACCGTCACCAGCCTTATCCTGGTAGTTCTAGGCTGTCCAGCTCTTCTGGAGGGAGTTCTCAGCAGTACTGTGCTACAGTGAAGCCCGGGATGGGTTTGGTGTGTTTTCGCTGTGGTGATCCACACAGGCGGAGTGACTACCCTTGGAAGGGGCATTGTTCAATCTGTGGTCAGAACCACAAGGACGTGGTGTGCAGGCAAAATCCCAAGGGGAAGCTGTAGTGGGAGCTAGCGCTTGCACCTCCAGCTGGATCTACTCGTCCTAGTGGTACCTTGCAGATGATGTCTGCGACTCCTACCTCGCAGTATTTGTCTACGGCTCCTACACCGCACTTCCTGCCGGCGCCCTCTGTACCTTCGTCGACTGTTCCAGCACCTCCACCTGGAGGATACTAGGTGCAGCAGCCCACCACTCCTTTGGCGCCTACACCTCAGTGGACTTCTGCACCGGCTTGTTTGGGGCTGGGAGGTCCACACATGTCATGAGATGGACGATGCGTGTTCCTAAAAGCTCAATGATGAACTGGACACTCGTGCTTCACACGACGAAAGCAAAACTCAACAATATGTCCATCCTTCTTACAAAAGGTGTAATGATACTTTCCTTTGAGATATGTAGTATCATGCGAGGAAGAAGCACCCTTGTCTTTAGGAGTCCCTTGGACAATACCGGAAGAGCCACAAGAAGCATCACTAGCAATGTTGTTAAAATCATGATTCTAGTCGTAGAATCATACGATTCTACGATCCCACGAAACCAATCCAACTCAAATCACATCTTAAGTTGTACCTGGTAGTATCATGGTAGAATTGCGATCCTAATCATAAAATCGTATAGAATTGCAGTAGAATCGTGGTAGAATCATAGTAAAATCATGTATCATCTAAGATTATAAAAGACTTACATGTTTGGTTGTGTCCTATCCCTCAACATTAAGATTCAGATATTTATAATAACAAAAATTAATTTGATTATCTATTTATTTACTTTTTTATGTAAAATGATCAGATTATGGCAATATTGACAACATCACTCTTCCAGTCATAGCTCTCAATGACAGAATTTAAACCATGATTCTAGTCATTAATAAGATATATTTATTAATCAAATTAGATATCAAATGATCAAATAAACACTCATATCACTCTTGGAATACATGGTAAATTGGAATAAATATGTTTTTGGTAGAATCGGGTAGGATATTAGATTCTACAATTCAATTTTAGAATGTGATCCTACCAGAGTGTCTCCGATCTGATTTAGGATCACAATTCTGACAATCTTGTTCACCAATTAAGCAAGAGCTATTCAAAACAATAGTACAAGTGTCAACATCAAGTGGCTCAAGAGAAGCATGAGAAGAATCTAAATCTGATTACAAAGAAGTAAGATTATCTTTTAAAACATCAATCTCAGATTGTAAGGCAACACAAGAGTCATAAGATTTGGTGCTCATATCATCGTGCGCTCTCTTCAAAGAATCAAGCTCATTTTTCAAGACAATACAAGATGTGTAAGAGATTAAAGATGCATTGATAATGCACATAAAATGCAATGCATCAATATCATTTAACAAGCTAGCGCAATCCTTGCAAGAGAGTAAATCGTTATCAAGCAATTTCTTAGTTTCTAAGCACATACTAGGAGGAATAGATTTTAAGCCCATCAATTTCAGCCCTAATATTAGTTAACTGCTCAAGACAATTGGAAACACTCAAATTCTTTTTTTTCATTTTCAGCTCTAACAAATTCAAGTTGTTTTATACATGTAGAATGGGCCAATTTTAATTTCTCAATTTCAGCAAGCATACTAGAACTAGAATCATGTTCATTCATAGCCAAAAATCTAAAATTTCCTATTTCTACTTAGCAGAATCAAGCTCATGATGTAAGGCAACACAAGAATCACAAGGCATAGAAGCATTTGATCTAAGCAATTCATTTTCAGATTTTAAGTATGCAAGAGAAGTTCTTAATTTCTCTTTATCCACATGCAATGACTCACATGGATCACATGGCAAAGGAGATTTTAACTTAGTAATTTCATCAAGCAATTTACTTTTCTTCATCTCTAGACTATTCACAAGAATATTAAGAGTATCAATTCTTAAATTTGGAGAGACAACATCATCAATGAGTTTCTCCTTGCTCGCCTTGCTTAACTTGAGTTGAAGATCATCCTCGGCAAGGATCTGATTGATGAACCCGTGGTAGTTGAGCTTCTTGTACTTCATTTCACGGGCTTGAGGACACCTTTGAGAGTCCATCTCCTCCTTGGATTTCAAAGGTGTCTTACCCCTTGAAACTAGGACAACTCAAAGAAGAGTGACCAACGTCACCACAAAGGTCGCCGGCTTCATCAAGATCATTAGCCAAAAAGTCACAAGAAAATGAATCAAAAGACTCAAAAAAACCTCATACTAGTTGCCATGCTCATGATTGGTTAAGTTCACTCAAAGAGCAAACCTTAATTTGATACCACTTGTAAGACAGAAAAGACAACAGAGGGGGTGAATGGAGCCAATTAAAATTTCCCCCAAGTATTCTGGATTCTATTATCAAATAATTACAGAGTTACTGAGAATCAAATCCACTACCAAAATCCAAAGCTAATCACTCAAGAAAATAAAATCTCGAAAAACTTAGCTCCTAGAGGTCTGATCCCTAACCAGGGGGATCTAATCGCCAACCAAGGGGTGGTTTGGCCTCTATTTGGACAGTCTGACCACTATGAACAGTGTTTTCAGGCTTATGAATAGTAAAATCAGCATGGGTGTGAGATTTCAAATCCACGTAACTTTTGATTGCATAATCCAAAAGTCGTAAAACTTTGTACACATCTTACTTGAGGTCTTAGAAACCTATTCCATCCATGGATCATAAAAACCCACATCAAAGTTTAGATCTTTTTGAGATTTAAGTAAGTATGCACCAAAAATGACCTAGAACCAAAATCAGTGATCAAGACTTGTTCGTGGAAAGAGGATAGCCAAGATGCTGTTAGATATGTTCCCACATGTCACAGTAAGCAAGAACACCAAAGAAATCACTGCAGAAACTCTCAGATCAAGAAATCACTTCGAGGGTCAAAAATATGCAAAAACCGAGTTTCTTAATAAACTTGCTATTAAAGTGTCTAGATAGGTGGAGAAAGATTCCTAGATGTTTTATCCATCTCTTATATGTCCTTGACATAGTAAGATCAAGAAAAGAGTGAGGGGAGAGGAAAAACCAACCAAAACAAGAGCAAATCAATCAAATAAAGAAATAGTATAGAGAATATCAAAGATTAATTCTATTACTACTTAAGGAGCAAATGTTTACCGCCACTCCACCTTAGAGGATAGAGAACACACCATGCACTCAAAACCCTAACCCTAAAATAAGAGAGCACATGAGAGGTGGGTTGGATGGTTAACCACAAGTCTCCATCCTAACCCCCTTTTATAGATGGAGTAGCCAGCCATATCCACCCCTTAGTGAGTACTATTCACTTAGTACAATGGGAAAAACTCGGTACCCCCACACACACGGGTTTTAACTCACACATATTCACTTATGCATGCTTTTCAAAGCACATAAAGTTGATTCTGTTAAATCTTTAACCTTAATCCGTCTTGATCAAACCAGTTCCACCTTGACCTAAACTGCTCTCCCAAGCGCTACTCATGTACCGCAGTTTTGATCCAATGTGATTTCCGGTATTTTAGCCAAACTACTAAAATACCCCTCGTTGACCCAGTCATAACCATCCATTGCAAGCAATCATCATGCTTGCCACGTGTAGATGCACCATTAGTTTGCTACGCGTCACCAAGTCTCTTTTGTCCTGGTTCCACCAAACCACAGTTCACTTGGACCGTCCAAGCTACATGGTGCAATCCCATCGTTCAAACTCGCCTTCAACATTTCCCGGTTTTCTTGTACCATGCTTGAGCTCACCGTCTCACCCAGTATTCTTGATCGTTCTGGGCCTTAGCTCCTCCATGAGTCTAGCCCTGATTTTTGCCGTTGACCACGGTTGACTTCAAGCGATCCTGCATATCTAAAGACAAAGAAATCATTTCCGGGTATACGTTCCTTACAATTTGACCCACATTAGTTGTAACATAGCTTATGCAAAATATAATCACTGAGGAAAATGACCAAAACCTATTTCACAACTTAAAAATCTAAACTCTAAAATCTAGCCAAAAAATCGAGTTCAGACCGGTCCGACCGGTGTCTGACAGGACCGGGTGGTCACATCGGTCGGACCGATCACGCCATCCGGTTTAACCGGCCAACCTGTTGAGCGAAGCAGTGATTTGAACTTGGCCAAACTGCCACGCATGGTCAAATGATTACTGCACGCTGATTACTGAGCCTACACTCACCAAACTCATTTACCACGTAGAGCCATGGAACCAAAATAGCTCGTTGCATCATTAAAGCAATCCTCTCGCATGATCTGTACTAGCTCATTTCTCAAATCCATGCATAGCCTCATTAAGACTTTGAATCCCATGCATATTAAATTCACTGAAAGTGACGTGTGAACTAGCATGCCACAAAAGACAAAAACCATTCTTTAACCCGATTCATGCATGCATGGCTATAGAAACCATGTAGGCTTAATTAGCAAATTCAAGCAATTAGTTAATTAGCAATTAACTCTCTAATGATCATAAATTGCATTGGTTCATCGCAACAAACTTCAGAATCTTTTCACATAGTTCTTCATTAATCATAATCACAACAGAGAATAACTAGATCGTTATTCACGAGATGAAGGCTCAGATCACAAACTCTTCTTTCTAATTTTCTCTTTCCTCCTTCCTATAGATATTTCCCTTTCCTACTCCTCTTTCATACTGTTTCCTTTTGGCCGCCACTATGCAAAATCATCACGTTTTAATCTATCTATCTAAACTAATAATCTAAACTAATAAATCACCAGTTAAAATTATCCTACATCCACCCAACAATTACCTGCTCCACAGTCATAACCTTAACTACGTCCACACCACAATATGCACCCAGAAATACACCATCCTAAAAACGTGCGCACCAGATTAACTCTCCTCTATTCTCTCTCTTTACTCAACCATATCCGACGGTCATCCTTGTCTGCAGTACCCTTCCGCCTCCCCCGCGCCTCCCCTCCTCCCCCGCGCTTCCTCCGCTCCCTCCGCCTCCCCCTCCTCCCCCGCGCCTCCCCTCCCTCCGCCTCCCCCGCGCCTCCCCCCTCATCCCCCGAAGACCGCCGCCTCCCCCGATCCCCCGAAGGCCTCCGCCTCCTCCGCCTCCCCCGAAGGCCGCCGCCTCCCGCCGCCTCCCCCGAAGGCCGCCGCCTCCGCCGCCTCCCCCACCTCCCCCGAAGGCCACCCCCAATCCGTGCGGCCCCCCCGCTGAATCCGTGCGGCTGCCTCCCCCATCTCATTTCTTCCGCCTCCCTCGCACGGAGCGATATCCTCCGCAGCCGTTTCCCCCTCTTCTCGGTTGTTGGTTTGGGGCAGATGCCCTCCATCCTGATCATCAACGCCGCGGTCGGGGTCTGGCAGGAGAGCAACGCCGAGAAGGCGCTCGAAGCGCTGAAGGAGATCCAGTGCGCGCGCGGGTCTCCGGAAGCTTCTAGAGAATTCCGAGCGGTGCGGCTGGTCTCCTCCTCCGGTTTCGTGCTCGGGTTTCTCGATTCGGAAGGGATTTTGCGGGAATCGGCCTGGATTTGGGGAGGGCGCGAGGGATCGGAATGGCGGTGCCGCGTTACCTCCTCGCCGTGGTGGTGCTCTTTGCCGTGTTCGCCTCGGCCGCCGCGTTCACCGATCCCTCCGATGGTACGTACGTTTGCTCGCCCCCAAAAGCCCCCAAACCCCTCTCCCCTCCCCTCCCCTCCGCCCCCGGCGAGCCCCTCACCACCGCCGGCGAGATGTCGTCGGTGTACCGCCCGCCACGGGAGACTGACTTCGCCCGCTTCCCGTCGTCCACGCCCATCGTCATCGACAACGGGGCCTCCACCTTCCGCATCGGGTAGGAGGGCCCGCCGCCCGGAACTCACTCAAACCCTAACCCTAGCAAGACTCCGCGGGTGATGTAACGCGGTGGTTGCTCCGTGCAGGTGGGCGGGCGAGGCGGAGCCGCGCGTCGCCTTCCGCAACATCGTCCAGAGGCCGCGCTACCGCATCTCGGGTACTGCACATCACGGTTATACAACTATTGATTTATTATGTTGGTTTGGTGATTGGATGCTGTGAATAGTTTGGATTTTTCATCCTTGTGCTTGCTCGGTTGCTCTTCACTGCGCGGTTTCAGAAGTTGAGTATGCCACATTTCATTGGTGATTGGACGTTGTTAATGAGCACTTGTGTTTGATGTGATGCACGGGAATTGGGTGCGGCATTTAAATTCTATCGATGATTTGATTCTACTGTGGTTCATTTGCTGCTTAGGTGCTGCGAGTAATTCTCAAAACGTTTTCAAGCCCAGATGTCTTTAAGAGTTATCTTTGTGATTGTGCAAGTGCGCTGTAAGGTTCATACTTGTCTGAATATACGACAGGGACAGAAGCTTACTTATCTGAAGATCTTATGCTTGTCTCAGCTTATAAACTTGTCTGAGCGAGGCGGCGGCGGTGGGGATCGGCGAGCATCTCGACGCCTTGAAGCAAGTCAGACACTCTTTTGGTATGCAAGGTATGTGATTTTCTCAAGTTTATTGTAAAATCTTGTCTCTTTTTGTGTCCATGTGTGTTACCATCAAGTCTCAAAGTCTGAACAATATAAAAATACTACTATTGATACATCTTAGATGTTATCCATACTGAGTGATCTTTGTCTTCCAATAGAGAAAAATCATGGGGATGTCCACTTGCCGTTGTGACATATCATTTGTCATCAATCCTTGAATCTGAGGGTAAAATTCCTATGTACTGATAGGTATTGGCTTCCTTTCGTAAGATTGAGGACCAGCACTGCAAGAATTGCTAATTGATTTCTACTCTATTTTCTTATACAATGATGTTGTTTTATGAACATGATCCTTCGGTTATTGTTTGACTAGGTTGGACATTTTCATATTGCACTCATTAAAAAAATTCGAAGAATTTAGATCTAAACATTCAAGTGTAAAATTGTGAAATTTTCAGGTCATAGGTTTCTGAAGCAAGGTTCAACCTAACAAGGCAAGAGCAAGCAGCAGGATTTGGTTGACAAAGTAAGGAAGCAACTTTTGGGAATAGCAATACATTGATACTGATATACCCAGATTCTTCTTAGTGATTACGATTCCTAGGTCGAAACATGTGTGGCACTGTATCACACCTGGTGCAGGCCAGAGAGCCAATCTGGTTAGGCATGGTTTTGTCCTAGATGCCATGGTCTGCAGTGTATCCTTCGTATTTCTGGGTCTATATCAATAGCACCTTATAAGATTGTGCAACTTGAGATTTGCTTCCCCTTACATCCATTTTGTTTCTGTAGATTACCCCTTTGTTGCTAAGAAACATTCTACGTCTCAGGGTAGGTTTTGGGTGGTGATTTATTAATGAGACTTTATCAGTTACAATTATCAACTTTATTCCATTATTCTAAGGTTTGGAAAAATATATCGTCATGTTTTGCAGATAGTGGAGATTTGTATTCTTGGGGTTCAAATGAAAATGGTTGCCTTGGTCTTGGGTATTTTCATCTACTACTCTTTCAAAAAGTTTGCTACTTCAACTTCTATTATGCTTGCAGCAATGTTTATACCCAAAATTGAGGTTGTATTCTTACATAATATCTCTTACCAGAGGTACAGATATGGTTCGCACTCCAGAAGTTTTGAAGAGTTCATCATTTAAGCTTCCTATATCTAAGGTTGGTACATCTGGTCATTGGTTCAAGCTTGCCTTTATCAATCATCTATTAGAGATAGTTCTTATATTGATTTCTAGTGGACCATCATCTGCCTCTGTAGGTATCCTGTGGTTGGAAGCACACAGCTGTGAACTTGAATAAACTGTTGCACGACATGTACAAGTTAGAATGCTTCTGTCAGGTATTTTATTGTAAAATAAGTTTGATGGTTGTGAATGTGTTTTCACTGTGCAGTGCTAAAGTGTATTTTGTTAGAAGGATGATAACTTGATAATTAGATCTTCATTTCTGCAGTGAATATACTCCAAGGTTGATCAAAAACCTTGATGGTATCAAGGTATTTTGCTTTAAGATTCAATCTGGTCTCCAGATCAAATAGTGATGCTCTTCTCAATTCTTTGCATTTATTCATTGGTTAGATTAAAAGGATAGCTGCAGGCGGAAAATGCTGCACTCAGCTTGCATTGACGGTAAGCTTATAAAAAAAGCAATATTCAAATTGTACAAATCATGATTTCCCCATCTTACAATTACACTACAACAAAATTGCAGAAAAAGCTACTTTGTTCAAGCTTCCCTTTATCAATCATCTATTAGAGATAGTTCTTATATTGATTTCTGGTGGACCATCATCTGCCTCTGTAAGTGGGGTTAAAGCATGCTTATCGTAACGTGCATCTGAGCCTCTCGGGCTTGCAATAACGAGATTCAAAGGATGATGCTTCTTCGATAATGTTCCCATTTTGTCACTTTATCCACGGAAAAGCAATGCCTCCTACCTACTCAAGAACCAAGCTCGGTAAGAGAAAATTCCAACATGGAGGGGCTCCTGTGGGGGCTGGTAAATAAGTGGTGTGGTTTCGGTCTGTTTGTGGCTAGACATACCGATGTCATAATCGATGTCACATGAAGACTGCAGCTGTTTGATCTGAATCCAAGTTCAGTTTCTGGCCCTGGTAAAGCTTGGTGTTTTTACCTACAGTTTTGCGCGTAAATTTTGTCGGTAAAATATCCTTGTTGCTTCTTAGTTTTGCTATATCTCGTGCCAAAAAGAACATGATTGTGCAGTTGATACTGGACCAAGATGTATTTGTCAAGGATGGAAACCATGTTTTTGTTTGCAGAAATGGACCAATGTAGGCGTCAGTTAATTTCTGCTTACTGGTTCAGTTAGCGTCATGTGCTTACCTCCCGAAAAGAGTGGTCTGCACGTTTGTTTTCTCAGGTTAAGTGGATCACGGGAAAACTCAGTCGACTGGTTCTTAGGCAAGTCAGTTGCTTGAATTGCCGCAAACACCTATTACTACACCTTGAAGATTGCTTTGTATTTATTTCTTCTTAAATCATTCCTGCTGTTCTTACATCTGGGCATATCATGTTTGCAGAATTAGAAATCTATTCTCTGTGTAGCTGCGCCTAATTTACTGATAACTCATAGGTACATCAATAGCTACCCTAAAACGGTCTTTCTTTTGTTGCTCTGATATTTATTACTTACAGTTCTAAAGATATCTGTCAAAGGCACTAGCAATAAGTCTTCTGTGACTGTTTGGTTATATGGCCCAAATACGGACTTGGTGATTGATCAAAAGAGGGAATTGCAGGTGAGCATGTGAATAGTATGAAATTGTATATGGTACCAGCATGTCATGTTTACCTGCATAAAAAAATTGTGGTTTATTTTTCAATTATGGGGAAATAGAACAGTCTATTGGTTTGATAGAAGTAGTACCTACCCTATCACACTGAAAATACATCTCTTTGTTTTTAAAAAAATTATCGAGTAGGTTGTGTAGACGTTCAAGGTTCTGGAAGTGTCTTCTGTTGTATTATTAACTTTATATTTTTTTCCATTGTAGTCTTGTCTGCTGATGTAATGTACCATTCTTTTAGAGAAGATGCAACGAATGGCCTTTGGTTTTAAAAAGAGGTTGCAAAAATAGCATGAAAAATTGAGTGATAGGATTCAACTACTATCATACCCTATTACTGTTGAGTCAGTTGGAACTTGGATATAAAAATGCAACATGGAAGGAATTTGCTTATGCATCATAAACTGCAGAAGTATCACAACAAATTCAACCTTTAACTGCAAAAGTAAAAAAAATCCAGCATTATGCCGTGGCTTTGTTGTGTAATCATGGATTTTATCAAGCATGGAGATTAGATTTAAAATTAAAACACAGGAGTGTGCTCTCCATTTTGCATTTTATGGAAGGGATGAAGATATCCAAAGAAAAAAAAACATAAGTAGAACAATATTAATTGATTTTCATTGTGCATATAGACATAAATGACAAATCAATGTAAATAAATTGTGCATATAATCATTGTTCGTTTTATTTTTTACAAATTTTATCTTGTTTTGTATTTTACCGTAGCGTTAGCACGAGCACACTACTAGTACAAAGTAATGGTCAACTAGATAATTTACTTGGCTATTGCTGCCGACAGACACACAGGCACGCGCATGACTCAATAGATGCGTCTTTGCCCCCAAGCAACTGGTGTCGGCACCACTGAGCCCGTGCACGAGGAGATGACGCTTGAGGATGGTTGTGTTGTGCGAGCGTCTCAATTGCTAGGCTGGAATTGCTACCGAGCGACGCGTGCAGCCGAGCTCCCATGGCGCACTGCGAACTGCAAGGCTCCCCAAGCTATAGCGACGGCAAGAAAAAGCGTGGGCGCTCCAGCGGCGGTGGTGAAAAGGGTGCTGGGATGGCTGATCAGCGAAGGAATCATAAACCTACTAAGCGCGAAGGAATTGCTGCCTCCTCGTTGCTGCCGTACAGTCTCCGTGCTGGCTGCTTGGCTGCCGGCGCGACGCGTGCCGTCGCCGACGCGGCTAGGCCCCGCGCTTCCCTCGCGTGCGTTGGCACATTCCATTTCTGGGCCGCGTAAGCTTCACTCGCCAACACCTCCGTTCGCGCCCGGGACGGCGCTTATCTCTGCATCCTGCCACTATTTCAAGTACTTCCTGATTCCCCTCTTTTCCGATTGCTTCTGGATCATCCTCGTCCGTTCCGACCCTGAAGCCTCGGAACGAAGGTCGTCTCCGTTTCCATTTGGTTCCCCACCACGCCGCCGTGCTTCATCTTCATTCCCGTTTCGAAGTTCCGTCTTTTGCCTTTGCTTCTTTGACCCCTCGTGTTTGGCTCGCCGATTCGTCTCCGGTCTTGCTTTCTCTTTGCGGGCCGTGGTTTCGGTCGAGATTTCGGCTTCGCCTTCGTGGATCTTTCTTGTGCCTTCTCGGGCCTTTCTTATGAGTCGGCCGCGTGCTTCGCTCTACCTTTCTGGGGGATTCTTCGCGTTGCAGGGGTGTGTCTTCTCGGGCCGTGCTTACGATTCAGCTGCGTACTTCACTCTAGCTTTTTTGGGGATTCTTCGCGTTGCAGCGTTGGCCGTCGCTCCACGCTAACGGACCTCGATGTGCGAGGGTTTGCTCCTTCCAGCCTCGGCCGTTGTTCTTCTTTGCTTTTGTCGTCGGTTATTCTTTTTTGGGGATTCTTCGCGTTGCAGCATTGGTCGTCGCTCCACGCTAACAGGCCTCAGGGCACGTACAACGCGTTACCAACAGCCGTCTGTATGATATCTATTTTGCAGATCGGTTCTCCTTGTACAGCAGTAAATGAAGAGGGAGAAGCGAGTCGTCGCCTCGTGAGATGACGGCACGGGCGCATACTCCCAGGACAAATCGCCGGCACAATCGCCGTTGTACGACCTGCTCCGAGTCGTCGCCGGCGTCCGAGATCCATTGCGTGGGGGAGTAAATCCAAGGGTATGGTGCCAAATATTCGCTCGCGCTATTTCTCCTCTCCCCCTTCCCACCGAAACACCACGAGCACCATGCCGCAGGAGCAGCACCAGGCAGCGGCGGCGTAGGAGAGGAAGGCCGTGGCGTTGGCAGGGGAGCAGAAGCAGACGGCGACGGCGGCGGCGCAGGAGAGGAAGGCCATGGCGTCGGCAGGGGAGCAGAAGCTTACGGCGGCGGTGCCGAGGGGAAGGGTGCTGGCTTCATGGCGACACTGCCGGAGCGGACTGGTGCAGGCTGCGCCCCGTCGAAGCCGCGCCGTCCTTCACCGGCGGGAGCAGCGTCTTCACCGGCGCCCCCACCTCCCTCGGCTGCTTTCCACACCCGTTCTACATTCAAGGATCCACTGGCGGCGGCCACATATCGAAAATGCAACTACCTGGGGCCAAGGTGCTGCTGGTAGCCCGATGAATCTATGGACGCATCCTTAATCTACGGAACCTCCAACCTGGTATCACATCATTCCTAATTTTGTTTTCCTGGGATTGCTCTCACAAAGTAATGGGGTGGCACTGCTACAGACAGCCCTATCACAGACGGTTCGGAACCGTCATCACAGACGGTTCCTGAACCGTCAGTGTTTAGGTGTCAGTGATAGTTGGTGGTTATCACAGACGGTTCCCGAGCCGTTTGTGATAACTCCTATCACAGACGGTCTTTATTACTAACCGTCTGTGATAGACGAGTATCACAGACGGTTGTTTATAAATAACCGTCTGTGATAGTCTCGTATCACAGACGGTTTTTTACAAAAACCGTCTGTGATACTCGTCTATCACAGACGGTTAGTAATAAAGACCGTCTGTGATATACACAATATCACAGACAGTTTTTATTACTAACCGTCTGTGATATTGTGTATATCACAGACGGTTAGTAGTAAAGGCCGTCTGTGATATCATTCACACCACAGACGGCACTCTTTGAAACCGTCTGTGATATTGTATCACAGACGGTTTTTAACAACGAACCGTCTGTGATACCAAGTGCATCATCCATTTTATTTGCTGTTTTTTGGCTAGCCTCAGGATATGCTAGCCATGCCCTCTGAAAGTAAGCAAGCAAGCAGATTACAGATAAATGACAGATATAAGTTAATTGCAACTCATAGTAAATTACAACAAAATTCGATACACAGATGAATGTAACAAATGGCCAGCAGATCACATACATATATAGAATGAAAATCGTTACACAAAATTTGACAAATGAATTCAATTGAAGGAATTGTTTGATTTGTACAGTTGAATCCAATGTTTCAACATCTAATTATCACCATTGCCGCCGTGGAACTCTCCCCTCTTGCTTATGACCTCTGCTAGCAAGAATTGGGAGATGATTGCACGAATTTCGACGAGATTGTCAAGATCATATGCACTTTCGTCGAAGTCCACCCGCTGTTGCTAGGAGCAATGTTAAGTCATTAATTAGCATGTGTGTGTAATATAAATACATATATATAATCAGAAAATAATAATTATTGGAAGAACCTGACAAACCTCTGGATCATTGATCTTAGTACCCATGATTTTCTTCATATGGCGGCAAACGTAGAATCCACATACGTTGCCTTGTAGCTGCTGGTGGCACTGCAAATATAGAATTACATACATCGGTATTGTCAATTCTAGAGGCATTATAACAAAGTATGATATAGGATTGTTGTGTTGTAGCGGGTACCGGAAATCGCGTGTTGTGTCGTAGCGTGTCACTGGATTTTTTGTCGTGTGTTCCTCCTTGGGCAACATAATCAGCAAACGCCCTACGTGATTCAAAAAACTTAGCCTCGGCCGTGGCAAACAAAAGAAATATTACAATAGAGTTATATATGGAGGAAATGAGTTTACCTGTTAAGTACTTCTTGCACACGACTGAAGTCGTGGTTACTCCTAAGGAGGGAATCAAGGTATATTACCTTGCTCCACTTTGGTACAATCACAATCAAAATCCAGTGATGCCTAGTCATGTGTGTCGCCATAGTGATTAATCCTAAGTTCATGCTACATGTAAAGTACAAATGAAACATATGTGTGGCAACTAGTGAAGCACTTACCCTTGGTTGAAGGGTACCATGACGTACTCCTTGTCGGTGTGAGCAATCAATCCCCTCGTTATGTAACCTTGCACGAAGGATGCATCTGCGTTGATAGATTGCTCGGAGACCAACTGAGGGTCGAGGAAACCCACCGGTCGTCGCGATTGCCGGACTTGTTGGATCATGTATCTATACATAAAGAAAGAGTATTGACATTTATCTGTATAACATGAATGTAGAACTTCATTGTACAATACACTTATAGTGTCCAACATCGTAGAAGTGAGGCGTCGAGTTCGTCGAGATTGAATAGTAGGAATAAATATTCGAATGTCACGACGATGTAGCCCGAGTCGTGGAGGAAATGCGTCTCGTTATATTTCAGAGTGAATGCACTCTGCCGGTTTGGCTTCATGTTGGACTTCTCCATGTACCAGGCATGCAATCTATTGCAAATCAAACCAAGCTGGCGTAATTGTGACTCGGGCACCAACGACACTCCTAGAATAAACTTCCATGGCATGGGACGCGTCTTAATTTTCTTCGCATGAGCCTTGGAGGCCTTGGAGCCTCGCTTATGATATGTTCTCGGTGGCGTCTCGGCGGGAGCCGATGCAACAGACTTTACTGGATTTGGAGGTGGAGGTGGAGCCACCGGAGCCGATGTGCCAGGTCCAGGGCGACGTCCCTCTTGGGCCACTGGATGTGAAGATTGTGGCATGGACATGTCGAGGACGATGTCCCTCTTGGGCCACTGAATGAATGTGTGGACGGCATCCCCTAATGTCTTAATCTCTTCGTTGGGGGCTTCTCAAGAGGGACGGACTTAAAAATATCATTAATCATGTCCACCTGGACCTTTATGAAACCGGTGTCTACTTGTACACCGTGCACCAGCGTCCCTGGCAGCAATGGATACACCATGCCGCGCCCAGCGTCAACGGGAATAGAGCCAACAAGCCTGACTTTGAGGCTGCAAGGCATGGGCTCCTACATAATGATACAAGATGAGTTAAGGCGTCCACCAGAGAGATTTATGTACCATTCTAAAGAGGTACATTACCTGAATATCATCAATAGGTAAGTGGGCGTCGCTAGGTTCAGAAATTGGTGTGGACGCGCAGCTACTGCGACGTTGAGGGGGACTGGGTACCGCAGTACTAGGAGTGGGTTGCGATTGGTTGCGGACTTGTCTCAGTTCTTCCCGCAACGAATCTATCTCTCCTCGAAGTGACGTAGTCTGCTCTTGAAGTGAGGCAGATAGTTGTTCCTCAAGTTGAGCATGAAGCTCCTGTTTTATTTGTTCGCTGCGGTACACCTTGGATCTCTTCCTACTCCTATATGTCTCGGAGTAATCTGGAAATCCGTGCCTCCAAGGTACATAAACCCCATGCCTCGTGTGCGACCTAGGTGCTCCTTGTTTCCCAAGGCCTGTGATAGTAAATATATCTCCCTATATTCTTCAAAGGAGCCACGAGAAGATTCGGTAGTCAATGATTGCTGCAAGAGGCAATTAATCATGTTATTTTTGAACTCAAGAGGTGTTAACAACTATGTTGTTTAACATATTTTACCAGGCGTTGGGACACTTCCTCATCTGCAGGGTTTTTGAAAGAGACACCCGAAGATGTGGTTGATGACCTCGCTCTTAACCAGTTTCGAGCGCGCTCGTTTGCGATCCCGGCAAATGGCAGAGAGGCCTCCGATCGGATTGCGACCTCATCCTGCATCCTCCATTGCGGGATTTTACCCGCGTACCCAGTAGTGCCGAGTCTGTGAGGGTGCGTGTTTTTTGACTGGAGATCCTTGTGCTCCGCACTTTGTTGTTCAAATTCGATCGTCGTCTTCATCTGCACAAAGGCCTCCCATGTTTCCGGCGACACGAAAGGATACTTCGTGAAGGGTGTGACATCCTCGGCCACGTACTTCGTCACAAGAGTGCTCTTAAAATTCTTCCATGCTTTTCCCATCGAGAGGAGCGCCTGCCGTTGCACGAGTCCCTGTACTTCTGCTGGGATCTCGAACGAATTTGTAATTTCCTCCCATAGCTGATTTTTGTGATCCTTTGTCAAATCTTTCCAGCTTGCTATGGTGATGGGGACCCGTTGCTTTAAAATTATCCCGCAGGTAGTCCGAAATGATGACGCTGCTTTCGTCGGTTCCAGAGGGGTCCCATTCGGAGAGACCACCGTGATGGTCATTCGGCCCTCTGGCCTTTTCGATACTCCTCGGCCACGTTTAGTTTTCGCAATCTTGGGAGCGTGAGACCCAGATGACGACGACGAAGACTGTGTGGACGCCATCTCTCTTCTAAGAAAAAACTAACTGCAGTGAGCTATGGACCCAGCTTGTCAAAGTTCTATGAATCAAGTGACACAAACCAGTGCATCAAGTTCATTGAACAAGATACACTAGAGTGTGTCACTTGCTTTATGCCCTTTGACAAAGTTCTATGAAGTGACTACAGTGAGCTAAATAACTGCAGCATATATTATATGCTACATAAAATACATGTGAAGCATATATCATAAAGCTAACATGTGAAGCATATAACATAAAATACATGTAAAGCATATAACATGTGAAGCATATAACATGTGAATCATATAACATGTGACGCATATAACATGTGAAGAATATAACATGTGAATCATATAACATGTGAAGCATATAACATGTGAAGCATATAACATAAAATACATGTGAAGCTCGGAGGGAGCGGCGTCGGGAGGGACCGGCGGCGTCGATCGGGAGGAAGCGGCGTCGGAGGGGCGTCGGGAGGGACCGGCGGCGTCGGGAGGGAGGAAGCGGCGTCGGAGGGGCATCGGGAGGGAGCGGCGTCGGGAGGGACCGGCGTCGGGAGGGAGCGGCGTCGGGAGGGACCGGCGGCGTCGGGAGGGAGCGGCGTCGGGAGGGAGCAGCGGTGGGAGGGACCAAAACCTAGCTAGCAGGGGCGCTGCAAAGTGGAGACAAGAGACTGCGCGAGAGCGGACTCCGCAGACCTAGCTGCGGGTATTTAAAGATGAGCTATCACAGACGGTTCCTTAAACGAACCGTCTGTGATAGAGGTATCACAGACGGTTCTATCGATATAACTGTCTGTGATATGCATATTATCACAGACGGTTCTATAGATATAACCGTCTGTGATATCCATATTATCACAGACGGTTATATCTATAGAACCGTCTGTGATGTGTTATCACAGACGGTTTCTTTTGATAAACCGCCTGTGATAGTTCACTATAAATACCCACAACTAGCTAGGTTCCTATGTCATTTTACAATTACAATATGGAACATAGATACATTTATGAAAAACGCAAGCATAACCATAAATATAACTATTTCCTAGTTCCTTAGTCATTTTACAATTACAATGGAACATACATACATTTATGAAAAACACAAGCATAACCAATATCATTTATTACACTTTGGCTATATCATTTTAAATAAAGCCCTTCACGATGATCGACATGCATATAGCTTGCTTCATCGCCTTGTTCTTCCTCGAGCCTGATGCCGTCTCCGAATGGAGGCAAATCATCAAATTGATTGTACACTTCCTCACCCACAACATTCTCAACCCCGACAATCCTTCTTTTTCCCTAAAGAACTACATGACGCTTCTTATTTGCCGGGTTGGTTACATAAAATACTTGAACAACTTGCCTCGCGAGTACGAATGGTTCGTCTTTGTATCCTACACATTCGAGGTCCACGGTAGTGACACCGTACTTGTCAACCTTTACACCCCGTGGGAGTTGGACCCAACGGCACCGAAATAGAGGAATTTTGAAAATTACGTAGTCAAGCTCCCAAATCTCCTCTACAAGCCCGTAGTACGAGCTTGGGCCAGCGGTACTGCCGTGCGCATCATAGGCATCTATGCGGACACCTGAGTTCTACACTGTGCTCTTTCTCTCTTGATCTGTTGTATAAAATGTGTAGCCATTAATGTCGTATCCTTGCCATGTCACAATTGTAAATTTTGGCCCTTTTGCCAACCATTGTAGTGTTTCACTTGACGACCTCCTAGTCAATTGCGCCTTGAACCATTCGTTGAACTGACGGTTGTGTTGTCTCGTGATCCAAACTTCTGACTGGCCTGCATTCTCCTGACATAGCATGTCCTTGTGCTCTTCAATATATGGGGTCACTTCAGTCATGTGTTGTAAAACCATGAAATGGGCTTGAGCATACGTATTTTGATCCGGAGTTATTGCTTTCCTCCCGATAGTCCCGATACCCTCTAGCCTCCCCTCGTGACAAGATAGAGGTACACCTATCGGCTCTACCTGAGCCATGTAGCCGATGCGGAATTCAATGACCTCTTCTGTTGTATAACCTTCGATGATGCTACCCTCCGGTCGAGATCGATTGCGTACATAGGACTTCAGAATTCCCATGTACCTCTCGAAAGGGTACATATGACGTAGAAATATGGGGCCACATATTTTTATCTCTTTCACAAGGTAGACAATGAGATGGACCATGATATCAAAAAATGATGGAGGGAAATACATCTCTAGATGACATAGAGTTGTCACCACCTCGGTTTGCATAGCATCTAGTCCATCCGGATCAATGACCTTCTGAGCAATTGCGTTGAAGAAATAACATAGCCTTATGATTGTCACTCGAACCTTGTTCGGCAAAATACTTCTAATTGCAACAGGTAGCATTTGAGTCATTAGCACATGACAGTCGTGAGACTTCATGCCAATTAATTTCAAATGTTCCATGGAAACAAGTTTCTTCATGCTTGTGGAGTGACCAGATGGAACTTTCACACCATTTAAGGACTGGCACAATTCAGTTCTCTCGGACTTAGACAGAGTGTAACATGCTGGGGGAAGGTACGTCCGGCCTTTATCGGTCTCTATCGGTGCTAACTCGGTCCTGATGTTCATAGCGACCAAGGCACGCCTTGCGTTAACACCATCCTTTGTTTTATCAGGAATGTTCAGTAAGAGACCAATCAAACTGTCACATACATTCTTCTCTACGTGCATGACATCGATGCAATTGCGAACTTCTAAATGCTCCCAATAAGGCAAGTCCCAAAATATTGACCTCTTTTTCCACATGTTCTTCCTCAATTTACGTCCCTTTCCAAACACAACATTTATATCCTTGACCATATCATACACCTCTTTCCCGCTAAAAGGTCTTGGTACTGAGTCATTCTCTTTTTTTCCGTCAAATTGTTTCTTCATCTTGCGGTATGGGTGATACTTTGGAAGGAACCTACGGTGACGCATGTACACAGTTTTTCGCGAGTTGTTCAACCACACACTCTCGGTATAATCTAAGCAGTGCGGACACGCTTTGGCTCCTTTTATACTCAACCCTGACAGGTTACCAAGGGTAGGAAAATCATTAATGGTGCAGAACAACATGGCGCGTAGAGTGAAGTTCTCTTGTTTGTCCGCATCCCATACATGTACCCCTTCATTCCACAGTATTGCAAGATCTTCCACCAATGGGGCTAGGAACACATCAATATCGTTGCCAGGTTGCTTCGGCCCTTGGATAAGTAGTGACATCAAAATATATTTCCGCTTCATACACAGCCAAGGAGGAAGGTTGTACATGCACAGAGTCACGGGCCAGGTGCTATGTCGGCTGCTCATGTTACCAAAAGGATTCATTCCATCTGTACTCAACCCAAACCTTATATTTCTCGGTTCCACACCGAAATCTACAAACATCCTATCGATGTTCCTCCACTGGGCAGAATCAGCAACATGTCTTATCATTCCGTCTTTCTTACGTTGCTCGCAGTGCCAACGCATCAATCTTGCTTCCTTGCGGTTTGCAAATAAACGCTTCAAACGGGGGATTACAGGAAGATACCACATCACCTTAGCAGGAGGTCCTTGCTTCACCTTGATGCCCTTCCCATCATCAGAGTCATTTTTATGCTTGTATCGGGATGCTTTGCACACCGGACAAACATGTAAGCTAGCATACTCTTTATGGTACAGGATACAATCATTCCGACATGCATGTATTCTTTCTACTTCCATTCCTAATGGACAAAGAATCTTCTTGGCTTGGTAGGTGGTTCTCGGCAACACATTTCCCGTTGGACGCATGTCCACTAGGAGACCTAATAATGCCGTGAAACTCTTGTCGGACCAACTATTGCTTGCCTTCAATTTTAGCAGTTCTAGAACTGATGACAACCTCGTGTATTGCGGCTAGCAGCCCGGGAACAAAGGTTTCTCCGAGTCCTCCATCAAGCCCTCGAATTTACCAAACTCTCTCTCACTATAGTTCCCTTCTGCATCACGTAACATTTGATCCAGATTGCCATCATGTGACCTATCCTCATGATCGAAAGAACAGTCCACAACTGGCATATCGTTGTCTTCCTCGAGTATGTCATAACTACCTTCTTATGTACTCTTCTCTTCACCGTGATTGGTCCAACATTTGTACCCTTTTCTGAAACCCCTTCGAATCAAGTGAGCTTCAATCTGCGCTGAGTTGCTAAACATCTTGAGATTATCACAATCAATACATGGGCAATACATATATTTCATCCCCTTCTTCAACATATCTAGCTCGGCCGCCCTTCTAAAAGCAGACACGCCAGTAATGTACTCTTCACTCACACGGTTCTCAATATACATCCAGCTTCGGTCCATCTACGCTACACAAGTGTGACAAATGGGTGTCAAAAATGATTATTACCCCTACTACTAACCTCTGATCAGATCACTAAGAATGTTAAGTAATTGAGTACTAATCTCTGATCAGATCACTAAGAATGTTAAGTAATTGAGTATACTAACCTCTGATCATATCACTAAGAAGACGGTGATATTTTTTCACCCCCAACTCCCTAAAGCCAGCCGCCTTGCTCCACCGATGCAGCGCAATGAAGACAGATCGGTGTCGACATCCTTCAAGCAAGTACGCCAAGTAATTAATACTACGCAGAATATCACAGACGGTTCCAACCACAAACGGTCTGTGAAAATTATATATCACAGACGGTTCGTATTAATAACCGTATGTGAATTATCACCGACGGTTATTAATATTAACTGTCTGTGATACAAACAATATCACAGACGGTTCAAATTAATAACCGTCTGTGATTGTTGCCTATCATAGACGGTTCGAATAAATAACCGTCTGTGATAGTCTAACATTATCACAGACGGTTCTTAAAACGAACCGTCTGTGATGTCCATAATATCACAGACGGTTCGAAATACCAACCGTCTGTGATTTATGCGTATCACAGACTGTTCGTATATAGAACCGTCTGTGATAGTCCTTCACAGACGGTTTACACTACAAACCGTCTGTGATAGTTACATGGGGATGAACTGTTTCGTCAGGCGCATGACTGCCAATTCGAAGCATAGCATAGCATCCGAGGCACATCCGAGGCCTGCTGCTGTGTCTTGAGGAATGCCAAGAGCTGGTCTCCACATCCTGGGTATACGCCAATTATTGGTGACACGTGATTATCACACGCCAATTATTGGTGATATGTGATTATCACAGACGGTTATTAACGCGAACCGTCTGTGATATTGATATCATAGACGGTTCTTAATACGAGCCGTCTGTGATGTTTCAGTTATCACAGACGGTTAGTAATACGAACCGTCTGTGAAAGTTCACAAACGGTTATTAACACGAACCGTTCGTGATCTCTAAAATTATCACAGACGGTTCCAGACGTACAACCGTCTGTGATATCAATATCACAGACGGTTCTAAGTTTAAAAACCATCTGTGATAATCTTATCACAGACGTCATAAGCTTTATGTCAGAACGCTTCGTGTTTCGATCGTCTAATTAACGTCTCTCGATCGTTACACGAAGCGTCTATATATCATTAATGTTTGGGTATACGAACCGTCTGTGCTAAACGTTAAATATGCGCGCCTAATCCAGGTCTCTTCTACGTACGTACAATATGGCTTCTACTATTCTTGTGATCATCTCCTTCCTCTCATCTGTTCATCAAGAATTGTTCGGCCGGAACCTTACACAGGCGGCCAGCAATTTGCATCTGGAGCAGCTTCTCCGCACATGCCCTGCTCTCCTTCCCCGACTTTCTTGCATCCGTCAGCTCGACCTGATCATCCGCCGTCGACGAAGGCGTCTCGCTGCCGCTCAAGAAAGGGAAACAGCCCTTACCCTGGTTCTTCTCCACAATGTGCGCAAAGCGGAAGAAGCTCTACACGCATTGGAGAGACTGATGGATAGCCTTGCCGATCAAGCAGAAACGGCAGATTCTAAGGAATCTTTTCATGCTATCCTCTACGATATTATGGACTATGCTACTGATTATTTGCCCAGGCTGGAGGAGGAAGTGCTGAGGACAAGGACAATCTTAACGGCGTTCGAGAAGTCAGTGGCTGATCCTCCAAGTCCCAAAGTCGAAGAAGAAGCGTACGAAACCCAAAAGATTACAATCTGGGAAACTCTTTACCTGTGCGACTTTTGTAATAAATTTGCCTCTAAATGAAATTAATAAATTTGCCTTTAATTTGTGATCTCTTGTCTCAATAGTTCTGTAGTAAAGTTATTAGAAGCAATGTGTACTTATATATTAACCTCTGATCATGAACAGAATATGACAGACAAAGGGACATCACAGACGGTTGTTGTCAAAAACCGTCTATGAACATTCACAGATGGTTTCTTAAGAAGAACCGTCTGTGATAGTCTACACAACACAGACGGTTTTTAATGAAAAACCGTCTGTGATACTAAAGTATCACAGACGGTTCATCAGTAAGGATCGTCTGTGATACTCGACCACTAACACAGACGGTGTCCAAATTAAAACCGTCTGTGTTAGTGTCAATCACAGACGGTTTTGTCAAACCGTCTGTGATGTAGCCGTCCAGTATAGTCTCTTTTGTAGTAGTGTGGGATCTTTGGAAGATTTTCCAACCTGGTATCAAAGATTTTCCAACCTGGTATCAAAGATTTTCCATTGTTATCTGAAGATACGTTGTGCCTGAAACTTCAGGTTCTATAATATATAGCTGGCTTGGTTTAAGTCGAGGTAAAATAGCATGTATTAGCCATCCGTTGTTTCATCTTGAGTTTAGTTGATTTGGCCAATTTTTATTGATGCCCAATGTTGTTGCATTGGCAACAACACGATTTTATCCATGAATGTGCACTATAAAGCAGCAGAAATCTAACAGACTGATTTCCCCCACCAGGATTGCATGTAACTAGAAATCTGATCTAGTTTACCTTGCACTGTCAGCTTCAGCTATCCCTCAACTATATATTATTTTGTTTTACACCACACAATCAGAATATGTTGCTTTAGGCAGATGATGAGCTCAGGAAAGCACATAAAAGGAAGGCTTCGGGATGGAAAGACGTAATGGAAGACATAGAGCCTAGAGATCCTGACGAATGCCCACGACCAATGGGGCAAAAGAAAGCTGCATTTGAAGCTAAAAAGGAAGGCAAGTCGAAGGAAACTGCGATAGATGTGGAAAATCTGGATAAATTCAGCAAAATTCAAACTGAAGCTCACACAAATCGCTTAAAGGTGCTGGAGGTACAACAAAAATTATCAACTGAGAGGCTTGAAGCAACAAGACTTGCCCATCTTGCAGCAATGGAGAATAAAGAAGCTAAAGCTGTAAATGGAAGCAAAGATGATAGAGACATACAACTGTCTCCTCTCACGAGACACAGGAGGGTTCTCTGCTGAAGAAAAAGATGAGCATGTTACTGCACTGAAGTGTTTGAGGAAGTGGCTGTTTCCTAACTGAAATTTCATACAACAGCGCTTGATGCTTTTATTTAGTTAAGGTATGGTTTAACTGAAATTTCAGACTATATAAGTATGAAAATCCTGCTAGTGTTTCAGTTGTTGCTTTATGGTTAGTTTCATGTTGTTTCATGCTGCTAGTTAAGTATGAAATTTCAGACTATGCGACCTGATCCCTAAATGTCTGCTTAGCACTGTAGTGCATATATATCATGTCTGCTTATCCTAGATGTATAGCTTATACTAACCTATATAAGTATATATGCACACACATTTTATGAACTGAATATATCAATGCTGAACTCAGAAGGAAAAGTAGTTCTTCCTGACTGGATGACAGATGATGTCATGGTTCTTAGAGAAAGGCTGATATCAGTTTTACTGATTTGCTTCTGACCAAAATGTTCTCGGAAGCTGGTATCCTAGCTTGTCTGGATGGTTATATGAACATTGCAATGGAGCAGACCGAAGAGTACGTGAATGGCCAGTTGAAGAACAAATATGGTGATGCTTTCATAAGAGGCAACAATGGTACATGTCATGGATTTCAAAATACAATCCACTGTTTTGCTTTCTTGCCCTGCTGTTTCAAATATGGTGATGCTTTCATAAGAAACAACTCAAGAAGGATCTAGTCCAGCACATATGACAGCGCTATGGCCACAACGGAAATTAGACCTACATGATGTAATCATATTATATTTTATTTGATTTATGAAAAACTATTATATTATATTATATATATTAATATATCATTTATATTGATGGTTCTAAAAAATATTGTAATTATGTTCATCTTATTTATGCTTGATCTGTTTTGTATCAAGAAGCAACACAATGGTATACAGGAATTATATTCATGCTTGATCATAGCTGCATGCATGCATTAAACAGTTTGCAGACAGTCAAATAGACGACCCATTGCACAAGCTGTCTATTCAATTGTCTGTGTGTGAAGTGGAAAGAACTTGTAGACAGCAATCCGTGTGTGGGTTGTACATGCCCTCAATGTGCGACGGTTTGCTCCTTCCAGCCTTGGCCGTTTGTTCTTCTTTGCTTTTGTCCTCGGTTATTACAATTTCTGGTCTACCCTCTCGGCCCATGCGCCCTTTGTTTGGATTGCCTTGCGATTCTACTTTTACCTCCGTGGCCTCTCTATTTTCGGCAGGTTTTGGGTCGTGTTTGTCTTCGTTGCTTTCAGGCCGTGTTTGCTGCTTCCGTTCCCTACGAGCGCTTACGTTTCGCTGGCCTTGCCCGTCTTAACGCCTCCATTATCCTATTTTCTATTTTGGTCTTGGGCGAATAATAAATGTTTTCGCTGCTCTCAGGACTACCGTGCCTGAGAGCGGCCTAGCCTACTATGCAGATACCTCTGTTAGAAAACTAGGCCCATGGCCAAGAGTCCTGACATATTTGGGCACCCCACCGTAGACTATAAATAGAGAGCCATACCCCCCTCATTATGTACGGATGAAAGAAAAGCAATAAAGAAAGACCGGGAGTTCTCTCTATCTCTCTGTGTGTTCATCTATTCTCTCTGTGATTCTGTGATTGATTCGTTCTTGTTCTAATCAGAGGAATCGCTCGGACTGGTCGCCAGCGATGGTTCCTCAACACGTTATCAGCACGACTTCGCTCCGGTGAACGAGGTAATCATCGAAGCACAGATTGAATTTTCTAGATCGCTTTTGAATCTGTATTTTCTTTTCGCGTTCTAGATTGAAATTCTACGGTGCAAATCCGCCCTAAATCTACCGCGAGCAGACTTGAAGTCGCCGGCACAATGTCGATCGGTAGATTGTGAAACGGGGTAGATGTTGATTGCACTGTAGAACGATGCAAATCCGCCCTAAATCTACCGCGAGCAGATCTGAAATCGCCGGCACAATGTCGATCGGTAGATTGCGAAACGGGGTAGATGTTGATTGCATCATAGATTGCAAACGATTTTGCTTGAATTTATTTGATTCTGCACGATCATTACAAGTGAAAAGACTGCATGAGAAAATACTGTATGATCTCTCTGTTCAGTCATTGCACGGACGAAATATTTTGCATCGGTTTCTGTTCGTGTTTGCATGTCCACTGCACGAAAATTGGCATCGCTTCTTTTGTTTTGCTCTGCACGGCATCACACAGAAAAAGAAAAAAAAAGTGCACTGCGCCAGAATGCGCATCGCCGGCCAGTAGCCAGCGCCACCGCCTGAAGCCGGCGCTACCCCGCATGACAGTCACCGTCGGCCGCTCTGCCGCCACCCCGGGGAAGCATGCTCGAAGAACCACCACCGTGCGCGGACGGCCTCACCGCTCACCCTTCACCACGCCCGCACGCGTGTCCCGACCGCCCGCCGTCGAGGTTGTCGTGCCCGAAGCACCATGCCGTCGGCCGCCTCCGCCGCTCGCCTGGCCGCCCAGAAGCCAGCTATCGGCACCGGCTACACCGCGCCCGCATGCGCGCCCGCGCCCGCACGCGCAAATTCCCATGGCCGACGCCTCGACCTCCGCGTACGTGAGCACCGCCGGCAACCCCGCGCTCGGATGCACTCGGGTCCGGCCACCCGCACCCCCGAAGACCGCCTGTCGCCGGCCTTCTTGCCGCCTGGGATTCGCCGCCCGCAATGCGGCAACCGCCGGTCGGCGGCCCTCCCAGCAGCCGCCTTGGCCCCCATGAGCGCCGACGGCCTGGAGCTGTGCCGGCTTGCCTCCCCATGCGTTGACCGCATGCACGCGCCGCCTTGATCTGCGCCGCCCGAAGCCGACCTCGCGCGCCACCCTCGGCCGTGCCCCTAGCCGGCCCGCAGCTGGCCTCCGCCGGCACCCGCGCCTGCGCACCGCCGCCGGCTTCTCCCCGTCTGCCACGCCGCCTCCACCTCGCGCAGGTCCCGCCGCCGGATCGCCGCTATGCACGCGCCATAGCTCACTCGGGGGCTGCCGCCGCCCTGTGTGAACAGGGGTAGGGGAAACCCTACCCCTGCCCTGGTTTTGGCCGAGCGGGAGGTGGGCCGCACATGGGCCGAGACAGGCCGAAACGAGCCGTGCGGGAAAAAAAAAGGGGAAAACTCGGCTGGGCCAAGTGGGCCATTCGGCCCTGGCAGGCCGAATGAGGTGGGCCGGGCAAATGAAAAAAAAGGAGGGGAAAAGGGGGCCCGAGCTGGTTGGGGCGGATTTTACCGAAAAGACCCTAGAACTTGCATTTAAGTCCCAAATTTTGCAGATAAGGCCTCGTAGTTCCGAAAATTGCGAATAAGCCCTTAAATTTGACGAGCGGGTCCAGAATTTTGCAGAAAACCCCTCTGTAAATCAGAAAATTACGCGAATTTTTCTCTGAACTGAAATTTTGCGCAGAAACCCTCTGGAATTGCAGAATTTGCTGAAATTTTATATTTTAGCATAAAAGGGCCTCGGGAATCTGAATTTTGCATCAATTTTGCATTTGAAGCTTATTTATTTATGCCATTACTGTTTTATGTATTTTCTGTATTTATTTACTGTTTTGGTTAATTGTAATTACTGAAAATTGCTTTTAATCACCGAAATTAGCAGTAAAATTATAGAAAATGCATAGAAATTCTGGAACATTACGAGAACCTTTTGTACCATTTATTTACCCGCAGTGAATTATTCCGTGCATGTCTACCAGCAGTAGACTTATACACATTTAGATGACTAGCATCACGAACTGGAAGTTCGAGGAGCTGGCCCAGCATGGCCAAAACTATCTGATGTAGGCATCCGATGTCAAGATTGTGCTTGGAGCCAGGAAGCTCCGCGCGACTATTGGGATTGGCGGACTGAATGACGCCTAACCCACGCCTAAAGAGAATGATCAGGCACTTCATTTTCTCAGGCACCACTTCTGCCTCACTCTCAAGAATGAGTACATGGTAGAGAATAGTGCGCTAGCACTCTAGACCGCACCCAAGAAGCAGGTTTGAGAGCTAAAGTACACCATTCTTCCTCAAGCAGAGTAGGAGTGGATCAGACTAAAGTTTGCCGACTTTAAGACGGTCAGGGAATACAATTCTGTCTTGCACAGGATTTGTACCCCAATGCAGAAAATTGAGAAAATCCTTCCACCCAAATGAAGTACAATCCGCACGCAATTATCGTCAAGATGGCTATGAGGAATATGCCGAATTGATTGATATGATGCAAGTTGCGGAAGCTCAGGACGAAGTTCTCCGCAAGAACTAAGTCACTTAGCCATCTGTGAGCTCCACTGGCCATGAAGCCAACGCTAGGAGCAACAAGGTGCGAAAGCCCTTGATAGAGAAAAGGGGAAGGAAGGGTAAGACCGTAGCCCAGAAAGGCGAATTAGATGCTCCACGAGGGAATAAGGCTAACAAGCCAAAGCGGGATGGCAAAGGGCACATAAAGCCCACTCTGCATCGGTTGAGGGGGAGCGTTCTGAGCAGCTGCCTGCGCTGATGGTGTTTGAGACCATTACGACAGCAGCACCTCTCTCGACCTAGAAGCAGCCACCGTCCTGATTTCTCTTGAAGAGAATGTCAACCCCGAGAAAATAGCAGAAGAAGTCTTGTGCACTGAATGCATTTAGACTTTAATTTTCATTTATTTTGTGTGGAAGAATATGTTAGAATTTGCATGGATGGTACTTAAGAATTGTTATTTTTCTTGTGATGGTTGGATGATTTTGGAAGAATTCATTCATTTATTCAGTTTATAATGGCATGATATGTTCTGATATTGGAGTATCTTATTTATGTGTTGATTGCCTTCTCATGCATGTTAATAAAATACCCTATATTAGAACACGTGTAGCGCCCTATAAAGGAAGTGTGCTTAGCCAGCAGTGGCACAACGCATACCATCTTAAGAGAGATTAAGTATTTTTAGTCAATTTGTAAAAGCACTAGCAGCCTTACGACAATCGCCGGAAGCGATGCATGGTTCAGGAAGAGCCACAAATGGGCACAACTTTGGTCATTGAAGAAGCCTTATTGTACCCAGAATCGACTAGAACTCTCCTAAGTTTTAAGAATATTCGCGCCAATGGTTTCCACGTTGAGACTAAAGAAGAGTAAGGTAAGGAATACCTGCTCATCACGAAGCGCGAAGAGAATGGCAAAAGAATATTAGAAAAGCTTCCTTCATTTGAAACAGGGCTAGATTATACCACAATTAAAGCGCCTGCAGCGTACACTGTTCTGAAAACAGTGTTTAGAAGCTCTGAACTCTTCTGTCTCTGGCATGACAGATTAGGCCACCCAAGTCTTAGGATGATGAGAAACATAATAACTCGCATGGGCATAATATTAATGTGAAGAATTTCCCGAATCATGAAGATTTTGTGTGCCCTGCATGTGCCACCGGGAAACTAATTACTAGACCCTCCACTCTGTAAGTGAAGGATGAAGTCCCTGCATTCCTGGAACGTATCCAGGGAGACATTTGCGGTCCCATTCAGCCCATCTTAGGGTTATTTAAGAATTTCATGGTGCTCATTGACGCTTCCTCGAAGTTGTCATATGTGGGTTTTGTTGTCCACAAGGAACCTCGCCTTTGAAAAATTGATCTCGCAGATCATTCGCATAAGAAATATGTTTCCAGATTATCATATCAAGTCCATCCGAATGGACAAACGCCGGAGAATTTACTTCAAAGGCATTTGATGATTAATGCATGGCGATGGAAATTGCAGTTGAGCATTTGGTACCGCATGTCCATACCCAGAACGGTTTGGCAGAGGCTTTAATCAAAAGAATTAAATTTATTGCCCAACCCCTCTTGCATAAAAGTAATTTGCCAGCTACATGTTGGGAACACGCAGTCCTTCATGCAGCGAATCTCATCAACCTTAGACCTTCGGCCTACAACATCCATTCACCTATGCAACTAGCACAAGGGTCAGCACCGAAAATTTCCCAACATTAGGGGGAGGAAATCAACCCTTTGGTGAAGAATGTCGGGAAATTACGTGGCAAGCCACGGTAACCCATGCAGATGACCCGCGCACTAGTGAAGCGAATAGAGAAGTCCAGAAGACAAGAGAAGTCTAGAAGACAATAGATTTGCAAGCATTAGCAAATCAACTTCCTGATCACTTTAGTGATTTGAAGAGCGTGACTAAGTCGCATGTGCCTGCACGCACTGCACCGGAGAGGGTTGAAATACCAAAGAAAATTGAAGGTATCCCTAATCTCGTCCAGAGGCCTCAGAAAAATAAAAAAAGAGGACGAGAACTCTGGTTCCTCGAATCCTTAGTAACCGGGGACGCCTGGTGAAAAAGGATAAAAGGAATTTATCACAGCCGATCATTGAAGTCCCCCAGAATGAGAAGGGGAGCCAGTTGAGACCTGGCACAAGTATGACACCTTCAGAAAAGGGCATACCGGATCTGAATATCCCCATCGGCATGGATGTGTGCGCACACATCGGAGCCGAAAAACTAAAGGGACTTGCCACCGCAATTGAAAGAAGCGATGTGCAAGGTAAAGCTCTAGCAGAAGCAATCGCTCCAGAAGAAGCAACTCATGAAGAAATAGCTATAAATTATGTGCACACGGGAGAGTCCCTGAATAGGACAACAGCTAATATCGATATCTACTTCGCAAAGAAAATTGCCACCATCATCGATCTTGATCACGAGCCTGCATCGCTCGCTGAATGTAAGAAAAGATCAGATTGGGAAGATTGGAAGAAGGCAATAGCAACTGAATTGCTATCTCTGAATAAAAGAGAGGTGTTTGGGCCCGTATGCCGCACACCTCCCCACATACACCCCGTTGGGCACAAGTGGGTATTTGTTCGAAAGAGAAATGAAAGAAATGAAGTAGTGAGATACAAAGCAAGGCTGGTAGCCCAAGGTTTCACTCAACGTCCTGGAGTTGATTATGAAGAAACCTACTCCCCAGTCATGAGTGGAATTACCTTTAGATACTTGATCTCAATGGCAGTGAACTTGAATTTAGAAATGAAATTGATGGATGTTGTGACTGCATACCTTTACGGTAACTTGGATTCGGAGATTTACATGAAAGTCCCTGAAGGAATTCCTCTCCCGAACAAAGACATAGCAAATAGAAATCTGTACAGTGTGAAACTCAGAAAGTCACTGTATGGACTGAAACAATCTGGAAGAATGTGGTATAATCGCTTGAGCGGCTTTCTCTGCAAGAAAGGCTACACGAACAATGAAGACTGTCCTTGTGTATTTATACGGCGATCCCAGAATGGATTCTGTATAATCTTTGTGTATGTAGATGATCTGAATATCATCGGGACAGCCGAAGACATAAAAGAAGCAAGCTCCTACTTGGAGTCAGAATTTGAAATGAAAGATTTAAGCAAGACCAAGTTTTGCTTAGGCCTGCAGCTTGAGCATGTCCCTGAAGGAGTCTTGGTACATCAGTCGACCTACACCCAGAAGGTGCTTGAAAGGTTTGGCTTCGAGAAGGCATTTCCCTCGAAAGTACCGATGATCGGTAGGTCTTTACAGCAAGAAAAAGATCCTTTCCGACCCAGGGAAGAGGGGGAGGAAGTCCTGGGACCAGAATTCCCATACTTGAGTGCAGTGGGAGCACTCATGTACTTAGCAAACTGCATTAGACCGGACATTGCATTTGTCGGGAACCTGTCAGCAAGGTACAGTGCAGAGCCCACCAAAAGGCATTGGCAGGACATAAAGGACATTTTCCGATACCTCCAAGGTAGCAAGGACCTCGGATTGTTCTACAGAAAGAATCAAGATCTAAACTTGATTGGCTATGCAGATGCTGGGTATCTGTCAGACCCGCATACCGCTAAGTCACAAACAGGCTATGTATTCCTGTGTGGTGGAACTGCAATTTCATGAAAATCGTCTAAGCAAAGCCTGGTAGCTACTTCGACGAACCACTCGGAAATTATAGCACTGTATGAAGCCGCACGAGAGTGCGCTTGGCTCCGCCAAATGGTTCACCACATCCAGCAGTCATGTGGGATGAACATTGTGCAAACCCCCACGATTATCCATGAAGATAATGCAGCTTGCGTTGCATAAGTGCAGACGGGCTATGTAAGCATATCAACCCCAAGTTCCTCTATGCTCATGAATTGCAAAGATGGACAAGATTAGAGTACTGCACACTAAGACTTGTTCACTAAGTCACTCCTCGCATCTAGCTTTGAAAGGTGCGTGTGAGGGATTGAAATGATGAGACTTAGAAAAGTGCAGAATTCAGGGGGAGAATTCTCTCAAGCTCGTTATTAAATCTTGATCATGAAGATTAAGTACCCAAAGGAATAAAGTCCTGAAGACCAAATGAAATTGGGTGAATTGTACTCTTTTTCCCTTGACGAGTTTTCCATGAAGTTTCTCGACCAAGGTTTTTAATGAGGCAATTCGTGCATCGCAACATCACATGTATCATGTACTCTTTCTCCAAATTTTTCCCACTGGGTTTTTATGGAGTTTTGACGAGGCATGAGCATGTTGGGTGAGTGCCCAAGGGGGAGTGTTAGGAAACTAGGCCCATGGCCAAGAGTCCTGACATATTTGGGCACCCCACCGTAGACTATAAATAGAGAGCCATACCCCCCTCATTATGTACGGATGAAAGAAAAGCAATAAAGAAAGACCGGGAGTTCTCTCTATCTCTCTGTGTGTTCATCTATTCTCTCTGTGATTCTGTGATTGATTCGTTCTTGTTCTAATCAGAGGAATCGCTCGGACTGGTCGCCAGCGACGGTTCCTCAACAACCTCTATACGATTGTGCTTCTAATTACCTGCTTTCTTCGTTTAGGTACGGTTTGGTCTGATTTGTTGCGCTCCGCTTTGTCCCAGCTTCGGATCACGTCCGTTTCGGCTTAGGGATCGCCCTTCACGATTTCGTCTATTGGGCATCTTCGATCAAGGTTAGCTTACTATCTACTTGTGCTTATTTTGTTATGTTATGCCTTTGTTTTCGTTTTTGCATCCATTGTTGTTCCGCAGCCGGCTTACTTGAGGACGTACAGTCGACTTGTGACTAATTGCTTACGTTCAAGCGTTAGTACATCATTTTATTTACTTCTTTTGCTTTACTGTGCTGCTTCGTTCAGTGACTGCCTATGCTTGCCGTATGGGTATTTGTTTGATTTTTATTCCATTCCATTTAGATTGTTCATACTTTGTTATTACGTAGCATGATTCATTACGGTGTTATCTTTGTTTCATTGATCCGCAGACCTGTGTCTACAGGTGCTGGGTGATGACTTACATTCGTGTGCTATTACGTTGGTTTAGAGCAACTCCAAGAGGTTAGCTAAAAATAAATGCTAAATCCTTTGATTTAGCCATCATGTAAAATAGAAAACTCCCCAAAAAAGAAGAGTGCTACAACAGCCTAGCTAAAATTTTTTCTTGTCTATATTTAAATCAGCCACATAATCAAAGACGTCAGGTTTGTGTCCGATTCCGTTCTCTGTTCGACCGTGATTCCAACTGGACGACGGTGGCCGGTTGGACGTCATCACGTTGAAACCTTCGCCGTGAGACAGCAGGACCACCAAGCATAGTATGTTTACTAGCCTCGATCAGGAGCAAGCAAATATCCATCCAGGATTGAATCAGCTCAACCAAAGCCTGGGAAATCCTGAGTCACGTTCAGCTGCAGCACTGTTGTTAGGCAGCCTCTGTATTCTGGTTGAAAGCTCGTTAGCCTAGGAAAAATGGAAAAAGGATAATCAATAATGATTTTGCATCAGCACATCAGACCAACTAATCCCACCAAATAATCACTATTAAGAACCATGTGCATAGATAAACCTAACATCATGTAAAGAGAGAAGACGATTGGGATCAAGTTCCTCTGGTTTTGTTCGAAGGCAAGATTTCACCAGACAATGAAAGATAAGATATTGCAAGTTGTGTTAGGCCCATTTTGTGACAAGCATTTGCAAGCTTTGAACATGTCCAACTTAAAGACATTGAAAACACTTCAAAATAAATCATAAATCAGTTATAAACAGTTAGGTAAAGTGACCTTCTCATCAATCCACATTAGAGAACGCAGTTGATTGTCCAATATCCAGACAGCAACATCAAATGGTGTCATACTATCAGCAGCCTCTAGCTCACCACCCTGCATTGGACAAGGGAGACTCAGGCAATGCTCACCACAAGACAAATATTGAAACCTAAAGATTACCTGAGTAGCATTCATGGTCTGAATGATGGATTTCACTTGTATTTGACTATGATGATAAAAGAAAAAACCCTGTACATGACGACAATAGATACAGATGCTACTAGTGCACTGGTACCTTAAGATATAACTCTGCAGTAATTTCCACAGGAGTAAAACATTTAAGATAAACATTAAATCCAACCAAAATCAATGTATCAATCCGACCCTAAGTAAAATAGAACCAATTCAAATATTTAAGAAAACATTAAAAGTGTATCACTTCAATAATATGTAAAACAAAAAATCGATGTTGTATCTAATTTTTGAGACGCTTTGCAAGTATGTCATTCTGGAGCTGGTCATAGAACAGCTGTTGTTTGGTGGACATGGTACTCGTATCGACATTCATAATTCTCTCTTCTTCGAGGTTCCTCTTGAACTCAAATTTCTCTTTCTCAATTCTGATCTTTTCTTCCTCAATTCTGATCCTTTCTTCCTGCAATGCGAAGGCTTTTTTGCACCTCTCCTCTTTCTTCAAATCCTTCTCCGTGTCGGCCTCTTTCTTCTTTGCCAACAGATAATCCAATGCTTCGATGCTGGAACGTTGTCGTAATTTGTCTTTCTCCTTCTTCTTCCCTGTAGGTCTGTCCAGTGTAGGCATTGCAGCCTGATTATCATCACCAGTAGTATTGACAACTAATTGTGCAGCCGTTGCAGGACTTGAATTCGTTGTGGTCTTTTGCTTTTTGCTTGCTAGTTTCTGAGTTCCACTCTGATTGCTCCTATTCATCCACTTGGGCTGGTCTTTCAATATTTTCCAGCAATGGATGTACGGGAAATTCCGGTGTTGCTTGTCCTCAGCCTTGAACATTCTTAATGCGTTTGCTTGCTACAAATTGAAAAAACATAGAGACTGAATGAGATAGACAAACATCATATACAAATGGAAGGGCAAGGTATGTTATCTAACCTTATCGTCGATAGATAAGCCACTTTGATTTCTAGCCTCTATCTTTGAAACACAACCAGCAAATATGTTCACATCATGTTGAATACCGGACCACCGGCTCATTAGGGAGCTTTGTGTTCGATCAGAATCGAATGTCTTGTTGCCATGAAAATAATCATATATTCTTTTCCAATATGTCGAACGTGATTGATCAACTCCGTGCACCGGATCCAAACTCACATTTAGCCATGCTGAGACCAACATTTCGTCCTCCTCGACGCTGAAATTCTTGGTCCTTTTCTGATTCCCTTTCACACTTGCAGGGGCATCAGCACTTGCTTGTGTTTCATTAGGAGGTGGGACATTATCAGACAAAGCAGCAGGAGGGGCGAGGCCGCGAGGGGGAGGCGGCGGGTGGAGCGGAGGTGAATGAGGCGAGGGGCGGCTGGGTCGGCGAAGTCGAGGGCGGCGGCGGGTGGAGCGGAGGCGGCGAGAGGGGCGAGGCCGCGAGGGGGAGGCGGCGAGAGGGGCGGAGGTGAAGTAGGCGAGGGGCGGCTGGGTCGGCGAAGTCGAGGACGGCGGCGGGTGGAGCGGAGGCGGCGAGAGGGGCGAGGGGGAGGCGGCGGGTGGAGCGGAGGTGAAGGAGGTGAGGGGCGGTTGGGTCGGCAAAGAGGCTTGCTTCTATCGACCGCTCCGCCGCTGCGCGGGAGCGTCTGGCGCGCGGAGAGGAAAAGCGAGCGCGGGAGAGGCAAAGCCCGCGCGCGGGAGGGATTGGCGCCGCAATAGCACGCAGTTCTCGCTCGGGAAAGATGGGCAGCGAGAAGAACGGGATACCGAGCGAGGAAAAATAGAAAATGACATAGCAGGACTGTTGGACTGTTTTTTTTGGGCATAATAGCTACAATGGGTTTCACAGATGTATTTAGCCAGACTGTAGGAGTTGCTCTTACTTTCGTGTGCTATTACGTTGGTTTTTTTTTGTATGATTGTTTGTTAACGTACACCGTTGTCGTCTATATTAGAGCAACTCCAGCAGGGCCCCTACTTGAGCCCTCATCCTACTTTTGAGGGCCGAGGGGCAAAAAACTCACTCCAGCAGGGCCCCTACTTGAGCCCTCAAAAGTAGGGGGCCCTCAAATCTCCCCCTCGAGCCCTCATTCCTGGGGGGTCTGGAGGGAGGCCCTACTTTTGAGGGCTCAAGTAGGGGCCCTGCTGGAGTGAGTTTTTTGCCCCTCGGCCCTCAAAAGTAGGGGCCCTGCTGGGTGGGTCCTATGTGTCATCCCCTCTAAGAATGAATTTGAGGGCCTTGTTTTGAGGGCTCCTGCTGGAGTGCAGCCCAAAAAACAGAGCCCTCAAAAGTAGGGAGAGCCCTCAAATAAAAAGTAGGGGCTCTGTTTTGAGGGCTACTGCTGGCTCCATTGGCCATAGAGGTTCTGCATTGTTTGCCTTTGACCTCCACGAGGTTGGACACTGATTGTTATTTACTATAGAATCATCGATGGCAATCAGAGAGGGATAAATGATTTTAATATTTAGCGGAAGCCTTTTTTATTTTTACAACTCCATCAATTTTTGATAATCCAACCTGCTACTCACAGGGAAAAGAAAACAACCAAACATAATATTAAAAGCTAAAATACTTGGGCCCTCTGTTACTGTTCTTCTCGGTTGTTCTTTGGTATATACTGCTGAATGTTGATTCGGGGCAGATGTCTACTAGACTATGGCTTGCCTCGAGACAAACTCCAGCGAAGCAATTAAACTAGTTCAGCGGTGTGGCTGAGTTGCTCTTGCCACGCGCTCGCGATATGACCCAGCGCGCGGCTCTCTTGAGGACGGCCGAATGCACAACCGGCGCGTGACAATTTGTGGTGAGGTGCGATGGAAGAAGAAACCAAGCAGAAAATGACGCAAGTAGTCGCACACATAAAGATCACTAGCCAGGACTCATATTTTAATCTACTACTCATCGATGCGTACAACCCCCTGACCAAAAAATCCCATGCAATACATGCATGCAGCCCTTTAATGCCATGGAACCACCGGTACGTAATCACCTATTAACCCTAATCACCATACCCTAAAAAGCTCACGACTAGATCCTTTTCATATCCAGCCGCCACACCTGTATCTCCTAGCCTCCCTCACGTCAACACCTCAAAGCTCACGACTCCCCCTATATATATATATATATATATATATATATATATATATATATATATATATATATATATATATATATATATATATATATATATATATATATATATATATATATATATATATATATATATATATATATATATATATATATATATATATATATATATATATATATATATATATATATATATATATATGTGTGTGTGTGTGTGTGTGTGTGTGTGTGTGTGTGTGTGTGTGTACCGTAGTTTAGGCTCATGAGGCTTTGGAGTTATTTTTATTTCAGGTGTAATAATGCTTTAGAAATTTTTCATTTATCAGCAACGGAGAATATTCACCATCCGGAAAATAATTTAATATACGCCACTAGAATAAACTTCTTTTATGATGTAAGGGCCTTCCCATTTAGGCTTAAATTTTCCTTGCATCCGATGTATAATATTCACGGGCTGAATAATAGTGAGAGCAAAATCTCCCTCTTTGAGTGACCTTCTTTTGAGGCGCTTATCAAAAGCTCGTGACATTCTAGCCTAGTATGCTTCCAGGTTTTGTAATGCTTGAAATTATTTCCCTTCAAGATGTTCTAATTCCTAAAATCATAATTTAGCAACTTCTTCCTTTAAGAGTTTCTCAGGCATAGTGATTCTCAAAGAATTAATCTGTACTTCCAATGGTAAGACCGCCTCTCCTCCATATACCAGGGAGTAAGGAGTCATCCCAATTGGGGTGTGTGTCATGGTCGTATATGCCCACAAGGCTTCGAGTAACTTTTCATGCCAATCTCACTTGTTCTTTGAGACCACCTTCTTTAGTAATTTGCGCAGGGTTTTATTAAGTGCCTTAGCTTGTCCGTTGGCTGCTGCATTGTACGCTATAGAAAAATGGTGCTTTATTTTAAATTTTGTGCACAACTTTTTCATTTGTCTATTTTTGAATGGTAATCTGTTATCAAATATAATTCGTGAAGGGACACCACAGCGATATATAAGATGAGTTCTTATTAAATTCTCTATATTTTCTGCCTTAACTTCTCTTAATGGTATAACTTCTGCCCATTTAGAGAAATAGTCGATCGCTGCGAGAATGAATTTATGCCCTTTGGATGATGGCGATTGAATTAATCTGACTATATCGATTCCCCACATTTCGAAGGGCCAGGACATGCTGATGGGATGTAGTTACTCAGGTGGTTGATGGATGAAGTCAGCATGTACCTGACATTCATGACACCTTTTTGTAAATTTGACAGCATCTTCGAACATTCTAGGCCAATAATAACCTAAATGCTTTAATTGATAATATAGTTTGGGACCAGATTGGTGTGCACCACATACTCCAGCATGCACTTCCCTCAATGCTTCTATCACCTCATTTCTAGTGATGCAATGCAACAAGATGCCATCATACGAACGTCGATAAAATGTCTCGTTTATACATGTGTAATGGACTGACCTTCTTCAGATTCTAGTTCTTTCACAAGAATCTATAGAGTTAGATAATCATGGAGCAAATAATCAAGAAATGGAATCTGCCAATCTCCCATTTCAATTTCACAAATATCCACTATCAATGCTATAGAGGATGTTGTTTCCTCTTCCTCAGCGAGTACTGGTAGGACTCTCCGCTCCACTATGTGCATGTCTATTGTTTCATAAGAATTTAATGACATGCTAGCAGCCAAACTTGCAAGCGCATCAGCTTTTTCATTGTGGCTTGTAACAATATGTTGCATACCTAAGTTAGTGAACGTAGACATAAGCTCTTTTGGTCTCAGGAAATATGGCATTATTCCTTTTTCTTTGCATGTAAGTTCCTAAGTTGGTTAATGACTAATTGGGAATCACCATACACCGACAGTGTGTTCACTCCCATATTTAAGGCTATTTCCATCCCAATAATTAAAGCTTCATACTCAGCAGAATTATTTGAAACTATCGAGGTTAAAGTGAATAAATATGGAATTATTCATCCACTATGCGTAACAAAAATGATGCATGTGCCTGCTCCTGATCGTCCACAAGCACCATCAAAATATATTTGCCATGCTGAATTGGCGACCGATGTGACAAATACTTCTTCATCTGGTAAATCATCATTGATAGAAAAATCATCTGGAATAGGATGTGCAGCTACAAAGTCTGCCAAAGCTTGTCCTTTCGTAGCTTTTAGTGGCATGAATACAATGTCAAATTGTGATAGGAACATCGCCCATTTAGCTAATCTCCCTGAAAGGAACATTTTATTTAAAATGTATCAGAGTGGATCTGCTCTCGAAATGAGGTGTACAATGTGTTCTAGCACGTAATGGCGCAACTTTTGTGTCACAAATACCAATACTATACATATTTTTCCATGTTTAGATAATTGCATTCCGCCCCCACAAAGGTGCGACTGAGATAATATAAGGACATTTCTTTTCATTCATTATTATTTTGTGCTGAAAGAGTGCCTAATGATGTTGGCATAGCTGTCGTATAAAGAATCAGTAGTCATCCTTTAATTGGTGCATTCAAGACAGGGGGATTTATCAAGTATTTCTTTATATCTATAAATGCATTTTGGCATGCTTGGTCCCATTGAAAAGGGACACCTCTTTTCATAAGCCAAGAAAAAGGTTTGCATCTCCTAGATAAATTTGAGATAAATCTCATGATATATGCTAACTGACCTTGGAGGTTCTTCAATTCAAGAAGGTTTATGGTGGCATTTTAACAATCGCTTCTACTTTAGTTGGATGAATTTTGATTCCACGCTTTGTAACTATAAAAGCATGAAAAAATTTTAGAAGACACCCTAAAGGCACATTTCATTGGGTTTATTTTCAAATTATGTTGTCTAAGGCGTTCAAAAACCATACAGAGATGTTTTAAGTGATCTCTTTCATGTTTTGACTTTACAATAATGTCATCTATGTAGAACTCAGTGATGATGTGAAGTAGTCCATGAAGGACAATTGTCATGGCTTGTGGATATGTTGCACCAGCATTTTTAAGTCCAAAAGGCATAACCCTATAACAGGACATACCTTTGAGTGTTCAGAATGTTGTTAACTCCATAAATGAAAATATTTCATGTCCCATAGTAGCGACAACAAGTACTTCAGAGATAGGTATTGAAAAATCATCTTTAGGGCATGCCTTATTCAAATCTCTAAAATCTACATATACACGGGTTTGCCCATTCTTCTTGTTGACATGGTGTAGGATCGGAAATGACAATAGATGGGGGTGAATGGTGCCTTCAAAAACGCCCCAAGTATTCTTACAAATTTTCTTCTCCAATAGCTATAAAAGCTATGAAGCAAGAAAATAGATTTTGCCGATTAGCCAAAAAGCCTCACAGAAGATGCAAAACCAGATCGACAAAAACTACATTGAGAACAGACAAAAAAAGGAAACTAAAGCTGCTGCCAAAAAGCGAAACTGAAATGCTAAAACTGAAACTAGGCAGGAAATCTGAAATTAGATCAAGAATCAAGGAGACATCACACTGCAGAGAAGAAGTGAACATGGACTGCTGTCCAAAACAGCCGAGAGCAGAAAATAGTCAAGCCAGCCGAAAACTGAAAGCAAGAAAGAAAAAACATCAGCGAAAAGAAAACTGAATGAGCAGTTCGGCAGAGCATCAATTTGTATGAAAACTGAGTGCCAAAAATGACAGAATATAAGCCTGCAGAATTGATGAAATCAGTCTGCAGACCGAACTGCAGAATTTAAGCCTGCTGACTGGCTGCTGTAATTCAACGAAATGAGGTGCTGAAATGCAGGCCGAACAGCACAGAAGCTTAACTTAGTGAAGTACCAGCCAAAAAAGAAACCTGCAGATTAAGAACTGAAGATTGCTGACTGAAAACCACGGCAAGGAAATGACAACAGTCAGCCGACTGTTTGCAATCGGCAAGGAGCAGAAAAACTGACAGCCAACTGAGAAACCGAAATGCACAAAAAACTGAAGATGAAACACGAAGCAAAGAAGTTGACTACAGATTTAGCAAGCTGTTTAACCGGAAGAGGAGGAGCCTCAAAAGAAGACTTAAAAACTAAAACTGCTGACAAAAGCCTGCTGCCGAAAAGGAGAACATAGTAATTACTGTGTAGCAGAACCAAAAGACAGAAAATGAAGATTAAATGCAGCTCTTCTCTGGTTAAAATATTAGCACTACGAACTAAAAACCAAATTGACTTCTGGGAAAGAAAAATCCATATCAAAAGATCACTGAATTGAAATATGAGCACAAGCCTGAAGACCAAATCAAGAATGAGACTAAAATCCAAATCTCCTAAGATTCCTCCATCCTCTGCTCATGATGCTTTGAAGACAGCAGGGATATAATCTTAGAAGCAAGAACCACACTCCAAATTTAAGATTCCACCTAGAAAACAAAGAGGACAAGGATGCCCTGACTTCAAACCCTAGGGAATCAAAAACAGAGCAAGTAAAATGGCTTAGCTCCGAAAGAGAATATTCATTGATTTTAGATATTGCTCTAGGAATTGAATGACCAAATGGCCTTGAGGATTTTCCCATCACAGAGCAAATGATTTCATAGCTAAACAGCCCAAGAATCAAATCAAACCAACAAAACAGAGAACAAAACAAGAACTGAGAAATCACAACAGAAGCTCAGGAAACCATAACATCTCAAGCATATATTGAGTCAGAGACAAGGGCAATTACATGAAGAGGAATGATTACACCAAGATTCTTCTCTACCCGTCTCACTACATGCTTTAGAGAAGAACACACGCATACACACACAGAGCACTCACTGCTCACTCATGAGGACTCACTCCAGAGCACACCCTTCAACCATACTCTACTGCCTTCACCTCTCCACATATGAAGGCAAGAGCTCACACTCAAAGAAGAAATTCAAGAAGTGGCAGCCAATACCCACTCCATGAATTACACACACAAAAGGCAAAACTGCCAAAGCACCCTCACATGAGAGAGAGGAGGGAAAAACTAGGATTTGACCACACCACTCAAACCCTAACCTCCTCTTCTTTTCCACTAACGGATCTCCAACCCGTTATCTTCAACCAAACCCGCTTCCAATTTTGCAGCCTCACGCATTTTACCGAAATGCCCCTGCCGCAACTTCCTGGAAGCTTCCTGTCGTCGCACGACCGCACCCGGCATCCAGACCGTCTGGACCTCGACTCCTCCCTGAGCCTAGTCCCAATCCACCTCGCCGCTGCCCGTCGTGTCCACCCGACTCCAACCAACTGGACCTCCGACTCCATCTGAGTCTAGTCCTGGTCTGTTCCGTCGCGACCGCAACCGACATCCAACCATCTGGACCTCCGACTCCTCCCTGAGCCTAGTCCCAGTCCACTCGTCATTGCCCGTCGTGTCCACCACCAGTAGCTCCAGCTCCGGTTCCTTGTCTCCCGGCTCACAACCACCTCAGCAGCCTCGATCATCTTTGGCATCTCCGACCGTCTGGACCTCAACACCTCCTGTGCCTAGTCCCGGTACTCCTTGCCTCACCATGACCTAGCTCCGAAGTCCTGCAGCCACACAGATAAGCAAACCTTCACATAGCACCACACGAAACAGCATAATCAACAATAGCATTAGTAAAAGGTACTCAACCCTGCAATACCTAAAACAAACTCAAACTCTCTAAAACAACCATCAATTACTTATCACAAATATAGGGATACCTCCACATGGTCTCTCACAGGGACAATGCTGGAAAGCCACTTAGGATATTTTACTTCCCAAACAAACCCAACTGTTATGAGCTTGTCGACTTCAGCTTCTATTTTTGGGAGTATATCTGGTGCTTGACCAGTGGAACATCTTCTTGTACTGTGAGTCAATGTACTACCACTACTGGATCCATACCTGACATTTCCTCATATATCCAAGTGAACACATCCCTAGTTGCGAAAAAATTTATGATATTCTTTACTTTTCGCAGATAAATATTTGCTGATATAAACTAGACGAGGATCGTCAGGCGTTCCAATATTGATTTCTTCCAAATCATCAATGGTGGGTTGATTTCCATCTTGCATTTATGGAGTAGCCGCTATTATGTCTATAAATTCAGTCGAGGTCATACAGACATCATAACCCAAGCCATGTCTCTTTTCTTTAATGTTTGATCTTCGTGTAGGGCTTCAAGTTGTGCTTGGGATAGCACCTTTTCAAATGGTGCAAGCTACCCCCGGCCATTGCATAGAAAAGGGTCTTTGAAGATATCATAACCCATTTTCTGCATCATATAAAGAACCTTATCTTTACTATTATAAAAATATGAGTTGGTGGTCATCGGTCCATTCTCACTCCTCTCTTCTTAGCCGTCCAATCAAAGATCAACCGTCCAGATCCGCATGTAGGTAATTCTTTCGCTCCTCGTAGAAAAGATTGGCCCGACGCGTGGGCTACGTTCCTCCTCTTCTCTTCCCCTGCATCCTCTGTCTCCCACAACCGCCGCCTCCTTTCCCTCGAACCCTCGTGCCACGCCTCCTCCTCAGCGCTGCCACTAATTCCTTCTCCATACGGCAGCGTCTGGTCGCAGTCCTCAATTTCCCCAGCAGCGCCGCATCCCCTCATCACCGTCTCCTTAACGCATTTGCCCGCCGCCTCCTCTCCCCATGTACCCATCGCTGCCTCCCCACCTTCACCTCCCGCAACCGCCGCCTCCTCCCCCGAACCCTCATGTCGCGCCTCCTCAGCGCCACCACCAATTCCTTCTCCGTGCGGCTGCGACTAGTCGCAGTCCCCCAACTTTCCCCAGGGCGCAGCCACTAATTCCATCTCCCATCACCCCTCCATCCAGTGGAACAATGCTCGGTACAGCGGCTAGTGGATCGGAGAGAATGGCGCTTAGCGACAGCAGCCAGTGGATTAGAGAAGGGCACTCGGTGATGGCGGCGGCTTCCTCTTACTACGCCCGCCCACGTGGCTCTCCCGCCGCCGTCGCCCAGTGGTCGCTCGCCAGGTAAGCCTCTCTACCTCCTCCTGTTCTTCGCTCAGAGCCCGTCACGCTGTCTGGCAATTTTGGTCTTCCAAGCTGGTCGTCGAAGTTGGTACTGTGGTCGAATAGGGCCGTGGTCGAGGGGCTATGGTCGAAGTCGAGGAGCCATGGTTGAAGGGGGTAGTGGTTGACGTCGAAGAGCCATGGTCAAAGGGGACAGTGGTTGACGTCGAAGGGTCATGGTCAAAGGGGACAGTGGTCAAAGGAGTTGGTGGTCAAAGGGGAAGTAGGCGACATTGAAGGGCTGTGGTCGTCGAAGGGCCATGGTCGAAGGAGATAGTGGTCAAAGGGGGCAGTGGTCAAAGTCGTAGATCCGTGGTTGAAGTCAAAGATCTGTGGTCGAAAGGGAAAGTGGTCGACATCGAAGAGCCATGGTCGAAGGGGATAGTGGTCGAAGTCAAAGATCCTTGGTCAAAGTCGAAGTCATGGTCAAAGGGATATGTGGTCGAAAGGGAAAGTGGTCGGCGTTAAAGGGACGTGGTCGTTGAAGGGCCGTGGTCGAAGGGGATAGTGGTCGAGGGGTGCAGTGGTCGAAGTTGAAGATCCGTGATCGTCGTCGAAACCGTGGTCAAAGAGGGAAGTGTCGACGTCGAAGGGCCGTGGTCAAAGGGGACAGTAGTCAAAGGGGGTAGCGGTCGAAGTTGAGGGGGGCAGTGCTCAAAGTCGAAGGGGGCAGTTGTCGATGCCGTGGTCATGGTCGTAGTTGTAGCGCCCGTGGACGTGGTTGTAGCGGTCATGGTCGTAGTTGTAGCACCAACCCGGAGAGCAACTGCTGGTTCGTCCACAACTTCCACCTCTACGAGTTCCCCCTCCAGTTGGACATCCTCGTTGCCTACCCCCAGGTCACCCCTGAGATTGAGCTCCCCACTCTCGACGGCAAAACCCACAAAGCGGTCAAAGTCGAAGCCATGGTCGAAGGGGGCCGTGGTCGAAGGGGGAAGTGGTCGACGTCGAAGGGTCGTGGTCGAAGGGGACAGTGGTAGAAGGGGGCAATGGTCGAAGTTGGGGCCAAGTAGGCTGGCGCTGGCAGTCGGGCGATAGGCACAAGTGCATCGGAGGCCTACCAACGTACGACCACTAGTGATGGTCGACCGCTCCTGACCTATGATCGCATGTGATGGTCGATGGCTACAACTACGACAACAAATCACGAAGTCTACAGCAACCGATCGCAAAGTCTACAGCTATCGATCATCGACCAGGTACTGTAGCTATGACCAAAGACGACCATCGACAAAAGCACTGTAGCAACGATCACCAATCGATTACTGTAGCTCCTGACTATCTGCTCTGACTACCAACCGGTTCATTGTACCATACGACCGAATCACTGTAGCATACTATTGGTTCACTATAGCTCCAACCACCGATTAGTCATTCTGCATTATTCATTTTGCTGTGATCGTTTTGCTATGGTCGATTTGCTGTGGTTGATTTGCCATAGTCAATATGCCATAGTCAATATGCCATAGTCAACCTGATGTTTTTGACATGCCATGGTCGATTTGCTGTGGTTGATTTGCCATCGTCGATATGTCATAGTCGATTTGCCATGATCGATCCATAGTGGTCTTTTACCAATCAGACCTACCAATCTCATCTGCCGATCGGACCATCCATCATAAGGCCAATCGGACCACCAATTGTTGACCATGGTTGAAGCCTACCGATTGCCAACCGTGGTTGACCGAAACTTTCACAAACACAAATTTCAATGCAATCCAAAAGTCAATTATTCAACATCACTCTATTCAAGACCTCCACATGGTCTTACACTTATGGATACGGCTTATGGCTTTTGCCCCTAGAGCGAGCGCTTATGCGAACAAATCAAATGCCGATAAGCCGATTCGAAAAGGATGTCCTGATAAGTCGCTTGAAAAGACAATGGAGAAGTCGTTCTGTTTGTTTGTTCGAGGGAAGTCATAAACAAGTCATAAGTTATAAGCTAAAAAGAACGGGGCTCGGCGCTATTTCTTCACACACAATTTGGGAATGTTTTGTAATCCTTGAACATCTGGAAATCATATGTTGTGATGAGCTCATCAACTGGCCATAAAAAGCTCAAATGCTTGGTATCCTTTAAGAGATTAACAATTTATTGTTGCAATAATCTGTATGGATCTGTAGAGGTTGTGGAAGAAGTGGCATCAGCAAAAAATCAACTCCTACCATATCTGGAACTCCGAAAATAAGAAGTTGTCCAAACTTGGTTGAGATACTCGGCCTTCCTCCATCACTAAGGGAAATATATATTGAGTGATGCCATAAGCTCGAGTTCATATGGGGTAAGCAGGGTACTGAAAATAAGAGTTGGTATGCTGAACACCAAGATGATTTAACACTATCAAAATCTTGTAGTGACCTGACTGCCTCTGCAAGTGCGCGAGAATCATTATCACTAGCAATAAATCATCTTCTACCATGTAAATAGTCTCTAACAATAATAAGTTGTCAAAGCTTAGTAGAGCTCCTCAGTTTCCTGTTATATCGAAATACGCATTTGGAGTTTCCCTAAGCTTGAGTTTATATGGGGAAAGCAGGATATAAAAAATCAAGAATCAGTCAGTTGAACACCAGAACAACCTGGCAAGATTAGAATCTTGCACTGACCAGATTTCCTCCACTGTGCCATATCCATTACCATCGACAGGGAATCATCCCCTACCATGGTTAGATTACCTAAGAATAGCATACTGTGAAAGCTTGGTAGAGGTTCTTGATCTCCCCTCATCCCTGAGGACAATAATTATTTCAGAATGCCCTAAGCTTGAGGTCCTGTCAGGGTAGCTTGGTAAACTTGGGCATCTCGATATTCGATTCTGTGACAAGTTGAGATTAGAAGAGTCATTATTAGAGGAAAATAAAGGATTGTGTAGATTGTATAGCCATATTCTGTTTCTATATCTCCTCCTTTTGAGGATCTATTGTAACCATTGTATCTTGGCTATATATATACAACAGCCGCCCCCACCCCTTTGGTGCGTGAGGCGTTTTCCCAATCTACCTCTCTACATGGTATCAGATTCCGAGTTCTTCTCCTTTCCGCTGCGCTAACCTTGCGCTCTTGCCTCCCGGTTCCTGCGCTCGCCGCTAAACCCTAAAACCGCACGCCGCCATGACTACCGAGTCCACCCAGGCCTCCACCGTCTCTGGCGCGATGGGGACTACCTCCTCTCCCAACTCCAGCGAGTCTGCCGACGTCGTCTTCATCAACCCCTACGCCACAATCGCCGTCAAATCCCATGTTCCAATCACGCTGGAGATCAAGCGACCAAATTTCAACAAGTGGAAGGCGTTCTTCACCTCCATGTGCGGCAAGTTTGGGCTTCTCCATCACGTCGATGGTTCCGCTCCTCCCCGTCCCGATGATCCTGCTTGGGAGCAGGCCGACTGCTGCATCCGCAGTTGGTTGTTCGGATCGGTCTCCGACGACATCCTCGACCTTGCCATGGAGCCCGAGCAAACCGCCCGCGACCTCTGGGTCGCCATTGATGGCCTCTTCCAGGCGAACAAGGAACCGCGTGCAATCTTCCTGAGCCACGAATTTCATTCGCTAACTCAGGGCGATTTGCCGGTCGCCGACTACTGCCAAAGAGTCAAGACGGCCGCCGACGCCCTTCGCGACGTTGGACACCCCGTCTCCGAGTCACAGCTGGTGCTTAATCTCCTCCGAGGACTCAACAATCGCTTCTCTACTACCGCCGACAGCATCGCCAGCGCCCCTGTTCTCCCCACCTTTGCCGCAGCGCGTCATACCCTGGTGCTCAAAGAGCTCCGCCTGGCCAATTCCGCCAAGGTGACCTCCGAGACGGCGCTCGTGGCCGGCGTCTCACACGGCTCCTCCTGTTCCTCTGGTGCCTGCGCCGCCAACTCCTCCGCTTCCTCCTCGAGCGGCCATGCTCGGAGTGGCAACAACAGCAAGCGGAATCGCAAAGGAGGCGGCGGCCGGTACGGCAGCGGCGGCAACACTGGCGGCGGCGGCAACACTGGTGGCGGCGGCCGTCAAGCTTCTATCCCAAGCGGCGGCGGCTACGCGCAGCACGGGACTGGGAATTCCAGTGGCCTACGTCCGGCCGGCCCTTGGATCTGTTTCAATCCATGGGCTGCGCAGCAAACGGGCTGGCGATCCCCAGGGATTCTTGGACCGATGCCACAGGCAAACACTGCTTTTGCCGGTCCTTCCATGTCGCCACCTTCCGGCGTCTACAGTGGCCAGCCAAATTGGGACCAGGCTGGCCTGATTTCTGCACTCAACCAGATGGCGGTCCACGATCCCTCACCATGGATCATGGACACCGGAGCTACCTCCCATATGTCCTCTTCTGACGGTATCCTCGTTACTCGCTTGCCTAACTCACATACTTTTATCACTGTTGGCAATGGCCAGACTATTCCTGTTGTTTGTCGTGGCACTTCTTTCATTCCCATTGGATCCACCAAATTTGCTCTCACAAACATTCTTGTCGCCCCGTCTTTAGTTCGCAACTTACTTTCTGTTCGCCAATTTACCCGCGACAATAAATGTTCCATTGAGTTTGATGAGTTTGGTTTTTCTGTTAAGGACCTTCGGACCCGGCACGTGATTCTTCGCTGCAATAGTCGCGGGGAGCTCTACACTCTTCCAGCCGCCACTCCTTCATTTGCTGCTCATTGCTCCCTCGCCATATCATCCACGCTGTGGCATCGTCGCCTTGGTCACCCTGGTCCTGCTGCCATTAACACCCTCAGGAATAGGTCCATCATTTCATGTAATAAACCTGACAGCACCCTTTGTCATGCATGTCAGTTAGGCAAACATACACGTCTACCTTTTCCGCGCTCATCGTCGAGAACCTCTTTTCCTTTTGAGCTTCTTCATTGTGATGTGTGGACCTCTCCGGTTTTGAGTATTTCTGGCAATAAATATTACTTAGTGGTGCTTGATGATTTTAGTCACTTCTGTTGGACCTTCCCTTTGCAACGCAAATCTGATGTTCACCAGCATATTGTCCAGTTCGCTGAGTATGTCTCCACCCAGTTCGGCCTCCCTCTTAAATGTCTTCAAGCTGATAACGGCACTGAGTTCGTCAACAATGCCACCACTACCTTTCTTGCTAGTGCGGCACGCAACTACGACTTTCTTGCCCATACACATCGCCACAAAATGGCAAGGCCGAACGGATGATTCGTACTACCAACAACTGCATTCGCACCCTGCTTATTCAGGCCTCTTTACCTCCGTCCTATTGGGCCGAAGCTCTCGCCACTGCCACATATCTTCTCAACCGGAGCCCATCTTCCTCTATCCATAATTCACTACCCTTCCAACTTCTACATCGCACTATTCCTGACTACTCCCATCTACGGGTTTTTGGCTGTCTTTGCTACCCAAACCTTAGTGCCACGACACCACACAAGCTTGCTCCCCGTTCTACCGCTTGTGTCTTCCTTGGGTATCCAGCTTCCCACAAGGGATATCGATGCATGGATCTTGCCACACGCCGCATCATTATTTCGAGACACGTTGTCTTCAACGAAACTTGCTTCCCGTTTGCGGCAACTCCCCCTGTTGCTTCCTCGTTTGATTTTCTTCTGCAGGATACTTCACCTTCTCGTGCGGTCGCTCCGTCCTCTTTGGGCGTCGAGCCACCGCGCCCTTCCACGGACGCTCCCTCCATGGAGGTTGAGCAACCGTGCTCCTCTACCATGGCCGCTCAGCCATGCGCAAGCGTCGACTTGCCTCTCTTCGGCTGGCGCATTCAGCCGGTCGTGCGCACGACGGGCGGGTCCTCGCCATCTACAGCCGGCGTCATCAACTCGGCCGACACCGCTGCAACGTTCGCCCCTCCTGCTCTGGTAGACCGGGCCGGCCCCATCATTGTCCCGTCTACCCGGGCGACCACTGTGGTGAGCCCGTACCAGCACACCTACGTCAGGCGGCCTCGACCAGCACATCTACATGCGCCAGTCCGCTCCTCCACAGCCTTCGCGGCTCCTCGAGCCACGGATGTGCCACCCGGAGGTTCGCGCCAGCATCCCATGGTGACACGATCCCAGACTGGCTCCCTGGCACCGGTCCAGCATTTGTCCTTCTCGGCTACGCACATCGCCGCTTCGCCCATTCCGGCCAACTATCGCAGCGCATTGGCTGACCCCAACTGGCGTGCTGCCATGGCCGACGAATACAAGGCTCTGGTTGATAACGGCACATGGCGGTTGGTTCCTCGACCTCCCGGTGCCAACATTGTGACAGGCAAATGGATCTTCAAGCACAAGTTCCACTCTGATGGGACTCTTGCTCGCCACAAGGCACGATGGGTCGTCCGTGGCTTTTCCCAGCAGCACGGCATCGACTATGACGAGACATTCAGCCCGGTTGTCAAACCAGCCACCATCCGGGTCGTTCTCAGCATTGTCGCTTCACGTGCTTGGCCGATTCATCAACTCGACGTCAAAAATGCCTTTCTTCACGGCAACTTGGAGGAGATTGTGTACTGTCAGCAACCTTCAGGATTCGTTGACCCGGCAGCACCTGACGCAGTTTGTCTATTGCAGAAGTCATTGTATGGTTTGAAGCAGGCTCCTCGGGCGTGGTACCAGCGGTTTGCCACCTGTATTCGCCATTTCGGATTTCTGCCATCGACGTCCGACACGTCTCTTTTTGTTTACAAAGATCGAGACCATGTCGCCTACCTTCTCCTGTACGTCGACGACATCATCCTCACTGCTTCATCCTCAACAATGCTTCAGCACATTACTTCACGTCTGCACTCTGAGTTCGCAATGACAGATCTGGGAGACCTCCACTTCTTCCTAGGCATCTCCGTCACTCGGTCTTCTGACGGCCTTTTTCTGTCCCAGCGACAGTATGCCCTGGATCTACTTCAACGGGCCGGCATGGCTGAGTGCCACCCTACTGCGACACCTGTGGATACTCGTGCTAAGTTATCTGCCTCAGACAGTGCCCCAGTTGACAACCCCACCGAGTACAGGAGTCTCGCCGGCGCTCTGCAGTACCTCACATTGACTCGTCCTGAATTGACATACGCAGTTCAGCAGGTGTGTCTCTACATGCATGATCCTCGCGAGCCTCATCTCGCGTTGATCAAGCGGATCCTCCGCTACGTCAAGGGCACACTCTCCATTGGCCTTCACATTGGCACCGGCTCCATTCAGACCTTGACGGCCTATTCAGATGCAGACTGGGCTGGTTGTCCCGACTCCCGCCGATCCACATCAGGCTACTGCGTATTCCTTGGTGACAATTTGGTCTCTTGGTCCTCCAAGCGTCAGACTACTGTCTCTCGCTCCAGTGCCGAAGCAGAGTACCGTGCCGTCGCCCACGCCGTTGCTGAATGCTGCTGGTTGCGACAGCTACTTCAGGAACTCCATGTACCGATTTCTTCGGCCACCGTCGTCTACTGCGACAATGTCAGTGCTATCTATATGACAGCCAACCCGGTCCATCATCGTCGCACGAAGCATATTGAGCTTGATATTCACTTTGTTCGCGAGAAGGTTGCCTTGGGACAGGTCCGGGTTCTCCATGTTCCATCATCTCACCAATTCGCGGACATCATGACCAAAGGCCTGCCCGTTCAATTGTTTACTGATTTTCGGTCCAGTCTTTGCGTTCGTGAATCTCCCGCTGCGACTGCGGGCGGGTATTAGAGGAAAATAAAGGATTGTGTAGATTGTATAGCCATATTCTGTTTCTATATCTCCTCCTTTTGAGGATCTATTGTAACCACTGTATCTTGGCTATATATATACAACAGCCGCCCCCACCCCTTTGGTGCGTGAGGCGTTTTCCCAATCTACCTCTCTACAGTCATGCTAGGGAGACTTCTCATCATTGGAAACCCTTTTCATTGTTGGCTGTGAAAGCCTGACATCCTTACCAAATAAGCCTTCAAATACGGAGGAATTACACTGCGTGGGAGGAGGGGAGGGTGGCAAAATAACTTATTTTTGCTGTAGTCGCCTTTAATATATTATTCATTTATGAGGTACAGCTATGGGAGATATCTGCTCACTGGTGCCTTATCGCTCAACAATTCTCCAAATATGGAATTTGATATGGACACAATCATGACGAGATCTTGAAGAACGGAATTGTTCATGTTTAGGGCATTGGATACTGGACTCTGAGTGTCACAATATGCTATTTGTGACAGTGGTGAGTCAGCATCTTCAAAGCTCTGTTGGGAGATAACATGAAGGTTGGTTGGATTAGTTACTATCATTAAATTCTTTATATTTATTTGGATAATCTACAAGCTTCATATATATGGGTTCTCGGTTTTTATGAGTATAAAGAGCCTCTTAATAGGACTGTTCATTGACTTGCATATGATGAAGGGGTAACTTGTTATAAGATCATGTTCTCAGACTTCGAGATGAAGAACACGTAATTTGGAATAGGATTATCAATGTACCCTTAAATAGAATCTTCAGCAATTCATCGAATTGCTTCAGTTTAGTTTTCTGGACAGTGAGATGTGATACATTCAATTAGCTACAATGCCCTATTTTCATTTCAAACTGTTCCAAGTTCCAAGCAGCAGAATTGGTGTAGGATTTGCTGAAAATTTATCTGTGGCTTTGTGCAAAGTAGCTGAGTTTGGAGATAACTATTGTTTGAAATAACTCGATGAGCTGGAGTAACTGGAAAGCTTTATACAAGGCTATTGAAACTTCCATATTATCTTTTGCTCATCACTGAACTCCATAGGCTCACATTAATCTGTAGTGAAAGAGGGAGACAAATACATTGTGTTGACTGAATTTGTATGGAGAAAACATGTCTGGTTTAGTTACTACAAAATAATTACCTAACTTGTTTTGAGTTGTTAATCTATTACCCTTTCAATTAATATCAGTCAGAACTGTTACCTTTTCAGCTACCAATCTACCATGATATTGCACTAGTATACCAATTGTTTGTAAATCATATTCTACCACGATATTTTGGAGATTGAAAGTGAATCGATGGTGGTGCACTGAAGTTCAAACTAAGTGAATTAACCAAGAGGAAATAGAAACAAAGGGAAGAAGGTACTAATTGAAAAGAGTAAAAACAGAACGAACAGAAAATAGGGAGTAAAAGTCAGGTGGAATATCTCCTCTTCGATATAACTGTAGCATTTCCGTCAAATGGTCACGAATAGCCTTCGAGGGACTGATCTTCCTGCAAGGCTGCGAGAGATCATTGAAGCTGTTGCAACCAGACGATTAATTGACCTTTCTGCTTTTGGTTTCTTGTTGCTTCACACAGCTGTAGACTGTAGTGTTTCACGGATCTGCCTCCTAATCATCGTCCCATTCATCGTTGAAGGCTGAATATGTGATTGTTTATTGCTTTCCACAGTTCAGAGGCGCAGGCTGCAAAGCGAATGGACAAGTCTGCTTACAACTTGGCTGCGTTGTGGCTGTGACATCTTCAACAAACGACTGCAGTATACCGTGAGATCTGAAGGCCATCGTATTTAGGCTCATTTTTATCTATAGTTCAGAGGCTACTTCGCATCTTAGTGCGATGAAATGAAGCGACTCTCTTGCTGGACAGCAGATGTCACATGTGCATCTTGTGGCCACCCTTTGTGCAGCATGTTTGTCTCGCGCGTTCAGTCCCCTTTTGTTTGAAGCTGCTGTCTGAAGTTTGTGTGTGCAATACGTACGTGCTACAGAACAAAAAAGCAAGAAGGGGAAACTTGTGTTCCATTCTGCGTTCATATAGATAATCTCAAAAAACTACTGTCATATGATGAGTAACCGGCGTACCCATCTTGTTTCTGGATATCTGATTGTGTTGTGCAGGCTATCCATCATGTCTTCAGAAACTATTTTTCACAATTATTGGACTATGTCAGAGTGTGGTTTTGCAACATAATTTTTCCTGATAAATAGACATAAATTACACGCAGAGCTGTATTTATTATAAACCTCTAACATTTGATTAAAAATACGTCTGGGTTTTTTTTGTACAACTTCAATAACTCTAATATCTATATCTCATTAATCTGTAATGCTATAATTAGGATCCACCAACTATAAGTGGTGCATACCTTTTTTTTTACTCTCCAATTAATGTGAGAGTTTTTAGCCCGTTAAAGGAAATATGGCCTCTCCTTTTAATAACATTTTAATTTAATTATATAAATAGATCTTTGGCTACATGTGTACCATGTTTCTGATCAGGCTTGGTTTGGTATTATAGTGGCTTTTGATCAATAATTTTATTTTACTATCTTTTATGATAAACTCTTTTTCAAAACGGTAGCGAAGCATGTTCCATTGAGTGGCATAGGCCTTAGTAACACCACACAACACCAAACCCAGTTCCACTCTACCATTGGCCGCGCTGTTGCTCTCGTCCTCTCGGCGGCTGCTGTGCTTGGCTGCTTGCCTCTCCCACGCGCCGTGACACTATGACTACGGCCGCTACAACTGACTCTTCGACCACGGGCACAATTGCTGTTTCGATCACGCCTTCGACTGTAGCTTCGACTACCTCAAACACACTCAACACAAGTGACATGAGTCAAGATTAGTTCTAACAATCTTTCCCCTAATCTTGACTTGCTAAACTTCACAAGACGAAGTCTGATCTCCTGACATGTCTCCAAGAAGTCTGCCTTCTTCTTGTTGACCATGCTACCGGTAACACAGCTTGCCATCGTCTTTCACATCTTCACCGCCGGTGACACACCTCGCCGACGACTTTGACCTCTTTCTTTAGCTCGTGGCACTCCTTTGCAAAATACACGTACTCTTGACAGTTGTAGCAGCACACATTCGCCTTGTCAAAGGTGCCCTTCTTCTTGCCGAAGCCATTGCTATTCTTGAATCGAGCCTCCCACTCACCCCTTGTCAATAGCAAGTGCTGATCTCCTGCACCAACACCATGAGATACCCACCATTCTTCGTGTGCCTTCAAACGACTGATCAACTGTTCGATTGTCATTGCCTTGAGGTCCTCAAATTGCTCGATTGAGGAGACTACCGGTAAAAATTTGGTGGAAACTGCATGAAGAAATTTTTTTTACCGCATAGCTCTACTCCATTTTGTCACCGAGCCCTCAAATTTTGTTAACAATTGTTATCAACTAGATGGCAAAGTCGTGAATCAACTCTGACTCCGTCATGCGTAGCACCTCAAACTTTGACTTGAGGGTCTACACCTTGGCTTCCCTCACGCGCTCAGCTCCAACGTGCATGGTCTTCAACGCCTCCCACACGACTTTGGCTGTCTCTTTCTCAGCCAGTAGGAAGAGCATGCCTTCGGAGACACCTTGGCAGATGGCTGCCAATGCCATCTAGTCCTTGCGTGTGTTGGCGTCGCCGGGCTCGATGGCATCCCATATGCCTTGGGTCTTCATGTACACATTCATCCTCATCTCCCATGTCACGTAGTTGCTCCTCGTGAGCACAGGGTAGTGAAGCAACACCGCCGAAGTCTACTTGCCAGTGCGCTCGCCGATGCTGATGGCGCCGGATCGACGATCTCCATACTTCATAGTGTGATTTTTGGGCATTCACCAAGCTATGATACCAATTGTTGAAACTACATCTAGGAATCACACACTCGATTTACCCGTAGACGCACACTACACAGGAAGATGATAAACAGACTAATTGGTCATTTTCTTTATTCTCTGTTATTCACCACAAACTTCTTCAACAGACTAATTATAAGGATATAAATAGACACCGTGACCCGGTTCTACCGGTGAAAGCATCTAAGCCCCTAAAAATGGTTTTGATAATTTATGAATTTATGTGAATATGGGACTAATGTGTTTAATGAGTGTTTAAAAGGTTAAGTCCTCAAATAACAAGAAGTATGCCAAGGATCAAATGTGAAGATCAAAAATGGCTCAAGACAAAGGTATACTTAGAATAGGATCTCTTCTTTTATTTTTACAGGTCTTAGGAGAAAAGGTGGAAGACCGGATTATAGGCTAAATATTGTATCATAAATAGGGATCATGTCAAGTAGCTTGATAGCAAAATTATTGTGCCATTAGGATCAAACTATGATCATACATTCATTAAAAATCTGATTTAATAGCCAGATCTATGCTCCGTCTGGAAGAGTGGAAGTACCGCAGTTTTTAACGTCGGAACTACTGCAGTACTGTAGAAGTTTCGCAGTCAAGAATGGTACTTCCGGCCTTGGAAGCTCCGAAATCCGAGTGGAACCTTTTTTTCCAGAGAGCACCCCCGAAGTGCTCGGTGCTTTGTCCGGACAACCGGAAGTACTGGTGTGCATTTTTGCGGTACTTCCGCTTGCCGGAAGATCCGGCCTCTGAGCGAAGCCTTTTTTCCAGAGAGCACCCTGTAGGTGAGTTTTAAGATTTGCGGATCCAGAAGTACTGGTGATTTTAACGCCGGAACTACCGTTGGAAGCGGTACTTCTGGAGCCCAGAAGCTCCGGAGGCAAGGGCGTAACTTTTTTTCCAGAGAGCGCCAAGTTTGATTTCAGCCCAAGCGGAACTACCACGCCGACTTTACGGAACTATCGCAGAGCGGAAGTACCGGATTTTATAACGGCGGTAGTACCGCACCGACTTTCAAACGGCTAGTTCAAAATCTCTAACATAGCCATTCTGCCGCGTCAGAAACTGAAGCGGAACTACCTGCCTTTGGCCGGCGGTAGTTCTGCTCGCCCTAAATTTTCTGGAATTTATTTCAAACAGTTAGTTTTGGTTGGTGGGGGTATAAATACCCGTACCACTGCTCAAGAACAGAAGTGAGAGACTCTATTGAACATCTTTGAGCATTGAGCATTCATTCCACACATCTTTTTTCCTTGTTCATTCAATTGAGGTAGTTGGAGCAAAAGTGCATGTGCATTCATTAGTTGATCCATTTGACACTTGTTTGCAATCAAGTGAAGCCCGTGGTTTATTACTCTTGGTGCTTGCCGGCACCTGGACGATTGGGTAGAGGTCGATCAGTGATCTTCTCAAAGAAGCTTGTGAGAAGGCCCAGTGTTCTTGTGAAGGTTGGAACTCACCTACCCGAAGCAGGGAAGAGCTACCACTAGTGGATTGGAGGTACTTCGGCTTAATTCGTGGAGTCGGTCCAATTCGTTTGGGCTAACCTCAACGTGGATTAGGGGAAACCGGCAAGTTTTCGAACACCACGGTAAAACATCGAGTGTAATTGTTTCTTCTCTTATTTCTTCTAGCTCTTATTTGTTACCCTTAGTATGATCATTTGCTTGATATAGAGCTAGTGTTGATACTTTACTTGACTAGAATTGTGTAGACTTTAAGTACTTTACATTCTTGTTGTATTAAATTCTAGAGAATTAATTAAAAGAGAAGAGAATTTAAAAACCTCATATTCACCCCCCTCTAGTTGGTTATCCTTGATCCTACAACCGGCCATGACTCCACAACTTGCCTCCACGACTTGCGCACATCGCGCACTACACAAAAGACTCGCTCGCTGAGACCAAGTCTAGACGCTACGACTACTCACACAAGCTCCACGACCACGGCGCTACGACCACTCACAACTTTACAATCACTCACACACTTACGACTGCTACAGTACTCATAATGACTGCTACAGTACTCTTACGAATAATTGGTCGTTAAGACTGCTACAGTAACTTACGACTATAGCCATTACGACTGACTCTTTGACTACGGCCACTTCAACCACGGTCACAACTACTGTTTCGAATACGCCTTCGACTGCAGCTTCGACCACGCCTTTGACTACGGCTTTGACCACCTCAAACACACTTAACACAAGTGACATAAGTCAAGATTAGCTCCAACAACTTCTTCCATCTATGATTGCCTTGTTAAGATGTGATTGAGCGATTCTTCAGTTGATTCGAGTGGAACACACCATGCACACCGTGGTGTATATGTCCACGTGTGCCTGCGAGGTGCTTGTGAAAATGCCGCAACTACCATGTATGTCGTCATTTGCCATGCCCGTTGACTGTTGGTGAGATCGGCTGGCCTGCCTGCCACTACAAATATACACAAATAGATACATATGCATCAGAATATTTCCATATAAATATCCATCTAGTAAGGAGCAGATTTATTATAACGTATTCAAGAGCTAAATCCTTTCATTGTTCTTTTCCAGCCACAAGCTTCAGCCTTCAGGGAACACGCAACACTCGAAGATGATTTAGTTCTATGGCAAATGACAATGGTTTCTAATGAACTAAAAGAAATGTTTCAAATGAAGTAACCATCCTTTCAATCGAATATTCTCACCACACCTCTGTTCTCGATGTTGGCTAGCATCAGTGCATCAACACTCCCATGATTCAGGTATTGGTATCAGAACGGTCCTCACAACATCTTACATAGTGCAGCAAGAACAATATGTATTTACAGAAATTAAGCAAAACTGGATTTCAACGTCGATAGTTGAGACAAGGGCTTGAATAATTTTAGCATTTCCCTGCATGTTCGCATGCAAATTCACCTACTACTGGGCGAAAATCCCACTGTATTAGCGAAGTTGCCCCAAATCAAGAAATCCGCGTAAACCCTAGACGCTTAGCCATTCGGTTGCAACCCAAAATCCTAAAATCGACCATCCAAAGAAGTATTAATGCGTGCGAGATACCAAAACTCACCGGTAGGACCACTAGCTCATCTTCCTTGCCGCAGGAACCTCTCTAACGAGTGTGGGCATCCGCCATCCGGCGAGGGCGACGACGAGGGGGAGCCAAGGGCGAGGCGAGTAGGCGCGGTGGCGGCGAGAGCGACAGCCAGAGGGTGGCCAGGGGCACAGGCGGAGTGCACGGAGACGCGCGAGTCGGAGACGTCGACTATGATCGATGCTGAAAACGAGCGATTCTGGTGTGTCCGTTGGGTGCACGTTGGGAGCCAGGTTGGAGCGTCATTAAGTGCCACATGGAGCTACAGTTGGGCCTTAGATGTATGAGTACCTTTAGATTAGCTAGGGATGAGTCTGTGAAACTCTGAAACCATATTCTCTAGGATTATGTGGTATATGTCAAAAATCCTAAGATTTTTACTACATGGATCTAAAATCTAGAATTTTGTGCAATTTATATTTTAAAAAAACTCGCTGACTCCTGGCACCACGGCACGGCAGCAAGCCAACCAGTCTTTGCCCGTCAATTCAAAACAACTTTTTTAGAAATGCTTTCCACTTGGCATCTGTGGAAATAGGGGTAACAACAGGGCGGGGTCTCGAGGGAGGCCCCGCCCTGACCCCGCTAGCATACCCCTGCCCTACTGCGCTAAGTCTATCGGGGGAGATGTCCCTTATCCCCGATTCCCGTGGGGATCTGACACCTATGGAGATCTCTGCGAGAGATAAAAATAGATTAAATATTTTTTAAAATAATATTACGAATTTATTTATTTATTTATAAATATTTATGTATATTTTTTCAAAAATGTATTCTAAGAGAAAGATTTAAGTTTTAGTCAAATATATAAAAAATATAATCTTTTATATAAAAAACTGTAATTTATTATTTAATTTTTTTTATATTACCGGATCCCGTGAGAGGAGGGAGATCCCGTCCCCGCGCCATGGGAATAGTCCCCCCACGGGGACTGCCATCCCTACTTAGGAATGCTTTAAAAAAAACCGACACGTTTTATCACCAATGTCAATGAACTCCCCCTCCGCGTCCACCTCTTCCCCTGAGAAGTTCGTTCCCTCTTTAGTCCAAGAACGCCGAGAAGTCGGCGTCTCGGCCACTTCTTGGCGATTATCGCAAATGCCCAAATCCCTCGTTCTGCCACTGTCGCCGCGGCCAAGTCGACTGATTCCTCCATCTTCCTCTTCAAAACAGGATGGCGACCGCCTCGTCAAATTGGTAACTGGTAAGCACCTCACCGTGTGTTCTTCCGTGCAGTACGTAGAGAGACTAGGAGCTAACTGAGCGAGTGGATTGATGTGATCTGTATCATCGTGTAGCATAGGCTTTTTGGTGTGCGACTCAGTGACCATGACGTGTTTGTGGAAATGCGGCAACCATAGAAAATTAACATCGTCTGAAAGTGAATTTACCAGTGGCCCGTATTTGTACTCACAGTTGGCTACTGATGGAGACATTCCACAGTTTTGCTTTGCTTGCACCATCCCACCATGATAGAAAACTGCCTAAAATGTTCGGTTCAGTCAAGTTTGATAGAAACAAGTTCCAAGCCGTGGAATTGACGAAGGTTTAGCTGAGAAGTGAGATCTATTTTTGAAAAGCAATCGTGTTTCGAATTAAGTCTAGTTTCAAATGATGTGTACAACATATTTGTCGTTCCCTATCTGAAACTTGAAAAATCAAATATACATTTTGCGGAGCTGCTGCTGCATTTTGCCTTTGTTACGAAAACTTATAAGAGGCTATCACATGTTCACATGTGACCATTAGTGAAGTGTACTGGTTGGTCAGTTGGTGTCATTTCACATATGAGTGCTACACTGCATTAAAAGTAGCAGGTTGAAACTCATGGGTTAGTTTTTGATATGGGCGATTGCATTCATTTTACTTGGCGTTCTTTTCACACGGAGTACAAATGTACTGTCATCGGCAAAGCAAAATTGACGAGGATAAGAAACTACTGTCTAATTCCGCTCAACTCATATCTTTTTATTCATCCAGAAAATGCTTTCATGGTGTTTCGAATCTTTAGTTTTCCTCACAAGGTGCGAGCTCGATCATGTTGTATGCATGGCTCATGTTTGAAGCTTGCTCCAATTTCCAGTGCTTTTGAAGCATGCAAATTGGAGATGAGGCGGGGTCCACCAGGAAATCAGACGTAAGAAGAAAAGAGAGAGGAGACTGAACAAAGTCATCTAGTGCGTTCCATACAAACTACTAGTAGATATGTGTTTCTAAAAACAAATTGGGAAAATGTGAGAAAAGAACTGTTGTTACACGTACAATCTCCCATCCACAGGTGACACCACAGCAGTGGTGCTCCAAGTCTCTCGGAAGCAACTGGAGGTGTTCACTTTCCATCTTGTTTGCTCAGCTCGACCCACATCAGGATACTTGTTCAGTTGGGGCCAGTGCAATGCTTCAATTCCAACAATGATATTCAGGAGTGCTGCGCTCCGTATTGGTTTATTCATCTGAACGTAAGGGTCTCTCTTGTTCAAAGTTACAGTGATCAGAGACCTTTGTTATGCTTGATTGACAAAATGAAGAATTTGCATTTCAGTGTGGCTTAGGATCTTTCAAATCAATCTCCATTAGCAGAGCAGTTCGCTCCTTCTGCTTTTGAAGACGGCAACCTGTTAGATAAATTTCGAGAGGTAAATTCCACCAATTGTCCATCTTGATATATAGTTTGATCCATCTCATCTTCGATCGTTCTAAGTAGATGCTTTGCGTAATTTGGTTTCTAAGGAGCTCTCCCGGGAAGCCTGGCTAGAGTGAGGCTGTCGCACATAGCCGGCCCGGGTTCAAGCCCCCACTAAAACTAGAAGGCAAAGTCGGGGGAACGTTTCTCTCCTGGTCTCCTTTTTTGTAATGTGGTTTCTGGTCCATGCAACATACTGTTCTTGTGCTTTATGGTTCAGTGTTTTGTTTTGGGTTTGGCGGGACGGCAGGGGAACGACGGGTAGTACAAATACATAAGGTTAAAGTCAACAGGAAGTTGCTTGCCTGAGCATCACATAACAAATCTACTATATGTTTTTACACGAAAAAATAATCATTTTAAGCTTGCACTTGATGCACCCACAACCCAAGCGCCCTCTGGCTGCTCATCTCGCTGGTGCCGTAGGGAAGAAGCCTGCTGTCCTCGATGCCCATGGCTCCTACTTGACGAGCCATAGCAGGGCCTCCCCTGATTTGCACGGCCATGCTGGTGAACCAGGTCCACTTTAAATCAATGGTTGTACTATTTGATGAGGATGATTCCAAGGATTGAACTGACACCACTGTAATGTTTCCCATTTTCTTTCTTTTGTGTGTGCTCCTGCTCCATGGAGTTGTATTATTGGGGTTCCCTGTATTCAATCTGCAATTGAAGTTTCATCCACCTTGTCTACGCTCCACAGGAGCTCGTTTGCTCTCTCCTTTGAGCCTCCCAGCCTTCTCTCCTGCGCATCTGCTGCGAGTGCTTCGGTGGCTGAGCTGGTGGCCAGCGTGCTGATCCGTAGGGATGAAAACGGATCAAAATCAAATAATGCTTTTATCATATTCGTATTTGAATTTTGCAAACGAATATGAATATGAATCCGAATATTCTCGAATATGAATACGAATCGAATATGTAATGAATACAAATTCAAATTAAATATCTACTTAATTCAATCGGATCCGGATATCCTCATAACTTATGTAGTATGAAAATATTAATAAAATTTTATTCTCATACAATCATGCTTAATCATTTTAATTCATTTACTTCACGTAAAGAAACATCACGTTCAATTAAAAAAAACTTGTACAACTAATTTGTTATATTATAATAAAATATGCATATTGCTTCGTAAAATACAAATACGGATAGTCTAGATAAAATAACATTTCGAATGATAAAAGTCCATACCATATTCACCTCTATATTTTTATGTGAATTCGAATACAAAGATACACTACTACAGAAATGCACATTACAGACGGTTCAGAAACGTCATCACAGACGGTTTTCTGAACCGTCTGAAATTATGGGTCAGTGATAATCCAAGTTATCATAGACGGTTTTCGAACCGTCTGTGATTAACCGATATCACAGACGGTTTTTGATTAAAAACCGTCTGTGATTATCGGATATCACAGACGGTTTTTAAGTAAAAACCGTCTGTGATATCCGATAATCACAGACGGTTTTTAATCAAAAACCGTCTGTGATATCGGATAATCACAGACGGTTTTTACTTAAAAACCGTCTGTGATATTCCTCCCCCTATAACAGAATCTATTTCTGTTTATTGGCTAGCCTCAGGAAATGCTAGCCATGCCCTCTGAAACAAGCAGATAAACAAGTATATGTGTACATACAATTCACATCTCACATTTGACAAACATAAGACATCCAATTCACATCACATTTCATTCACAGACATAAAACATCCAATTGACATCGCACTTCATTTCACAAACATAAAGCATGCATCCATTTCGCAAATCGATTAATTGAATTGAAATGAAATATCCATTAACAAATGCACAGTTACAAAAGATCTACACTACATTTGCACTTAGTGATAAGACCAATAAGAAATCATGGTGCGCAGTGGAACCGTCCTCCTGGCTTTATGACTTGAGTAACCAAAAAGTACGCCAACTCTCCTCGAATCCCTCCAAGATCAGACTGTTTCAATGCAGTTGACGGGATGGACGCAACCTGTCGATAGGAATATCAATGTGCGTATATATGTCACATGATATATGAAGTAATTATGGGAAGAGTGACAAACCTTGCGATTGGTGAGCCTCGAGGAATCGAGGAGCAGTTCCATATGTTGGCAAACGTAGTATCCACATGTGTTGCCCGGCTCCTGCTGGTGGCACTGCAAAAAATGGAATGTGTTAGTTCAAGAGGCATTAGTACCAACTGTTGCATAGGATTAAGTAATGTGAAATAGTGAATACCTTAAAATCTCGAACATGTGTCAGTAGGCCTTTGGCCCCGCGCTTCGAGTCACCTCCCATTTCAATGTACATCGCGAACGCCCTACGTAATTTGAAAAAGTTAACCTTAATCATTCGGAAGGAAAGAAAGAGTACAATGTAGATATGTATGGGGAATATGTGCTTACCTATCGATTACTTGGCTGACAACTGTGAAGTCCATTTTATTCTTACTTAGGGAATCAAGGTAATATACCTTGTTCCATTTTGGTACAATTACTATTAAAATCCAATGAAAGTTCTGATGGAAGGGCATAAGTACATATTCGTTATTGCGGCAACCCAGCAGTCCTGCTGCAATGTACCTCTCGACGAGGGGTGTATCCCGGTCGATGGTATCCTTGGCGACCAAGTGTGGGTCCAAGAAACCAGCTGATGAGTTGGATGATCTAGCTTTAATCAGCATGTGTCTATATATATACACACGAAAGCAAAATATTAGATATGGCATTTATCGGTATGACATTAACGGAGACTGTGATTGTACATACTTACAGCGTCCAGCATCGAATGATTGAGACGTCAAGAGCGTTGAACGTGAACAGATCGAATAAATCCTCAAAGGCGACCACGAACATACACTCTTGAAGACTGTGGTGTAAATCTTCCGACGTGAACTTGACAGTGATACTTGAAGTCCGTTCTCCCTCTAGCTTATTGGACTGCTGCATATACCACGTGTGCAATTGCATGCAACTATATGGTAGCTTTTGGAGGTCTTGTTGCTCGAGCAACGGCTGGCTAAGCACGAATTTGCGGGCCAAAGGTAGGTACTGAATATCATCATTGGTCTTTTTTGCTTTGCCCTTGCTGGCCTTACTGCCTCGGCTATAGGCCGACTTAACGGCAGTCGACTTTGAAGGTAGCAGCGGTGCAAGTTGCTTAGGCGAGAATAGGACCCATGGAGATAGCACCGGTGCAGTATCCGGTGGTGGAACCGACTGGTCTTGTAATGGAGATGGCACCAGTGCAACTTGCTCTGGCGAGAGTATGACCAGTGGAGATAGCACCGGTGCAGTATCCGGTGGTGGAACCGACTGGTGTTGTAATGGAGATGGCACCAGTGCATGTTGCTCTGGTCCTGCCACCGGTGAAGAAGCCTCCAGGGAGATGTCGCTTTTGGGCCACTGGATGAATGTTCCGATGGCCTGTCCTAGAGTCATGATCTCGTCGTTGGGGGGCTTCGGTAGCGGGACCACCTCAAAATTGACATGCACACCATCCATATTAACTTTTGCGAAGCCTGGCGCTAAAGCTTGACCGTGCACCATGGCCCCGATACCAGACGAATATGCCTGGCCCCAAGCAGCGTACAAGGGAACGGAGCCATATCTCACTTGGAGCCTGCAATTCGTAGGCTCCTACATAACGATACAAAATTAGCTACTCGAATAGGCTTACCAATGGAGCAAGCATTCGAGAGGTAATAATTATTACCCGGATGTCGTCCACAGGAAATTTGGACTGGATTTGCGTCGGATTGGACGCGCAGCTACTTGGACGGTTGTGCGGGCTAGCTAGCACAGCAGCGGCGGTGGCGGCCTGCTGACTTTCTATCTGTTTCCGCACCTCATCTCTGATTACATCAGCCAGCGAACCCAGTAGCTCCTCTTTAATAGATGCCTTGAGCTCTTCTCGTAGCTGTGCGTCACGCTCGGCTTTGTTTCTCTTCCTGCGCCGATACATGTCGGAGTCATCTTGGAAACCATGTTTCCAAGGAACGTAAAGCCCAAGGCCTCTCGTACGGCCCGGGTGCTCCTTGTTTCCCAGGGCCACGGAGAGCATATCATTCTCCCTTGTTCCCTGGAATGATCCCAGGGTAGATTGAAAACTCAGCTCTTCCTGCAAGAGCATGACATGTCATTTCAATTCGTACGAAGTTGTGGAGTAATTACAAGCTACGTAGTTCGATCGATATCTTACCAGGCGCTGGGACACTTCCTGGTCTGTAGGGTTTCGAAAGGAGATGTCCCCCGATGTCGTTGTAGATGACCTTGCTCTAAGCCAATTTCGAGCGCGGTCATCCGGGATATTGGAAAACGGCGGGGCGATGTCCTGTGCAGCTGCCAGGTCATCCTCCAACCTCCACTGCGGGATTTTACCCGCATACCCAGCTGTGCCAAGTCTGTGGGGGTGCGTGTTTTTTGCCTGGAGGGCCTTGTGCGCCACACTTGTACTTTTGAAATCTTCGGTCGTTTTCATCGCCTTGAACTCTTCCCATTGTGGTTCCAGGAATGGGTATTTATGAATAGGCGTTTCGTCCGTCTCCACGTATTTCTTGACAAGCGTGCTCTTGAAGTTCTTCCATGCTTTGCACGCCGCTTGGTAGGTTTGTCGTTCCACAGCGTGTAGGTGTTCTTCTGGGAACTCGAACGATGCCAAAATCTCGGTCCACAGCTCACGTTTCCGAGTGTCAGGCACGTTCTTCCACGAATTGTATGTGATCTCAATTCATTCTCGTGCAACTATTCCGACCATGGTTCGGAATGCGTTTACCGCTTGCTTAGGAAGGATAGGGACCCCAGCTGCGTTTACCGCTGTGATGGTCTGTCGGCTCTGAGGCTTCTTTGATAACCCTCTTCCTTGGCGTCTTGATGTTGGAGCGGACGCCTCCGGCGATGATGTTGAAGAATGCGTGGGTGACATGTTGCTCATTTTGTGGGTCTATTAAGATAAGATAAGAAAGTGATCATATTGAATTGAAAGAGAGTAGATGGGAGGGGGTGATATTGACAATTTGAGAGCATAGCAACCCATCTGAAGACCAGCTGGTCTTCAGATGGGTTGCTATGCTCTTCAGCTGGTCTTCTTTCCACCCAAATGGTCAATGTATCTTTTGCAATAATCGCAAGATTTCTTTATCCGGATACACTATGTAGGGTTGCTATGCTCTCAAATTGTAGGATTGCACAAGATTAATCTTGGCCGTCCCGCTACTAAATGAGGAAGCAAGAAAAGTGAAACATGATGCTCAATGTTAGGAAGAGAGGAGATGAGTAGAGGGAAGGGGGAGAAGGGATTTAATATGTACCATACTATATACTATATACTATATAGTAACACAACAAGCAATTTTATATGTACCAATGTAAACTAAGCAACTGCAGTAAACAATGTACCAATGTAGTATGTACCAAATAGCAAATTAAACTAAGCTATTGCAGTAAACAATGTACCAATGTAATATGTACCAAATAGCAAACTAATTAAGCTACTGCAGTAAACAATGTACCAATGTAATATGTACCAAATAGCAAACTAATTAAGCTACTGCAGTAAACAATGTACCAAATAGCAAACTAATTAAGCCACTGCAGTAAACAATGTACCAATGTAATATGTACCAAATAGCAAACTAATTAAGCTACTGCAGTAAACAATGTACCAATGTAATATGTACCAAATAGCAAACTAATTAAGCTACTGCAGTAAACAATGCTCACAATGCTCAAAACCATAATCCATCACAGAAACTGCTCACAATACTCAAAACCCTAGTCCATCACAGAAAGTGCTCACAATGCAGACGGTAATCGAGGGGAGGTGGCCGGTGAGGGGCTCGGGGGAGGCGGCCGGCGACGGGCTCGATGAGGGGCTCGGGGGAGGCGGCCGGCGACAGGCTTGACGAGGGGCTCGGGGGAGGCGACCGGCGACGGGCTCGACGAGGGGCTCGGGGGAGGCGACCGACGACGGGCTCGACGAGGGGCTCGGGGGAGGCGGCCGACGAGGGGCTCGGGGGAGGCGACCGGCGACGGGCTCGACGAGGGGCTCGGGGGAGGCGGCCGACGACGGGCTCGACGGAGGCGGCCGGCGAGGGGCTCAGGGAGGCGGAGGCGACGACGGGCTCGACCGACGACGGGCTCGACGAGGGGCTCGGGGAGGCGGCCGACGAGGGTTCGGGGAGGCGGAGGCGACGACGGGCTCGGGATTTACTTAGAAGATCGAATAACTGCGCAGCGCACAGGGAAAACCCTAGCCAGAGGGTATATATAGGGAGGTTATCACAGACGGTTCTGAACTTAAAACCGTCTGTGATATCAATATCACAGACGGTTCTAAGTTTAAAACCGTCTGTGATAGTTATACTATCACAGACGGTTCTAAGTTTATAACCGTCTGTGATAGTTACTATCACAGACGGTTATAAACTTAGAACCGTCTGTGATATTGATATCACAGACGGTTCTAAGTTCAGAATCGTCTGTGATAAGCCTTTGCGACTGCAGTTATTAAGACAACACCAATAACCATAGCTGCATTCATATCCACCACCAAACATCTGCATTCATATACAACACCAACCAGCTGCATTCATATCAACCATCACATGTACATCACACATATACATCACACATTTTCACATATACATCTCAAAATTGACTACATCACACATTTTCACATATACATATCAAAATTGACTACATTACACATTTTCACATATACATCTCAAACTTGCTTATTTCCTTTAAAAATTAGCCCTTCATCATGATCAATGCGTACGTAACTAGTTTCGTCATGTTGTTCATCGTCGACCCTTATGCCATTTCCAAAAGGAGGTAACTCGTCAAATTGATTGTATTCCTCCTCGTCCACTACATTCTCCACTCCGACAATTCTCCTTTTTCCATGAAGAACTACATGACGTTTCTTATTTGCCGGGTCGGTTACATAGAAAACTTGAACAACTTGATTGGCGAGTACGAATGGTTCGTCTTTGTACCCGACACGTTGGAGGTCCACGGTCGTGACACCGTACTTGTCAACCTTCACCTGTGGGAGATGCACCCAACGGCAGCAAAATAAGGGGATCTTGAAAACCACATAGTCGAGCTCCCAAATCTCTTCTATGAAGCCATAGTACGAGTTTCTCGACCCATCGGTACTGAATGCATCTATGCGGACACCGCTGTTCTGGTTAGTGCTCTTGACATCCTGAGACTGCGTATAGAATGTGTACCCATTTATGTCATATCCTTGCCATGTCACAACTGTAAATGTCGGCCCTTTTGCCAACCATGTCAGCGCCTCACTGGGCGAGCTCCTAGCGATTTGCTCCTTCAACCATTGGTTGAACCAACGGTTGTGTTGCCTCATGATCCAAACATCCGGCCGCTCTGGATTCTGTTGCCGAAGCACATCCTTGTGCTGGTCCACATAAGGCGCCACTTCAGTCATGTGTTGCAACACCGTGAAATGGGATTGAGTATACGTGTCCATATCTGGAGTGATTGCTTTCCTTCCGATAGTTCCGAGACCCTTCAGCCTCCCCTCATGACGAGATTGAGGGACACCTATCGGTTGAATCTGAGCCATATAATCAACACAAAACTCAATGACCTCTTCGCTTGCATAACCTTCGATGATGCTGCCCTCCGGCCGAGAACGATTCCGTACGTAGGACTTGAGAATTCCCATGAACCTCTCAAATGGATACATGCTACGTAGGAATACGGGCCCGCATATTTTTATCTCCCACACAACGTGAACAATGAGATGGACCATGATATCGAAAAACGAAGGAGGGAAATACATTTCAAGGTGACATAGAGTCATCACCACCTCGTCCTGCAGAGCATCTAGTCCTTCAGGATCAATGACCTTCTGAGCAATTGTGTTAAAGAAATAACATAGCCTCATGATTGTCTCTCGGACTTTGATCGGCAAAATATTTCTAATTGCAATAGGGAGCATCTGTGTCATCAGCACATGACAATCATGAGACTTCATGCCATTTAACTTCAAATCTTGCATCGAACCAAGTTTCTTCACGTTGCCGGAGTAACCAGACGGAACTTTGACACCATGCAAGCACTGGCACAGTTCTGTTTTCTCAGCCTTGGACAGAGTGTAACACGCAGGGGGAAGGTACGTTCGTCCATTATCAGTGCATGTCGGTGCTAACTCAGGCCTGATGTCCATGTCAGCCAAGTCAAACCGTGCGTTCACACCGTCCTTTGTTTTATCGCGGATGTTCAGTAAGAGACCAATCAAGCTGTCGCACACATTCTTTTCTACGTGCATGACGTCGATGTAGTGCCGAACATCTAGGTACTCCCAATAAGGTAAGTCCCAAAATATTGATCTCTTCTTCCAGGTGTTCTTCTCATGAGCCCTCAATTTACGTCCCTTTCCGAGGACAACATCTAAATCCTTAACCATATCATAAATCTCCTGTCCCCTTAAATGCCTTGGAGCTGAACCGTTTTCCTTCTCTCCGTCAAATTGTTTCTTCATCTTGCGGTATGGGTGAGCCCTCCGAAGGAACTGGCGGTGACGCATGTAGACGGTTTTGCGTGAGTGTCTCAGCCACACACTCTCGGTACCATCTAAACAGTGAGTACAAGCTTTGGCACCTTTTGTACTATGGCCCGATAGGTTACCAAGGGCAGGATAATCATTTATGGTGCAGAACAATAAGGAGCGCAGAGTGAAGTTCTCTCGTTTGTATGCATCCCATACCTGTACCCCTTCGTTCCACAGTACTTTTAGATCTTCCACCAACGGTGCTAGGAACACATCGATATCATTCCCAGGTTGTTTTGGACCTTGGATAAGTATCGACAGCAAAATGTACTTTCGCTTCATACACAACCAAGGAGGAAGGTTATAGATGCAGAGAGTCACGGGCCATGTGCTATGTCGGCTGCTCATGCTACTGAAAGGATTCATTCCATCTGTACTCAGTACAAACCTTATATTCCTTGGTTCTGCACCGAACTCTGCAAAACTCCTATCGATGTTTCTCCACTACGCGGAATCAGCAAGGTGTCTTATCATTCCATCCTTTTTGCGCTCCTCCGAGTGCCAACGCAGCAGTTTTGCCTCCTTTGGATTTGCAAAAAACCTTCTCAAACGGGGAATTATAGGAAAATACCATGCCACCTTAGCAGGAGGTCCTTTCTTCGCCTCTGTTCCCTCGCCATCATCTGATTGATTGTTACGTTTGTATCGGGATGCGTTGCACACCGGACATACATGCATGTTTGCATACTCTTTACGGTAGAGGATACAGTTGTTCGGGCATGCATGTATTCTTTCTACTTCCATTCCCAACAGACAAAGAACCTTCTTGGCTTTATACGTGGTTTTAGGCAACTCATTTCCCTCCGGAAGCATGTCCGCTAAAAGACCTAGCAGCGCCGCGAAACTCTTGTCGGACCAACCGTTGCTTGCCTTCAATTTCAACAGTTCAAGCACGGGCGACAACCTCGTGTACTTGCAGCCCGTGTACAAAGGTTTCTCTGAGTCCTCCATCAAGCCACGGAATTTAACATACTCTCTCTCATCATAGTTCTCTTCTACATCGCGAAGCATCTGATCCAGATTATCATCGTGCAACCTATCCGAATCCGAGCCACAATTGACATCAACCGGCGACATGTCATTCACTTCACCGGCGATGTCATCCGGGGGCATATCATTCACTTCATCGGCGATGTCATCCGGGGGCAGATCATTCACTTCACCGGCGATGTCATCCGGCGGCATATGATCATTCACTTCGCCATGACTGGTCCAACACGTATAATCCTTTTTGAAACCCCTCCGAATCAAGTGCGCTACAATTTGCCCTCGGTTCTTAAACATCTTCAAATTCTCGCAGTCAGTGCATGGACAGCACATATATTCCACCCCCTTATTCAACATATCCTCCTCGGCGGCTCTTATAAAAGCAGAAACGCCATTAATGTACTCTTCACTCACACGGCTCGCGGCATACATCCAGCTTCGGTCCTACGTTAGGCACATATATAACAACTTAGTATTAAAATCTAGATTAACTAATTATAACTACATATATATACCGGCCACATTTATTATATTGAGACTTAATTTGCTAGCTCAATTCATATTATAAACACAATAGCTATTATATAATCAACAATTTTGCAAATTAACCATCTTCAATAACACTCATGGATTACTCAGACCTAAATTGTAATGCAATTAAAGAAAAAATAAATTTCATTACTAACCATATCTAGAGCAACCTGGAAAGTCTGAATCTTCAAAGCTCAATCTCTGCCTCTTCCCACCAAATTAACTGGCCTGAAATCGCCTAGCTTCCTCCCGAGTGAAAAAGTGTGCAGCAGTGGCTAGATCTGGATCGAAATGAAGACAGATGCGGTCTGAGCAGCGCAATAAATGCCTTAGAGCCATTATCACAGACGGTTTTTAACTAAAAACCGTCTGTGAATTGTCACTAAAAACCGTCTGTGATAACGAGCTTATCATAGACGATTTTTTATTACAAACCGTCTGTGATAATCTGGCATTATCACAGACGGTTCTTAATATCGACCGACCGTCTGTGATAATCCATTTTCCCGCCACAAATACCACAGACGGCCTCCAAATTACAACCGTCTGTAATAGTGTTCATCAGAGACGGTTTCACAAAATCGTCTGTGATGAGGCGTCTACTATGAGGCTTTCTGTAGTGGTGATAAATAGGATAGAAATTGCTAATCGGATGAAAAATCTATACCATATTCACATTCTTTTGAATACGGTAACTAAATAATACAGATAATTCGTATCCAATTTTCATCTCTATTGATCGGGCCACTGGTGTCCATGGTGAAGAAGACGTCCAGCTATCTCCTAGAGCAGTACAAGATGATGGAGGGGATGGAGGAGCAGCACGACACACTCAAGCGTAGGCTTCCAGCCATCCTGGATGTGATCAATGACGCCAAGGAACAAGCGTCCCATAGGGAACGACCAAAAGCCTAGCTTGCGCTCAAGAAGGTGGCCTTTGAGGCTAATGATGTCTTCGACGAGTTCAATTACGTGGCGGTCCGCCATGAAGCCAAGAAGAATGGGCACTACCGGGTGCTCGGAGTGCATGCGCAGTAAGGATCTTCCCTCCTCACAACCGTATGTATTTGTGTTCCGTTAAAGAATGGGCCACAAGCTTCGTACGATTGTGCAGATGATTTGTGGTCCTTGTTGCAGACATGAATGCCTTTGGGTTTGGATGCAAGCAGCAAGCTTTGCAGGTTGGGCAGCAAGATGTTTCGTAGCTACTATTTAAGAAGTGGCAGGAAACACATTCAATCATTGTTGACACTGAGAGCATTACCACCATATCTAGAGATGAAGACAAGCAGAAGCTTGTTAATTTATTACTTGGTCAAACTAGCTATATGGATCACCTTCTATAATTGATATGGCTCTAACACCATCTTTATCGGGATTCGAATATACAAATCCAAATATGCTAGTCCAGGATTACATTAGTGCACACAGTAACAACATAGATTAAATATCCACTATATGCATGAACTAATTAAGTATTTTATTAATAATACATTCTGATTCATAGTTTACCCAATTATCACTCAAGGGTGCAACTATAATAAATAAACTGTAGCAAAAACTTTAGAGGAAACTCCAATGTATAGCCTAAGCCATATGCGCACAAGCAATCGACTAGGATAATGATGTCGGAGAGTTGATCGTAAATGACATCTTTGTCTTTCAGTAACTGCACAACATTGTGTAATAGCAAGAATAACTACATGAAGTACTCAGCAAGTTGTGCATGCAAAATGCAATTATAGATGACTTATTACAAAAGAAGGCTACTGTGGCTTATTTTATAGAAAGCGGTAATTTGAATTTAATTACAATAAGTAGATTCAAAGCTAATAAATAATTGTCAAACCAATGATAGATACAATGAATAGATCAGCAATCCATCACCCTACACCAACTACAACCTCATCAAACCAATGGGTTCACCAGTATTAGCTTTAGATGTCAAAATCACCAGTGAACTCCTCGTTCAGTTTTCCAACCAAACCACATTTTTGTGAAAATCTATCCCTTGAGTGAAATCCCTGAGTATTATCCATAACCAGGTATACGACTATTCAAATAGTTTTACATCTACTTTAGCTAAGTAGATCAAGTGTTGATTCACTAACAGGATAATCGGAGTGTGTGCTTTGAGAAGTATACATGTGTAAGTGTAAAACCCGGTGTGGTGTTGGGTTAATGGGTTAGTCCATGTGAGAATGGATGAAATTTAACCAGATATGCTGGTTAGGGTTTCTCTTGTGAGTCTCCATATATAACGAGGGAGGGAGGTGGCTTAGGTTAAGCTTTGAGATAATTTAGTGCTAAAAATCTGTTCAGTTCTTGGGGAGATATCAGACCTTCAAGAGGTTAGACCACCAGAAGCTGTTGAGGCTCATTTAGCTTAGTGTTTCTTAGATCTTTCTTTGTGGGTGATTGGTCTCTAATCTTCATTCGTTCTAATTGCTATTGGAGTGAAAAACTTCACTTTCTCTTTTGAGGAAAATATTTGGAAAAGCTTTCAATTGTGTTGGCTTCTATTCATCCTCTCTAGTAATTATTCACGATCTTATAAATGGTATCAGAGCAAGATTTGCTCTTTGAGTTATCTTAACCGATCATAATCATAACGACTAGTGTGAAGTCTTATGAGTCTTTATTCATCTTGTTGTGCCTCTTTGGCCAGTAACCATGATAAGTCTTGTGGTCGCAAGTTCATTAAACTAATTATGAGAAAAAACAAAAAGGCAAATCGTGACACTTGTAGGTTATGTAATATTTTTGGTCACTCCTCTTGGTGTTGTACTAGTGACAGGGATGCAAAAGCTTTTGAAGCCTAGAGAGGAGGAGGAACCCCATGGCATATGCGGAATGACTATGGAGGATGATCACGAGGTACTTTCTGTCAGACCCCAGGTTTAGCAACCCAGAATCCTCTATGATTCCACTACACTATTCCCTGGATCGGTAGATAGTGCTCACAGATACATTGTTGTATACCAAAAACATATTATGCGGAAACGTAGATAATACAGTAACAACTTACTCATGGGCCGATCAGGCCGAAATCAATAAAATGTAGGAGCGGAAACTTCACTCAAGTGGGACCCTCAGGACTTGCCCATAGGCATCCAACTGGGGTTCGTGACCTAGTTCTTGGCCTCTTTATCTTCCAGATCTTTCTATCCCCTTAAGGCACCGTAGAGCTTGATCTTCTTTTTCTTTTGATTGAATAATGGTAATTGAGCAACAGTTATTACAACAGAACTCATCAAGCCACCACACAGAGTGCAAATAATAATAAATGCAAGGCTGTCAAGTGAGGCTTGAGGTTCCTTGGTCGCAAAGATCGAGAAATTATCACGAGGCATTTACGATACCTCACCCTTTAGCTTCTCACTCCTATGGGGTTGCTTCCATAGGTTGTGCGGGATGTCCACCACAGGTTAGCGCAGTCGGACTCCACTTTCCACAAACGCTAGCCTTGGCAACGTCACCTCTATCCAGTGTCCCATTCTATGCAGGGTTTTTATTACCCACCTACACCTGTCCTCCGTGAGATGACTAGAGGGTCTAGTAAATTATTCAGCCAAGCCTACATTTTGCCAGCTTATGGTTGCACTGTTGTACACAGAGATGTCATCATAGGATTAAGTCCTTAATTTGTCCGAGCGGTTCATTCCACAATCCTCAGACCTTGTGTAATATTCACACCCACCACCCTTACCATCCGCCCAGACAAGTATAGCGGGTTTTTAGGGTTTTGAGAAGCATAAATTAAGTTGTCGCAAATTATCAGTCGCTTACATCCCGTGACTATCCCAAATCCAGTTTTCATGTTTAAAGATTGATGATTAGGACCACTAGTGCCCTGGACTTGACAAGACTAGTATGGCATTTTAATATGACCTATAGCTAGTAAAGTGATCATTAACATCTAGGGTGACAATGGTCAGGTGATTCAAGTGTCGAGGAAAGGCTTAGTAGTATTTAAAACATCAAATAGGCATGTAACTACCTTAAGCTTTGACATATATTTGCATAATAAAATAGGCATGCAATTTGATAATTTAAAGGAACATAATTTTGCATAAAATATAGGATCAATATGATCAAAGTGATGACTTGCCTTGCTCGATTTACCATGGCCTTGATCTCATTCAAGGCCTGCTTAGTCAATAGTCTGGAATTTCCATGCCTTCGCTTATACCCAAGTCTTGATCCTGTTTGAATTTGTCGCTCTTCGTGGCTCCAGTGACTAATGACACGACTAACGACTAACAAATCCAACAAATCCAGCAAAAGTCCAAATAAGTTTAATTGAATTTATTTATAATTTTCTTATGATTAAGGGTACGAGAGAAGATTTGGCAAGTTGCGGGATAGAGACGGGGTCAAGTGGATTTTTGAGTGGAAGCAAAGTGACGGAGTAACTTTCCCACGAAGGATAAGGAAGGATCGGCGTTGAAGGAATATTCATGAGAGTATTCCACTTTTAGATCAGATCGTGGTTGGACATAGCCGATTGCAAGATGCCAAGGCTTGATCTTGCTTTATTTAATTTATATTTATTAAGGAAGTTCCATGGGTTAGGCAAGACATATGGATGGATGGGAGAGATTAACCGGAATACCGATAAGTGAGGATTACTGATGCTCCAATTATTTTGAGAATGTTTTAAACAAATGTGAGGCGACCCTTGGTTTAAATCCTGACATTTTGCAGATAATTTTTGTAGACTTATGCTTAAATGATTTACCAAGAATATTTTAAGCATTGCTTTAAAAGAGGGGCCTCATGATTTCTGGAGAAGAGCAGATTATGGTTATATTATGTGACAGAATTTTGTTATGCCAAATAGCTTTTAGTTTGTATGGAACATCCAGATCTTGGGGGTAAAGTTATGATAGCTATTAGTTGGGCAATCTAGGCCCCGTTTGGCACAGCTCCACCACCGGCTCCTGGAGCTGTTTGGAGCCGTTTTGTGCCAAACGGGGTAAAACAAAATAGCTCCACCCAAGGAGTCCCTTAAAACCTGCTGAGACAAAAGATATGTATGAGATGGAGCTGAAAAAAGTAGCTCCACCCGGCTCCATCCGCAGGCCCGCATGCCACTGCCCTTGTACTTTCGTGAATTTACACGATCTGCCACTGGCTCTTCTATTCTCCCGTTTGCATTATAACATGACTTTGCACATGCATATTTGTTTTAACGGGTCATTCCTATGCAAAAAAAACGCATTAAATATTGGTTGCTAATACTTTGTGTTATTTTAAATTTTAATTTTTTTTTGAATTCAAATTCACTCGGATGAAAAATCATGTAGAAACATACAGCTCTTGATGTTACTACAAGCCAAATAGATAGGGGTATATTGGACAATTGACATCTCTCAACCATGCATGATAAAACAGGTGGAGCTGTTTTGCCAAACAGTCTACCAAAACAGCTCCAGCTCCACCGATGGAGCTGTTCGTGGAGCTGAAGCCAAAAAAAAACAGCTCCACTTGTGAAGTGGAGCCGTGCCAAACGGGGCCCTAATAGGGGGTGCAATTAGGATGTAAGTTTGTCGAGGCATAACTGAGAGCATCAAAATGTCCTTCGCATAGTTTTTAAGATCTCATGATAACATGTAATTTTTTTAAACTCTTACATCGATTTTTCCCACAATGATTAGCTTGCTAATCTCTTGTTTGGCATTAAACTATAGCACTTTTAAACTGCAGAAACCTTTTAATTTAGTTTCACACTTGGATTTTGTCCCAACATTACTTGCATTACTTTTTACTTTGGAAGAACAATTCATGGCATGATATGTCAATCTTACAAGAGAGGTGATATATTAATCTTTACTGGTAAGACATTAGTCCCAAAATAAATTTCTATATTTTATGCGGTATAGACTCGTACTTCTTATTTCTTATTTGGTTTCATAACTACCTTCTTATCCTTAACTGATTTCTTGTCAGTATACTTTATTTGATTTCAGCAACTATTTTGAATTCCTGGAATGAGGATTAGCATTTGGGCCCACCAGTAAGTCAAAGGAAGAGAGAGCTACGGGCGTGCAACCGACTAAAAACAGAGCAGGGGAAAATGGTGAAAACAGGGGAGGAGGGGAGGCGCACGGGCTTGGCGACGTCGCCGGTGGGGAACGGCCAGGGAGGCGGTGGCGACCGGCAAAACGGGACCCTGGGACCTCGAGGAAGCCCAAGGAGGCCGCGGGTCCAACCGAGAGGCATCATGGCGGTCGGCGACAGTGAGGAACGACGGGCATGTGGAGCCCGTCAATGGTGGTGCCAGCCGGAGGGAGGGGGGAGCGAGGTAGGGGAAGCACGAGCATGAGCAAGCCATGAGGAACTCACTGGTAGCGGTAGCTTGGCCGGGGAGCTGACGAGGCGTGCCGGCGACGTGCGTGGGCGGCGGCGTGGTCGGGTCGCCGTGGAAGGAGAGCTCGGGTGGTGGAGGGCGTCGGCCGACGGTTGGGGGAGCTCGAGGTTGCCGAGGAGGTGCTCCCAAGGCAAGGAATTGGGCGGTGGCACTACGAGGAAGAAATGGTGGCGGAAATGGCAGTGGTGGCCGGAAGCGAAGAAGGACGGCCGTGCGGCAAGCTGGGGGTGCCGGAGTTCAATTACTCGAGGGAGGAGGGGAGAGGCTACTAGGGGCACGCCGTGACGCGGTCGGTTTTGCGGGGCTTCGCCAGAGAGGTGGGACAGCGTGGAGGCACGACGGCCGGTGCGGCACAATGGGAGCTCAGTAGCGCTCGGGCTTCTTATAGCCCTCAGCTAGCAGCTCTGTTGAAGTTGGTTGGCAAGCAGCGCGCGAAGACGACAAGGCCGTGCGGGGCAGGGTGTCACGGGTGTGCATGGCTTGGAGGTGCTGCTGTTGCTGTTGACCGACAAACAACGCGCGGAGTACGGCGTCGCACGGACGCACGTGGGCGTATGCACGACAGGGGGACAGTGGCGGCGAGATTCGCAGGATGCGACGGTTCGGGCTGGTGCAGGGCCATGGCACGACAGCGAGGCTGCTGCTGGCGCAGGGGGGAAACAGAGGGAGGAGGGAGAAAGAGAGGGGCACCGGGATGGGCCAAAGGTCAGAGGGGCAGTGTAACGCCCCCATTTCCAGGGGCGCGTACGGACACGACATTCCGCAACTATTCAAGCATGAACAGTTATGGAGTGTCGCGCAAGAGTATACCATTGTATGCTTACAACAAAAGTCCAGCACATATTTCACATATGGAATAACATCCAGTTTTGACAGTGGGGCGTGCAAGCCCAAAGTATAATTACATTACAAAAAGACTTCCAGAATCCGCTTGAGCGCGGCGAAGACCTAAAGCCACGGGTCCTCGTCGAAGAAGAGATCCTCCGGGACTTCCTCAACGGGGAGACCTTCACTTTCGTCTTGATTCTCTAAAGAGTGGATTAAGCAAGCCGTGAGCCAAACAACCGGCTCAGCAAGCCCCAAAGGGACTCTATCTTACTACATGCACGAATTTACAATGGAAGGGAGTATATTTGGTTTATTAATTTGAGTGGATGCAGTTTTATTTGTAAACATTTTAATAAAACGGACCCAAAACTACTTCTTAAGATCTCAGGGGGTTTTTCAACAATAGTTAATTAACCAACTAATCAAGTTAAAGCATGTACAAAACTACTTAAGCTTCGCTGCTGGAATCATCCAAGTGACACAGCTCCATTAACCGGGAGCACGGCGTATTCGAATACCATTTATTTGACTCTGCAGAGTTGCTCAACTTTACCCACACGATCCCTTAACTCCCGCGACAGAGTTAAGAAAGCCAGGTCGTTTCACTGCTCAATTCTTTATATAGACTCTACCCGGTAGAATTCACTCGAGTCTGGCACATATAAATAATAATAATAATAATAATAATAATAATAATAATAATAATAATAATAATAACAACAACAAACGTCCGTTTCGAGTGAACTCTACCGTTGTTAGGCATTCGCAGCACGACCTACCTAACCTTACTTCTAAACCTCCTCCTCCTCCACACCTGTAGAGTTTCAATTGAGCTGAGCAGCTACTAGACCAGTGTTGACAAGTCAACTCCTGTGGTTGAGCGATCACTATGACATTTGCTCAGCGTAAGGGTTTTAGTCCTTATATTTTCACATGGTCTGCAACCTCGCCAGGCCCGCGACCCAATCTAGGGTAAGCGGTGGGCGCAGACCGTCTCGCGATTTCCCACAACACCCTTACCCTACTCCAAACTTAGGGTAAAAGATGGGCAAAGACCGTCTTGCGGCTCTTCCCCAACCCTTGCCCTACCTTGTGCATGCCGGCATTCTCCGCCCTAGGGTACGGTGTCCCATACCACCCTACCCTAGAGTCGGGTTTTCCAAATTCTATTGGCCCGCAGCCATAACCTTATTAGTGTAAGACTTTGAGTGATAATAATAACTTACAGTTATCTAGATTACCAAGTAATTATTTCTAGGGTTAACAAAGGCATGGCTACAAGTTTGACATGGCATTTATCGGTGGTAGGTTTAACTACATAACATGTCATTCTAAACATTTTATTTTACTTTGAACTAGCTTTTCAGAACTAGCTTAATGCAAATAACATAGTAACATAATTAAACATCATGGGATACAACATGATCAAAGGATTTGGGACTTGCCGTTGATTTGGACGATCTCGGCTAGCTCGAACGAAGAAGCACCTGGTTCCTGAGCCTGCGCTTGAACCTCCGGAATCTCCGACACTAGCGCAAACACATAAAATAACATAAGTCCAGCTTGAGCCTAATCAAGCGAGGGAAAAATAAACTATTTAAAAAGGAGTAAAATGCATAAATCTCCAAATGGGGAATTTTAGAAATTTATCTGGGATGAATTTGTGGAAGTGGAGGCCAAAAATGGGTTCAGGATATTATTTGGAGCAAAGTGGTGAAATTTGGGAATTTTTGGGATTTTCTGTGATTTTCTAGGATTTATTTGGATTTTCTGGGATTTTGGAAATTAGAAAAATCGCTGGAAAATGGTTGGAACAGTAACGGGCTGGCCTCTTGCTACAGTGCAGCCCGGCGGGAAATTCTCCCGCGCGGCTGCGCGGCCCAAGGGCCCATGCGCGCGCGTACACGCGGAGAGGCGAGGCAGGCCGGGCTTCGGCCCACGCTCGCGCGCGCCCACCTCGCTCGGATGACCGACGCGTAGCGGGATGGACGGCAGCGAAGCGGGGAGGCGGCGAAGCGGTACGGGGTGATCCGACGGAGGCGAGGGGCGGTGTTTACAAAGATCCAACGGTGGCGGGGATCTTTGGATCGGGCGGCTGTGGTTAGAAACCGACGAGAGGATCGGTCGGCGGAGGAGGGGCCACGTCTCCCTCCGTCTACCTCTCGCCGGGAGCTCACGACAGAGAGGCAGAGCGGCTGCACTCCGGCGACGGCGATGGCCTCCAGCGGCAAGGGAGGGTACCACTGGGTGCGGCTCAACACGAGGAGTTCATTTGGGGCTCAGGGAGGTGAGGGGACCAGCGGAGATGGCAGGAGGGAGAGGGGAGAGCTTCGACTTTTCGGCGGTGAGGGAGGTCACCGGCGGGGAGTTAGTTCAATTGGCGGGAGTTACACGCTCAGGGGAGTGAGGAGCTCACAATGGCGGTGGTAGCGCTAGCTGGGGAGCCTCTTGGAGAGCTGGCCACGGGAGGGGTGAATCGGCCGGCGGTGAGCTTCGTCGCCGGGTCACCTCGGTGCTTCACCTGGCCAGGGGAGGACAGCAAAGGGTTTAGGGGAGATTGAAGGTGCTCGGGTGAAGGCAATTGAAGAATGAGGGAGGGGTAGAGGAGATTGGCTCACGGCTGACGCCGGCGCAGGGGAGAGCAGCGGCAGCGATGGGGGCGACGAGAGCTCAATCGGTTGCTCCCGGAGCTTCTCTGGAGTGACAGGAAGGAATTGAGGGTGGTGGAGGAGCTCGGGAAGCGGAGGGGGAGTGGGGAGGCAGTGGCAGGATTTTATACTCGGACGAAGGGAGGGTTTTCCGTGGGGGAGAAGGCACGGGCGCGGTCAAGGCAGTCAAGGGAAGGACTGGGCGACGACCGGTTTTGCGGGGGAAGAGGGAAGGGAAGGGAGGCTGGCTGGTGGGGTTAACTGAAGGGGGCGGCGACGCGCGGCGGCGGTGCTGGAGCGGTCGCAGGCACGTGCGCGAGGGAGAAAGCGGAGAGGGGCGAAGGCGCGAGCGAAGGGGAGGGGGCGGGGACGGCGCCTAGGCAGGGGGAAAGCGGGGATGGGAGTGGCGCCAGCGAGGAGAGGAGGGGGGCGCCGGGAGACACTGGGGGCGGGAGAAGGCGGGAAATGGCGGGGCGCCGGAGGAGAGGGGAGACGCCCGGCCAGAAAAGGAAAGCGGCAGCGAGGGGACTTTCCCAAAAGGGAAAGTTTCCAAAATTCACTCAAAAATCCAGCAAAAATTCACAAAAATTTTGGGGTTGAAATTTTGGGGCTTTTTAGGCAGGAGTCGCCCAGGCTGGCGGTAGGCGCGCGGAAGCACCGGAGTCAAGCCGGCTCGGCGGCAGATGGCAGGGCAGGATGAGGAATCTACCCTACTCTATAATACACCAAAATTTTCTTTACTAAATCCACCCCCTCAACCACCCTCACAGTCATGCCTAATCTAAGTCCACCCAGATTTGTGTACCAAGTAATCCAACTTCATACAAATGAATGGCCTGGATCTCTCCTCAAATCTTCTTCTCTTACTCATTGAAAATCCTAAGGCCAAAATCATCCGGATCATGCACATCATTTGGCCCAACTCACAAAAAAACTGCCGAGTAGCTTCTCTGCTTCCACCGAATCCCCCATCTCCCCGACTGCATCTCCCCACGTTCTCCGCCACGCCGCCCTCGCCTCCTCCCCCGCGTTCTCCCCGTCTCCCCCGTTCTCCGTGTCTCCCCGCCTCCTCCCACCCCACGCTGCCGCCTCCTCCTCCTCCTCCAACCTCGGTAGCGGCTCTCCGTGGGGTGGGCGAACACGCGGCGGGCGGAGGCACCCAAAGCACCCCCTCGCTTCCTTCTTCCCGCAGGTAACCACCAAATTCCCATTACCACCAGCCCACTATTCCCTAAACCCTAGCACTCGTGCGCACGGCCACTGGATTGGACCACGCCTTGCGAGTTGAGACCGCGACTCATGCAGTACGCACCGCAACCGCGCTGTGGGATCTCGCTGACGCAGCCCCCGCCCACGTGCCGTCCGGACCGACCCGCCGCCACCCGGCACCTCCATCGCTCCGCTTGTCGATGGCCTGCACCACCCCTGGTTGGACGGCTCCATCCTCCAAGGATGCTCTCAAGGTGCGGTAGTTTTTGTAGGAGTTAAGTATTTGCTTGCAGTGGAGGGATTTGGTCCTGGCGAATGTTGATGTGTAGATTTGTGCAATTTAGGATAAATCGCGCGCTGATCTATAAAAGATTGCCAACAAGGTGGACGCCCAGAATAACTGGATTGGGTTCAACAAGGAGAACAAAGGCGTCATTTTCAGAAAGGTTAGTGAGTGAGCTCAAATGCTCAATGTAAAAACAAAATTTGCTGCTAACAAAGCATGAGATTCTGATACCAAGATAAATAAGATGTTCTGATTTCTTAAAGGCTACTGGTACAAAACATACTTAGCAATAGTAGTGATACACATGTAGTCCATCTCTAGCAATTTTTGGTATGCACCAAAGACTGTAATGAATTTCTCCATGTCCATTGTCCCCAAAAAAAGATGTGTTTTTCCTTATGCAGTTGATTTTGAATCTTTCATGGCTGCCATTTTGTACTATTCATTTTCTATTACTCCAATTACTTAAGTTTGTTATTTCTTGATAGTGCTTAATTAATTACTTGTTTCCTGCAACCAAGCTGCATGTTAACGTTATGTTTTATGGTCAATTCGGTAAATATAAGAGGTGCTTAAGCATAGTATACATTTGTTTGTCTTTTAAAATAAACTTATTTTCTGTTTTCAGGCCATGGGGAGGATACATGCTATTCTTTCAGATGGAACTGTTGTCACAGATGTTGAGGTATGACATTCATATCCTCTCCTACTGAAATTTTCAGGGATTTTCCTTTTCAAAATGCATAAGTTACTGTCAGGTAAACTGTTGGGCTATTAAAACAGAACGGTTGGGACATATTTGTCAGCTAATTCAAGTAATATGCTGGTAACTGAGCTAATATATAAAGATAATCACTAGCTTAATTTATTTGTCAATGTATATAGGAGTGGTCCGATGTTATCAAATGCAGTTTAAGCGTGATGGTGTCTGCCTACTTTTGGTTTGCACTATCTTGCAGTATACATGATTTTTATATGAACACTAAGCTCATTAGATTTTTTAATTCAATACTACAGTTTTGCTTGGGTGATAATTCGATAACAGCTAGCTGATGGTCAAACTGGGTAAAATTAACTTAATCTAATGACCAAATTGGAATGTGATCAAGCATGCAAGCTGAATTTACTAATACTACCTGGTAAATAAAGCACATTGTTCCAGTAATAGAATGGTGTGCTGCGTTCTTCTTTCTTTCTTTTTTCAGATGACGTGCTGCGTTCTAATTACATCGTCATGATTCGACGATTTTTGGGGGGCAATGAGAATGAGATACAGGTGCTACAGGTGCTTCATGTTCTATTTATCATGAGGTTCCCCATGCTTAGAATCCTTGCATTGTATTAATACCAAACCTTTTTGGGAGTTAAGGCACTGTTCATTTACGTTGTAGGGAAAATTCTGAAATTTTGTTAGAGGTAGCACTGAGAAAATATGAGTGAAAATACACATGATTGTTTTGCTGATATTGATATTTATTATATAGTTCAGGATCCTTATATTTATGTATCATCTTTTTTTGGATTCCGTTGCAACGCACGGGCAATATACTTTAGGAGATGAACGCCGGCTCAGACCAGGGTGCCACCACCGTGCGGGCCACTGTTATGCAGGCCTGCACTGTCTTCTACGACACCCCCGCCACTCTCGGTGCGTGCTCTCATTTTGCCTCTTCCCCACTGCTGTTGATAGTAACTCACATGGTGTTCGATTCATTGCCTCGCTCGTTGGGCTGCTTGGATTGGTGCTGCGCGCAAGGTGCTTGCTTGTTTGTCTCGCCAACACTAAATTACCGTATTGTATTTGATTAGAGTGATGGCTCACATAAAAACAGTGCGTGAATTGAAAATGTTCAGCTCAGTTGTGGTAATGTCAATAAAGAGCCATTTTCCAGTTGAGTTATCATAATTGTTCAGCTCAGTTTTTCTTGAATGGTAGTTGGTGAGTTGTATGGACAGTTTTTCTTGCTTGGAAAATGAGGTGTTTGTTGTGCGACACATACACATTATGCAAGCAAATCTTTACAAGCATGTCACTGAGTGACACTCCAGTCCCCTACCTGATGGGGAATGCTGTTCTGGTATGAGCTATCCATTTTGGATATCAAGGGGGTCAAATGTTGATGGCATCTTTGATTTTCTTCTCAATTATGCATATGGTGGAACAATAATTGCTTTAGACTTGTTTCTATGGCCGTTTCCTTTCACATCATGAATAGGGGCATGGGATAGAAGTCAGTAGTCCGTACCCCATTTTCTTTCTTTGTTTGGTCCATGTAATTGTGATGGCGATCTTTAAGATAGTGAAGATTGACTTGCAGTATCCAGCTAGGAGATTCCTTTTGTGTGGATGAAATCCTATCATCTATTTGTTTCCTTGCCTATTTTTGCTTGTTTTGTACGCTGATTTCTATTAAGCAGGAACTATTGGAGGGTTGATGGAGGCATGCATGTCACAATCAATCACACATTGTATATTTTAGTCTTTTCATCAAAAAATCATGAATGACTTAACTGCAATAAAATATGTTATACCAAATTTAGTGAAGGATAAAAATAAATAAATGTTACGCCTAAAATATGTTCTACCAAATTCGGTGAAGATTGACTTAGCTGAAATTCTGGAAACGCATGTTCGTATGATGTCCTTTATACATGTAATCCGTATACGAATATAAAATCCTACAGGATTGGAGATGAGATATTTTGTTTACTTCTTAACTGAATTACACTGCAGATAAAGCGGAGAAATTGATAGCGGAGGCAGCTGGATACGGTTCACAGTTGGTTCTGTTTCCAGAAGTCTTTGTTGGTGGCTACCCTCATGGATCTACCTTTGGGCTGACCATTGGCAATCGATCTGCCAAGGGAAAGGAAGACTTTTGGAAGTATCATGCAGCCGCCATAGATGTGCCTGGTATTCCAAAATAGTGTTAATATATCCTTGACTCCTTATTGTAGATTATTTTTTTTCACAAGTGTTACCAACTTACCATGCTTCATCTTTTGGATTTATGCTTATTATTTTTAGTGCACTTCGTGCTTTAGAGAATAAAAACATGCTCAGAGTTGAACTTCTCATTCTGTTTTGGAACCGTTCTTTACGAATTTCAAAGCACACCTATATTTCGTTATATCTTACAGTTATATTGATAACATTTTAGAAGGTACACTGCTAGAGATGAAGGATATACCCCACTTTTATTGTCAGCACTACACTTTCCTTTTTCCTGCCTCATCGAAACATAAAAAATGGAAAAGCAATCAGGGGGAACCTTTAACTTGTGACTAGACCCCATGCTGATAAATTACAGCCGTTGGCTATATGTTACTGAAAAAAGTGTGTACTACATGACATTTAATTTTTTAATTTTGGATCTTAGTATAGTAATCCAAACTTTGCCCTGCTTGTTCTTAAAGAAATGGGGTTTTCAGTACTTCAAGAGGTTGACCTACATAGTTGACCCTTGACAACAATTTTGAGGCTTTGATCTTGTTATTTGTATTTGTTAGATTTGTTTTCTATTCATGTGCGTGACAGTTGAAATTCAATATTCATTTACATTGACTTTTATATTCCAAAACATCAACAACGGTAGCATAGTAAAAAGAAAGTAATTCTGGACTTGTGTCTCTTGTTAATTATTCCTGATAAAATGAATAAATCAACAATAGATATCTAATGTGATTTGGGTAATTGTCAGCATCAAATAACCACCCATGTATTGGTTGACAGGAAACATTTCTTTGGAGTGTTAACTGCTCTTTTAGTCTTGCCCACAATATGGTTGCAAGATCTTTGAGTGCTCTCGTACCTTTCAGGTCTCCACAATCTTACCCTAATTAATTTTCTCACGGTCATCATTAGTAATATTAACACAACTAATTGAATTAACAAGGTTTTATCTAATTACTTGCGCAGCGGGTGGTACTAATCTCAGTACCGTTGGATCTCTTCTTAGTATACTTGTGGTATGTCATTTTTCTTCATAATTAGCACTATGTACTTGTGGAGAATCGTGCTGCATGGGTAAATGGCTGTGCAATCCGTGTTTCCAGTTTTGGTGTGGCTCTTGTCCTGTGTATATGTATTTTTGGGATCAAATTCTATTTTGTTGTGACTACTGTCATTCAATTACTGTGTGGAGGCTTCCCTTCTATGTACACTTTTAGATGGTAATTAACCCACACAAGTAGCGTGTGTGTTTTGCTGATTGGTTGGGTTTTTGGTGATCAAGGTCCCATGCTCTGTCGCAGTTTGACCAGAAGAAGAAGAGCTGCAGGAGGCAACTGTCTGATCACAATGCTCATTGACAGAAGCAGCAGCCAGATGTGTTTTCCTTGGCGTCGGCAAGGCTGCCATCATCATTGTTATTTGGTAATTTATTCGCATCTTAACATATACAAAGCCTTCAAATATAACAATTCAGACATGCTCCATGCAAGTTGAACACGTTCAAAGCCTTCAAATATAACTATTCAGACAGTCAAGAATCACTATAGTACACAGTAATACAAGGCATAAACTATATTTGAGTAAATTTTGTTTTGAAGAAATATGCAGAGAAATGACTTTCTTGAAATGCATATGATATGATAGGGTTTAGTTGACATGGGCTCTTGTTATGCATGTGATTGATTAACTAACCTTGGTTGGATGTTGCGTTCTGTATTGTTCTTCCATGGATGTCTCGCGAGAATCATGGAAGCTTAAGCCCTGCCAAATGTGGAGATGTTGACATAGCAGATTTGTAGATAAGCATAACCCTCATTTTCAGGTTGTTTTCCCCCCAACTTATATGCTTGTAGGCTTAAAAAAAAGCTTCAGCCCTTCTATACATTGCCTTACTTTAAATGATTGTCCATTTGTCCAGTAGCTAAACTGAACAAGACATGGTCTTTTGTAAGTGATGCAGGGAGTATCTATTCATTTTATCCAATTTCCACTTTTCCAGTGGTTGCAGCATTCTTGAAATGAATAAACAATACAAAGTGGCAGTACAATATTCAGTTATTTTGCAAACTGTATAAAATCTGCAAAATGCAGTGCTTAGCAACTTACAAATATTCTGAGCTGTGTTCTGCTCTTCTTTTCTACGAGAATTTGAGTGTCATTCTATTGAGTATTCACCTTGTTTTTGGTCCAGTTCATGAGCATGTTATGCATCCTTTGTGTAATCTAGGCACACTGTTTGCATGTAGTCCATTGATTCCAGGTTATGAAAACATAACACTCTTTGGTTTACTATAGCTAACCGTTCCACTAATTAAACATGTGGGTCATGCAGATCAACCTAGCTTCATGTGTTAGCAAACTGATAGTGGATATCTTCAAGTTACTTATTTATGCGTATAAGATTTTTTTTTGCTGAACAACCTTATGTGCAATATGTGTGTAAGATTTTTTTCCTGAACAATCTGATTTGCAATCACGTGCATTAGGTGTCCCTATAATATTTCTGATTTGTCTGTATTCTTGTAGCCAATGCACACCTTTTCTGTTAGCATATCTGTTAGACAAAGCATCTTTCATCATCTCTTGACTCATGGCAGCTAGAATGACATACATTCTATAAGGATTTTAAGGCATGGAGCTTCATTTTACATAATAAATTTCGGTATTCTTGTTGAGAATATAGTTTTTAAAAAGAAAGGGAGATATAGTTCTGTTAGTTACATGTAGTTTTCGTTCCATTTGAAAAAAAAACAAGAACCCTCTGATACTCTCGTGCCACTTTTTTCAGGGCACTAAGGATGATATAAGTATGGAAATAGAGACATGGTATGATCTGGCCCTTTTATACCTAAGTATATCATAGTGGAGGGATGCAGAGAGTTGCATATCGAAGATAAAAGCTATCAGTCCATATTCTCCCTTGGCTTGTCATGCTACAGGTGCTTCATGTTCTATTTATCATGAGGTTCCTCATGCTTAGAATCCTTGCATTGTATTAATACCAAACCTTTTTGGGAGTTAAGGCACTGTTCATTTGCGTTGTTGGGAAAATTCTGAAATTTTGTTAGAGGTAGCACTGAGAAAATACAGTGAGTGAAAATACATATGATTGTTTTGCTGATATTGATATTTATTATATGGTTCAGGATCCTTATATTTATGTATCATCTTTTTTTGGATTCCGTTGCAATGCACGGGCAATATACTAGACGGTTGCAATGCACGGAACTACTTAGTATCGTAGTAATTTATTTTGTTATGTTTCAAAAGGATTAGCAAATAAGGTAACTTTGAGGAAAAAGATGAACATACTACCTATTTCATACTCCCAACTGCCAGGTATACATGAGATACTACGATACTAAATAGTTGGTTATACAATATATGAGACGTGAATCTTAATGAATCTGATTGTTCGTTTTATTTTTTACAAATTTTATCATATTTTGTATTTTACCGTAGCGTTAGCACGGGCACACTACTAGTGGAGGTAGAAGGAGGAAGCCGGGGCGGGCCGCGGTCTGGAGAAAAGAAGAGGCCGGGCGGCCGGGGAAAAGAAATGGGCCGGGAGAAAGAAGAAAGTGGGTTGGGGCCCAAGAAGGGTTTTGCTCTTTTTTTGTTTATTATTTTCTTTTTGAATTTCAGAATTTGATAAAATTGGTTAAATTAATTAGGTAGGGAAGAATTTTAATATTAACTTTGATTCCAATTTCAAGTCTTGGTTTTGAAATTCTACATTCCAGTTTTAAATTTTAAGGCTTAGCAAAAGGGGTTTGAGATTTCTTTCTGATCTAATTTTCATTGACTAGGTTCTGGATCTCAAGTTTTCAATTTCGTTATTTAAATTATTTAGCAAAGAACCAAATTAAGAAATTCGAATAAGCGCCAAAATTTTTAAACAACACAGGGAAACAAATAAAAGATTTTAAAATTTTTCATAATTACAATAATTCCTATTTTGGGATGTTACACTTTCCGAGGATGATTTTTGACTCAATCTAAGCAAAGTGAGCAAGGAAAAACTCATTAATGATGTTGTCTTTCTAATTACAAGAATTTATACCCTTTACAATCTAGTGAATATTCGTTGTTCACTGTAACCAAGAACAAATCAATAGGATTGCCTTCTATACTAAGATACATATTGATATATGCCATGCCTATGGACAACTACTTTCGGTTTCTTTCTTTACTCAAGCTCTTTAATTACTAGTGGAGTACCTCTATGTATGCGGTTCATAAGCATCTTTATACTATAAGAAGCGATTTAATACTCTCTCTAAAAGTGAAAAGCACAAATTTTTAATGCATCTTTGTTTTCTATCTTAATGCAAAGACACGCAAAGATTTTGCGTAATCTCTGGAAAGCACAAAGCACACTATGGATCTAATTTACTCTGCCACAAACAGAGTTGCTTCAAGTGAAAACAGAAAACCGTGTATATTCTTATTTTTAAATGTCCATAATAATTTGAACATGATATTAAATATGCCAAAAGTGAAAGAGTAATAAAGGTTGAGAATTGCCAGTATTTTCAAACTCCACATCTTGAATTCCAAAATTTACTTTGAATTTGATATTTAAAATTAGAACTCTCCATGCTAATTGAGAAAAAAGGACTAGAAAGACTTACAAAACAGAAATCATCTAGCCCCTAATTTGGTCAAACATATTTGGAAAAATTGCCAAACATACCACTGACAAAGCCACAATTTAGTAAAATACCATCCGGATGTGAAAATGACATGTGGGCCTGGTCCCACATGTTATTCGCACCGTCGGTAGTATTTTGGAAGAGTTTTGGTTCAGTCCATATGGAGGTGCTGGAGGTGCTAACACCTCCACCACATCTGGCCGTTCAATTGATAGGGGCAGAATTGTATTTTCAGTTTTTCACGTTTAACTTTCTCTCGCGACCGAATCACCGATGGGCCTCCTTCCAAATCGCGATCGAATCACCGATGGACCCAACCACATCTCTCGGGACGCGGCGGGGGCGGTGAGGCGCCGAAGGGCGAGATGTACCCGCTGCTAGGGCTGAAGGCGGCGGCGCCGAACGGCGAGACCGAGGATCCCTCATCCCCGCCGTAGCGCTGCGGCTGCGGCCAGTACTGCCGCGCCACCTGGAGCTGGCGCATCAGCGGGTGCACGTCGGGCGGCGTGGTCGGCCTGAGGCCCTGCGGCGGGGGCGGCCGCATCAGCGGCGAGGCCGGTGTCGCGTACTTCTGCTGCAGCTGCACCAAGCGTACGTTCCCCCTCCTCTCCCCCTCTTCTTTCCTCTTCCTACCTGCTTATTTCTCGCAATCGTCTCCTTTCCTCTTCCTACTACTTTTACCAATTTCTTTCCTTCTTTTTCCACAGATACACTTGTACCTAGAATGCTTAAATAGATGCAAATATGAAATTGATACTGTACATCTGATGGGCCACTCTAGTTTCTACTGGCCTTTGCTCTTTATGTAATCTCCGATCATCACATTTTCGTATTATGTCATTATTGGTACCGGTATATTTGTCTCCAGTGACTGTCATGTTGCATATGCAACAAAGTAGATGATTTGTGATAATATATATTGAAGCCCATGTAAATGCTCGAATCAATGATGTTCAGAACGCATAAAGGAGCAATTCAGTCGCAACTCCTAGTTAGATCTGATCTGCTAAAATATGTTATATAAGATTTACTTTCTCCTGTAATGGTACAATATAATATCTGCTTGGCCAATGATTTTTAATGTCGTAATAATTCTGGTTGGTTAGCTAAATAGGTAATTTGACTAATTGCCCAGTAAATGGCTTATATTTGTGGAATGAATTCCTCGATGCTGATTCCCAGCAAGACTTCAGGTAGTATAGGGAGAACGACCTGTTGTTTCTTGTTTTTATGCTTTGACAGAACTCTGCAAATTAGGCATGATGCCTCATAACTCGTATCATTAAGTTTGGCTATAGCATAGTGTAGGACCGAAATGGCGACAGAGGGGGGTGAATGTCGCTCGCTTCAAAATCGCCCCCGAGAAATCGAACACTGATTTTTTTTTTCAAAAAGAAGCAAAACAAAACACCTCACAGAAAATTAAAAAATAATTTTGCTGAAATTTGGAACGCATGCGATACTGAACAATTCAGCATAAATCAGAGACCAGCCAGTAAAAATTTCAACTGAAAATACTGCTGTTTGATCTGCATGCAAAATTGTCAAAATCAGCAAAAAACAAAAAAGAAAAGCACTAAAAGAGGAGTGATCACGCTGCCACAGGAAATGAAAGGAGAGAATTAAAGAAGTTGCTTTCGGCAGGAAAGGAGGAATGTGTTGTCGGCAAAATAAAAATATCAGCCAAAGAGATTTGCTGTCCAAAAGGAAAAGAGGAGCATCGCTTGTTCTCTGTACTCCTGAAATTTTGGCTGCTATTTGGCCGAAGCAACCAGTATCCTTGCCGAAACCAGCAGAAGGAGTCAACTGCAATCAGTGGCTGCTAACAGTTTGCTCTCGAGTAAACCAAAGTACAGCAAGATGGCCGAAAGCAGTTTTTCACACAGATTTCAGAAACCAACCATCTAGCTGAGAAGTAAACTTCTGTTCAGACGAAATACTCAGAGAACTAAAAACTGAAATTCACTTCAAACAAAGAGATTGATGCAAAAAACCTATTCTCCTTAGATCACAAGATCAAGAACATGTTCCAAATAGTCCTAGGTCTTTTGGATTACAAGAAATTCAACTGAAAAGACAGAAAATCAGAATCTGACCAAAATCTGAAATTTTGCAAGCACTAAACCAAAAACCAAATTACTCCCCAACCATTGATCCTTTGGCCATGAAACTTTGAGGATATGTTAGCAATAGCCATAGGATAACCCAGGTCAAATTTCATGCCATTTCGTTGAGGGAAACAAAATCTTGCTCAAACCCTAGAACTAGAAATACAAGAACAGAGGAGGCTGAAATCTAAAACTGAGATTAAACTTGGTTTGCTCTTTGGATCAACTAGCCAAATGGCTTTTGAGCATCTCCCATGTCATAGCAACCCATTTTGGCACTTCCAAGCAACAAACAACAAGAGAATCAAAAACTCAAGAAATCCACAAAAGAGGCATCGAAGGAAAAATAACAGAGAGGTGGAGACTCAAATAAAATCAACCAAATCCATCTCATATTGATCTAGAGAAAGAGAGATATATGATTGATACAAGAGGAATGATTACAAGCTCTCATCTCATCCTCTCCCACTCTCACACACTCAAGAACACTCAACCATACATGCTTGGAGTGGATGAACTCACATAGAACACATAGTAGAGACACAGAGGGAGCACACACTAATAGACTCTGTCTCTCCCAACCACTAAAGAGCCAAAGCTAAACAACCCTCTAAAGATTCTTTTGACTCAATCAAACCCTAAAATCCTTTCAAGTGCTCAAGTGGGCATGCAGCCCCTCAATCCTATTTATAGCCTCATGGCTAACGGGTTTCCACCCCGTTACGCCCGCTAAGTCCAACGGAGCCCGCTCCCGCTTGTGCATCCATGCGAATTTCCCGATTCGCCCCTCGTGCACCTTCCGGGAAACTTCCGCGCTCCTTGCCTCGCACGCCTCGCAACCACCTCGAGTCCACGTCGTCTTCGACACATCCCGACCGTTCTGACCTCAGCGCCACCTGCGCCTAGTCCGGTCCACCGTGTCTCGCCACGACTTCGCCTCGACGTCCTGCAGCCACACAGACAAGAAACACATCAAATAGCACCACTCGATGCATGAAAGCGTAAATAGCATAAGCACATCATACTTACTCATGCCGAAGTCCAAACCTGTCGAATCATCTGAATATGCAACCTAATCCCATACGACCAGGAATGACCAAACCTGACCGAGTCCGTCGCACCACGCAACGCCTCGACTCCGAACCACTCAAACCAAACTCGACTAGCATAACCAATGTCAATTACTCATCATACATATGTGGTCACCTCCACATGGTTCATCACATAGTGAATTATGCTGTTTTGGTGGGACATCATTTTGCTCCACTTGTTGAGTTACTGAAAACGCCATGAGGGCCTAAAAGAGCCATTAACTCGACAGTTTGGTATGGTTTTGCACGACAATTATGGCTTTACGTTGGTAAAGAGGCTATTCCTTATGGAAAGCTGATGATGGGTTCATGAGGAAAGATTTGATATCTTTTCTAACTTTGCCCATTGTCTTTTCATTCTTTTGTGGATGTTATCAAAAAATGGATGTCATCAAATCATCGCATGTCTTTAAAGACAAGTTAAAAAGAAGGATTATCTTTGCCTCCACTCTTTGGTGTCCATGATGATTAACTGCTGAGTGCTGACCAAGGATACAAATCTCGCGACTAGGAAAAAAGCCGCCCGGTAGTTGATAATGATAACCAGCTAGTAATTGGAAAATCAGTCAAAAAACCTAGTCAAACTTCAAAAAATCTAAAATTGAATTTTAGGCTGTTTTGAAACTAGTAACCGGAAAAACTAGAAATAAAATAGTCAAAATCTAAAAATCAAAATTTGAATTTAATCGGGTTTTTGGGTTATCGGCTGGGTTTTTGAACCCTGGTGCTTGAATGAAGCCCTTGTCATTATTTAATATAGTTCTTTTGTGCCTAATGTAGAGATGTGTAAATTGCAGGATTATATTATGGAAGGTAAAAAACCCACCAATGTCACCATTGAGGATTTGGAAGAGTATAATTTGATTGTACTAAAGGAGTTTGGTAGTGAGGAGGAAAGTTTTAGATTCTATAATAGTTATGCGGAGGGGAAAGTCTTTAGTGTCAGAAAAGATATTGTGAAACGTGATCCAACTGGAAGGATAGTCCGTAGGCGGTATTACTGCTCTAGAGAAGGTTATCGAAGAATACAATTCTTTGACTTACCTAATAGACAGAAAGAGCCAAGACCACTTACTCTTTGTGGATGTGAAGCAGAGTTTGAGATAGAGCTTAATGAGGAAACCAGTCGGTGGTTTGTGAAAAATTTCAAGGATGAACACAAGCACTCGCTAGCGAGGCCTGGTGAAGTTGCATTTCTACGATCACATCGAGGGCTCAGTGATGCACAGAAAGCAGATGCTATTGGATTTCAGGTTGGTGGCATCCGTAAATATCAAATAATGGAAGTTATGGAGAAACAACATGGTGGCTATGAAAAGGTTGGGTTTATACCAGCTAATTTGTACAACTTCTTCAAAAGATACAAGAAAAGTACCATTATAGGGTATGATGCTGAAACTGTGATCAGTCATATGAGAGCACGACAGGAAAAAGATTCTGAGTTCTTTTACAGTATAACACAGATGATTTGGGTCACTTAAGAAATTTATTCTGGTCAGATGCGCAATCGCGCTTGATTATGATGTTTTTGGTGACGTTGTAGTGTTTGATAGTACATATCGTGTGAATCGGTATAATCTGCCATTTGTTCCATTCATTGGTGTTAACCATCATCGGAGCACAGTTGTTTTCGGGTGTGGTGTTGTATCAGATGAATCAACTGGTTCTTATGAGTGGTTGCTTCACGCATTTTTGAAAGCTATGTACCAGAAAGAACCACGATCGTTGATAACGGATGGCGATTCTGCAATGCGGCAAGCAATAAGAACAGTGATGCCCCGGTCCGAACACCGTTTATCCACTTGGCATATTGAGCAAAATATGATTCGCCACCTCCGCCAACCCATGCTTTCTGAGTTTAGAAATTTTATATATGCTCCAATGAGTGTTGAGAACTTTGAGAAAAATTGGAATGTTTTTAAGCAAAGGCACGAAATTTCTGATGAGAACAAATGGATGTGCAAGATGTATGAGTTGAGAAAGATGTGGGCAGCGGCATATTTGCAAGGAAAGTATTATTTGGGTATGAAAAGTAATCAGCGAAGTGAGAGTCTCAACTCAAGGCTTCATAGGCACCTATATCGCAAAATGACCCTTTATGATCTGGTGGACCACTATTAGCATTGTCTGTCACGAATGCGCCGAAATGAGGCCGAACTAGATTCCAGGGCTTCGCAATCTATTCCATTCACTAAATTAGATGCTAAGGAACTTGAAAAAAGTGCATCAGTTCTGTACACGCCTAATATTTTTAAGTTAGTGAAGGTACAGATTGAGAACACAAAGAGATGATCCATTGGAGATATCATATATTTAGGTGAGTATGTAAAGTTCTCTGTTGTGCTAAAAGAGAGCGTACACAATGGAGTTTATGTGGACTGCAGTTTTGAAGGGAATTGTGTGAGTAGCATTACCTGCTTTTGTCGCAAAATGGAATGTGAATCCATCCCATGTGAACATATTTTTGTTGTTTTGAAACATATAGGAGTAAACTGCATTCCTCAGTGTTGTGTATTGAGGAGGTGGACAATGGGTGCTAAGGTTGCATTTCCTTCAGATAGAAGAGGCGGAATGCACGTCTGGTCTGACCAAATGGATCGTTATCGTGAGCTCTGCAATAAGGGAAAGGAGGCCTTCTTAATAGCTTCGAGGAATGAAGAAATGTTGGTGGAGGTGTTAAATTATTTACAGCACATTATAGACGATAATGATGATAGTAATAGCTTCAAAGAGGCAATGCAATACGGTCCTACAATTGCGCAAGGTTCAAAATGTGTCCAGTCCTCGGTAGAAAGAGTTCATGATCCTGTTTGTGTTAATCCAAGAGATGCTCCACGCAAGAGATACAAGAATTTCACTGAGAAGATATCAATTCATTGTGGGTATTGTGGGAAACCAAATCACACACGACGCACATGCCCACTTATTCAAAGGCAAGTACATGTTTACTCAGTTTATATTATGTTTGTTATTGAACAATGTGGTAGTGAAAGGTAGTAGTAATCCTGTGTTGTCATCACACGCAGGGACAATTAAGAGACAAGACGGGATGCACACTAGCCGCGCTGTTATTTTGTGAAGCAAATTTGTTTGTTAAATGCTTCATTGAAGCTCGCTTATGTTCAGATCATATGTGGAGTGGTTCCTCTTGTCCCTGCCCCTGACACACTCACATAGTTCTGCTGCAACTTTTACTTGTTAATGTTGTTTTTTGCTCAATTTTTGACAGACATTTAGTTGTTAATGTTGTCTTTTGCTCAATTTTTGACAGACATTTAGTTCATTAAATTTTACTATTTAATTGCACATTCGTCGGTTGCAGAATTCTCTTTTTACAGTATGGCCTGCCACTGAAAAAGTTTCCTACACAGATCTGTTTGGCTGGACAATGGATGTTAATTGTAGCCTTGTAGATTATGCTGTTCTGCTATGTTTCCTTTTTTATAATATTTGGATGATGTTAACACTGCTCTTTTATAGGTTAAGTCGATGTACCTTCATAGGGTTGTCTGCCTTGTCCTTAGGAACTTGTTATCGAAGGATTTGAACTGCATGAAATTGCCCTGATTTCATTATCTTGAAACTTCTTCAATGCTTGGGGCTATAGAAGTTTAGTTGTACCTTTATGCTTACTGTTGTTCTGCAGATGGTTCAGGCTACACTAGTTACAGATGTAGGCTATGATCTTGCCGTTGATATCTGGAGTCTTGGTTGCACCATCATTGAGATGTTCGATGGAAAACCTCCTTGGAGTGATCTTGAAGGGGTAATAACTCGGAGCATTTAGCTTTACAGTAAGATTACTAACATGCATTTTATGAATCTAATCTGCCTAGCGTGGATAGTATCATTTAAAATAGAGCACTTTACCAACCCAAAAATGTTGGTTTGTAAGTGTTGTGTTTCATGGTCATCATGTCTATAGCCCTTTTTACATGTTTATGTGATATATGCAGCCATGTGATTGCTCAATGAATTTGTGAAATTATAATGTAAATAAATGTATGGCATTCTATGGAATAATACTTGTTCCTCAATTTATGTTGTGAAATATGAACTCATCTATATACACTTGATTTGATTTAGATGATTTTTACAAAGTGTAATTCTTGAGGGTAATCGTTCACTTCTTTAAATAGGCAACTGTGAAGGTAAAGCCTATGTCTGAGAAGTACAGTCCAGCCCACCTGTTCTAATTGCTCGGTAAATTTAATTGCAAGAATACTGCCAAAGTTTTCAATTGCAAGAATACTGCCAAAGTCCAGCCCACATGTGATCTCAATTGTTGTTTTGTCTTTGCAAAAGAGTATATACAGCTACACAAAGGAGTATATGTAGCTAGACTCTTGGACTTATATTGTACATGGATAATAGTAGGTACTTATTAGGATTATAATATTATTGAATTCTATATCTGATACCTCTAAATCTCTGTATATTGACCAAAGTTATTTCATATTATGCTAGATATACATTTGATATATACTTCTTTTTTGCAGGGTTCACGACAAAAACAAATGTGCTCAAACTTGGAAAGAATGAAAACAAAAGGTCCTAAACTGAACAGTCTATGTGTGAAAACAGTCTATGTGCGAAAATTGATATCTACTTATCCCTCAGCCCCTTCACTTTTCCATATCGATCTTGGTGTTTCTGTTAGTGGAATTGAACATCTTCAAGGCTGAAAGAACTATGAGGATTAATTTGTTCACGGTTAGCAGAAGGCGGTGGTCAAGGTTCCAACCATGACCGACGACAAGTCGAAGCAGAAAGCCATTGAAGCCATCGCAGACATCTACGGTAAGCAATCAACATATCCTTCTCTGCTTGCTTGTTGGGCAATTTGCCTGTTCATTTTCTGCGAAACAGCTAAGAGGCTGAAACGGAGTCTGGAAGAGATATCAGAAACCGAAACGATCTAGTTTAATGTCTGACATCTTTCTCATTCATCGTTCGTTCATCTCTTGATCAATTGTTCAGAAGCATAGCTTCACCAACGATCAATAGCTGACTGCTGCATATCCAATAAATTTAGTTTGGAATTTTAATATAATGCCTGGTTATGAGGGAGATCAGATGACTTTGATGTCTCAAGGGGTTGGAGTGATGTCTTCTTATGATGTTGTATTTGAAATGTCTTTGGCGGTGCATGTTTATGTGAAGGATTTAACTGGAACAATCATCACTTGTTTGTAGGGTGCTCTGAGAAGTTCTAGAACTGCAGCTGCTAAAATCAGCTTGATTACCTGAGAATGTCCATTGGCCACAGCACACAGTGGCTCTGGTACTCGGTGTACGCAACGTTAGTGTTTGTTTCCTTTTCCATGGCGACAAATTTGATTGTGTTGTCACTCTTGTGCCCCATTTACGGTGCATTTACCGTGGTGTCTAACACTCCTTTTTCATCATCTTTGCTCTAAATTCAGCAAACAAATCAGTTGGCACACCAGGGCGCTGGTGATATCTAACTGTGGCCATTGCTTTATCTTCGGTAGAGACTCGAGTTGCATATAGTCAAGAAGAAAAGATTTTGCTGTGACATTCTGAAGCTAAGGCCAGCAATAGTGCCTCCCACTTGTGCCTGTTTTTGCAGATACATATATTCTTTTTTGTTAGGGAAAGAATAAAAGTTCCCTTGCACTTGCATAGTGCACCACGGAGAAAGTTCTTCTGTACCTTTCTTTTCGAGAGTTATACTTTTGCGCATGAGCAAACTTGCAGATTCTTTTAGTAGTTTCTTTACCACAAAGATAAGCAAAAGGGACCAGTCGTCTGTGGAACAAGGCGAGCAGCAATATAGCCGGACTAGCAGGTTGTTCTCTAGCAGCAACAACAGCAGCCGTCTATCCAGCCCCAAGAGAGTTAACCATTGGTAGGCGAGTCAAGGCCCATGCCTATGACAGATAGAAATATAAATAAGCCAGTATACAAATTGCAAGAACTAAGCTAGTACGGAAACAATGAAGAAATGGTTTGCAAAATAGTACAAAAATGAGAATATATGTCTAAACGTACTGATCTGTGTCTTTTTCAATTTATGACAGGTGCCAGGCATGCGGAGTAGAGATTTGAATATAGTATGCTCAGCCAGGAAATTCGTTGACATAGCACATAGAATCAGCATCGCACAAAAGCTATTCATCGAGAATCTTGGATTTGCTGGCCTCTTATGTATGCAGCATATGAATATCCACCGTAAGCTATGCATGTGGATAGCAGATCAGTATGATCCTACAGATAAAACCGTGCATATCAATGGGAAGAAACTCTCCATCACCATGTGGGATGTCAAATGTATCATGGACCTACCAGACAAAGGAGAGGAAATAACATGCATCCCAGGCAACGTAGAATATGATATGTTTAAGCTCTATGCAGGGGATGGCAAAGCTAGCATTTCACTGGAAAGTTTGGAAGAAGCCATTTTGGGTAGCAAATTTGCAGATGATCATTTCATACGTAGATTCATTTTACTTTTAATTGGGCATGTTTTATGCCCCACAACCAATAGGTATGTAAGTGCCGCCTACCTAGGCCTTCTAAACAAGGTTGAAGACATAAGTAAAATAAATTGGGCCAGCTTGACCTTATGGTTCTTGCACGATAGCCTGACTGCATACAAAAATGGTCAAAAACATTTGCAGGGTAATCTAATATTGCTCCAGGTAAATCAGAATTTCATTTTCAAGTAAATAGTGACATGTATGAACAATATCTGAATCTTCATTGTTTATTGTGACAATTTATAGGTTTGGTATTGGGAGCATTGTCAGGTGGATCAGGATGCTCATATGTACACTAAACGGAAATACCCTTTAATATTGAATTGGAACCTAGGAATATGCAGACAAAGGGATGCCATTGAGGGCAAAATGGGTTATGGAAGATCAACAGTAAGTTCAAGGTTACATATTGTTATTAACTACGAAATCATACAATTGGAAAAAAAAACTCTTTGTTTGCAATAGATTGTTGAAGAGCTCCCACCTCCAGATGACGAGGATAGAACATCGAAACCTCAATTTTACAACTTGGATCAATCAGATGATCATGAGGGTGAAGTACATGTGCACCAGGGCAATGAGAGTTGTAAAAATTATGGTGGCCATATTATGAAGGTATCTCATTTTCTTAACAGCAGTAAAGTACATATCGTACCTTTTTTTCTTCTCTTATTCACCACAGCTCAGTAATATGACATATCATATCATACATGTTTTTTCTTCAGCTTTGTGACATTGTTGAAAAGCTTGTGAAACGCGTAGAGCAATTAGAGAGGGGCAACATGCAGCTACTGCAAGAGATTAAGGTACATCATTTAACCTACTGTAATATCTAATTTTCAACAAACAGTAACTGTACATTTCTAGAGTACATAACACCTTTTTGCTTGCAGGAAATGAAAAGTAGCATGAATACTAATGCAAAATCAGAAAGCAACAAATTAGAAGAAGAGGTTCAGATATTAACTCTTACATGATATTCCATGAACTTCATTACATACCAATACTTATCGTGTCACTAGCATTTTTTGTAGAATGGTAAAATCAACGCAAACTCGGATATTGACACTAAGATACAAGACAACATAGAGAATGATGAAGAAAATGAAGATGATATACAAGAACTAATGGAGGACATCAATTACCCTAGCCCACCAATTGCCAGAAGAATACGAGGTCCTAATGGGAGGATGCCAACATCTACTTACGGGACCTCAAACCACTATGTATATTATGGTCTCCCAAATAAAAGAAAGACAACTCCCAAAAATCGAAATGTAACAAGCAAATGTGCAGGTAAACCAATAGCTTACCCTATAGGTAGCAATGATATTATCATTAAGTAGGTTTTCTACACATACCTTGATTTTCACTAACTCTTGCAGGAGGGATGCTATCTTTATTAGAGAAAACTACTATAGATTATATTACAAATTCTTGCAAAGAGAAAAAAATGGCCACATTGAATTCAATACACATCCAGCGTGAAGCAATGCTCTGTTTGACCCTTCCAGACTCAGCTCCTCAAACGAAGAGATGGTTGGGTGATGAAGTAAGTATTAGTCTAATTATTCGTGCAACAATATTTACTTTCTAGAATGCCAAAGCCTCAACTTCAACGACAAAATAGCAGATAATGGATGGCTACATACGATTGATAAAACATCGGTATCCATCTACAAGGACTAGGGATGGCTGCAAACCATATTTTGAGAGCACAATTGACTGTCAGCTCTTGAATAGCGCAGGTGAATTTGGTCTTCGTTCTAACAGTAGGAAAATTGGCTCAGCTTTGAAACGTGGGGAAAAATATCTACAACATGACCTGGTATACATATTTCAATTACTTGCGATGCTTCTTTAAATCATTTAGCATTGTTTGTAATTATATTAAATATATTTCAAATTCTACAGATATTTCTCCCATTGAATCACATGAAAGTGCATTGGTATTTAGTCGTTATCAATACCAGGAAGGAAGAGATACAAGTTTTGGATTCAATGGCTGTTTCTAAGTATGATAATCGCACTGTACTAATAAATACAGTAAGTATACTCTCTACTTTTCCATCTTTCTATCGTGTAGCATGTACATATATTCATCAAAATTTTTTGGTTTTTTTAATTGTAAAATAGATCAAAAGTGTGCAAATATATGTTGATTTGGCAATATCAAATGGAACAGCCATTGCCAGATGGGGCAGCTTGCTTCTCACATCATGGCCTATCCATGTTATGGATATTCCACAACAAAATGACAGGTACTAATAGTTAACAGAGTTGTGCTATATTTATACATTTTGCAACCAAATCATGTTTCATTGTTGTTTTATAACCCAGTTCGTCATGTGGCTTATTTGTCCTAAAGTTCATGGAATACTGGGATGGAACAAGCTTGGCAATCATTGTCACAATGGTAATTACATCCCACATTCCTCTCTAATTCTTTTTTGTTAGTGGTTCATATTTGAAATCATATTTTACCATTGTTCCACAGGATAATATACACATCTTTAGAAAAAAAATTAGCCTCGGAATTAATACATTCCAAGTTGAATGAAGCAGATGAAGTCAAGAAGGAGATACAAGAATTAATGAAGTGGCATAATTCCAAATGATGAGTGTTTCAGTGCCATAGCCGTTCAGCTGCATCATTGCATGAACTTCTACCTACTATATTTCCTTGTTAGTTTCCATAAACCTAGAGCACATGTGTAACAGTTTCGTGGCCTCGTTTCTACTTAACTTTTAGTTCACCTTTGTTGTTGGATGAACTTTATCCTATTACATTTTCTTGTTATTTTCCATCAAACTAGAGCAGATATACACCACTGTTGTTTGATTTATTTTTCATACATGCACACTAAACAAGCTAGAAAAAAGATACAAGGAAATTGGCAAAAGAAGGGCCAATTTCCCTAATATAAATCATTCAAATAGGGCCTCTACCTAGGATACTACCACTATATTACAAGTCCACAACGATAAGCGTTCCCAATGCTATCTAGCTATGCTGAGGCAAATTGTATCAAGAATTTATGCACGAGACAACATATCAGGAGGAACTATAGCTGCCTAAATGATTATAACATATATCTAAAGAATGTTTCAAATAAAGGAATGGAATTTGTAGGAGGAAGTTGAATGGGTAAGAGTGGAAATTTTTTAAATCTAGTGTTTTCTCAATTTCTGGAGTAATAATATTGCTGCACACTCAGGCTTCAAGAAGTACGATTTAAAAGGCTTCTTCCATGTTGGAGTCCAAACATTAACTACATAGGCAGCTTTAGTTGGGAAAAAATATTAGCAAAGCAAAGAAACAACTTCATAGCCAGAGAGCTAACTTATCTCTTCAGGGACGTGCATGCCAAAGCCACGTTTCTTCTCAATTCTGATCAATTGAAAATTGAAATGGTTAGTATATGAAAAAAAACCATATTTTAAGAAGTTTTTTTAATAAGAAAGGTCATATGAGTAACTTCTAATCCTTCCATGTAGAAAAGAGACTACCGACAAGTAACAGATTTAACATAACCATAGCAAGATCAAAATAGTCAAAGGAGAAGGTGATGGGGTCTTAGAACAGTAGAAATAAGTCATAACCACACTGTTTTTGACCTATTAGGTGATTCAACCCAAATAATGAACCCCATGGGATAATTATGCCATTAGATGACTTTATGAACTAAAGATTCATTTTTATACAAAGGTAGAAAACAATACATATAACTCACTGTTTCCTGAGGTGATACAGTCTGTAAACTTATGTAGGAGCAAGCTTTCCAAGATTGTGTAACTTCTTGATGGAAGTTTCATCAGTCACATTTCCTGAGATCTCAACAGAACATGATTTTCCAGATATAGGCGGGAGGCCTCTCCTTACAAGCAAATCAAAATCTTTCTGATGAAGTTCTCTGCCGTTGACACAAACTCCAGTATTCCCACCAGCACTGGTCAAGCAGCTTCTCACACACAGCAGATAGACTATCCTCCTGCAGAGTTTTCTGTTGATTGTGCCAAGTTAAAAAAGTAAAGATGTACCTTCCATCTTATGTATAGATAGCCAATAGCTCCAACAACAAGAGCTATTATACCATGAGCACCTGGGCATGCAAAAGAAATTTTTTTGCTAGTGTTGGTACAGAGAATAATTAAGTTAGTGTAATTTACACATTAAGTAATTTAGCCACCAAACATTTTGTGAACCTAGGCTGTGATACCAATTACTAGTAAGTTAAGTTAAAATAACAAGAGAACAACATCGAAAAAATATTCTTTGAGGTATGGTTTTCAGATGAAGGCCAACACATAGAAGACATCACAACAGAAGGTGAAGAAGACATGGTACTAGGTTATGGGGAAATGAGTGACAAAGGTCAAAAAAGGAAGAATTGTGTCTTTGTGAATATGTCATCCTAAACCAGAAACTACCAATCCTATAGATTAGCATTAGCATTTACATCAACCTAATGCAATGTTATGAGGAAGAAAACAGTTCTATTGTTTATAAGTATCAAAATGGATTTCTCTCACATGATCATGCCATCATGGAGAAGAAAGCTTACCCTGAATTAGAATATGTCTGATTCTACAGTTTCGTGTTCAGACCAATATAAAATACTTGGTTGCTTGAGAAAATAATTTCTAATTTATATGGTACCACAAGGTAATCCATTGACATTTACATTTGATTGGCATAAAGGAAGAAGGTGCAAAGCTAGTGAGTGCTCTTGTAAAATGAAATCAAATATACAATGAATCTTTACCTTAGCTGTTACAGAAAACTCCAAAGCTCAGATTCTGGCACTCTGGCAGCTAGGTGGAGGCGGAGAGGGAGGCTAGGAGGAAGTCGGAGGAGGAGGAGAGGGCGACGAAGGCGCCAGTGGCGGAGGAGAGGCCAGAGACCTCAGTGGTGACGGGGCTGGGCCACCGCGTCGCTCCCTCGCCTCCTCAAATCCGCGCCTCGGCCCTCCCCCGTCCCCCAGCCACCGCGTCGCTCCCCGGCTCCCACGTTCCCTGGTCACCACCCCCCGGCCTCCCCTAGCCGCCTGGGCGCCGCCGCCGTGCCGTCCTCCGCCTCTGCCGCCCAGGATCTAGGTTAGCGTGCGGGGGGTGCTTCCACCGGGGGCGGTGCCGGGGGGGTCCGGTCGGCGAAGGGAACTCGGGCGGCCGCCCGGGCTCGCCCAAAGGGCAGGTCCGCCCTTGCTACTCGCTGTCACCGGTGCCCAGGGGGAGGAGGGGAAGGACGCGTCTCCTCCGCCGGCGAGGTGTTCGTCGCCGCTATCATCGTCGACGGCGAAGTCGTTGAGTAGATCGACTAGCTTCCGACTCCCCGAGACTCCATCTCTGCTTGAGAACCACTCTTTGCTTTCGTGCTTGGCGTGCGGAACCGCTCTCTGCTTGAGTAATTTCGTGCTTGATGTTCTAACTTCTAAGACAGTGCTCATGCGAAATTACCCTTTTACCCATTTCGCTAACACCATCCCTGTACTCATTTTGGAAAACTGTTACTTCGCTGGTGGCAGCATATTTACTACATTAGACAACACCCATTTCATTTAATCTTAGAAGCATATCTATACATTTCAATTAAGTAAAACTCGGGTAGAAAAATGAAATTCACAATCTTATAATCTTGGAAATTGAATAATGAAAATATGGATTTAGATAGTAATTTGATTTTTAACTTAAATATTTGAAAAATACGATTTTAGTTTAAAATTCAGAAATGCTTTTGAAATGTAATGAATGGACAAAACTCCTTCGGGGGCATTTACATTAGAGTTTTCTTTCTTACAGTTTTTTGAGGAAATCAAATGAGCTGCAACCTGACGTTAAAATCTCCTTTGATTTGTATAGGCAGTCTCTCACACACACAGACAACATGTCCCACCGCAATTCCTTGTTCTCTTTGCTACAAAACATCCAAGCATATAAAGAGTTCCTTAGCTAGAGGCACACGTAAAGGATCGTTATCCTTGCGAAGGAAAGGAAAAGGCAAAAGGGCGAGAGGGCGCAGTCTCTGATGCTACGCAATTGCAATTGCGCATTTTCTCTCCATTCCTCTGTTTGTGTGTTCTTGTGCAACAATGGCGGAGTTGGTGACCAGCGCGGTGATCGGGCCACTGGTGTCCCTAGTGAAGGAGAAAGCTTCCAGCTACCTCCTAGAACAGTATGAGGTGATGGAGGGCATGGAGGAGCAGCACAAGATCCTCAAGCGCAAGCTGCCGCCCATCCTGGACGTCATCACCGACGCCGAGGAGCAGGCGACCCACCGAGAAGGAGCGAAGGCCTGGCTTGCGGAGCTCAAAACGGTGGCCTACGAGGCGAATGAAGTCTTTGACGAGTTCAAGTACGAGGCGCTCCATCGCGAAGCCAAGAAGAAGGGGCACTACAGCAAGCTCGGCTTCGATGCAGTAAAACTCTTTCCCACTCAAAATTTGAATATCCAAAATAAATGCCTTTTGAGCAAATGGTTGTTTAAACTTATTAACGAAAAGGGTGTTTGGCAAAGCCTTATTAAAAGGAAGTACTTGTCCAGCAAAACTCTTACCCAAGTTACAAAACAACCGGGGGATTCACATTTTTGGTCTGGCCTTATGAAGGTCAAGGATCAATTCCTTGCTTGTGGTCACTTCCGTGTTCGTGATGGGTCCCAAACTAGATTTTGGGAGGATACTTGGATAGGTGACAAACCCTTTAGTGTTGCATATCCCACACTCTATAGAATTGTGAGGAGAAAAGACACCACGGTATCACATATCTTAAGCTCTATACCTCTTAATGTGTCCTTTAGGAGGGCCTTGGTTGGCTCTACTCTAGATGATTGGCTTGATTTGGTGACTAAAATATTTTCAGTAAACCTTACAAGTGGAGAGGACTCGTTTATTTGGGATTTGTGTAACAAGGGTACTTTTTCGGTTCGTTCTTTTTATATGTATGTGATACAAAAAGGGGTAGTTCCCCAAAAGTCCCCTCTTTGGAACATTAAGATACCTCTGAAAATTAAGATCTTCCTTTGGTACCTTCAAAAGGGGGTTACTGAAAAGCCCCGAAATTTCAAAATCCAAAAATTTGTGAATTTTTGCCGGTTTTTGGGTGAATTTTGGAAACTTTCCTTTTCGGGAAAGTCCCCCTTTTTCCGCTTTCCCTTTTCGGCTGGGCGCTTCCTCTTCTCTCCGGCGCCCCCGCTCTTTTCCGCTTTCTCCGTTCCCTGGCCTCTCCCGCGCGGACGCTTCCTCCTCCCTCCGCTGGCGCCCGCTCCCTTTCCGCCTTCGCCTCGCGCACGCGCGGAGCGCTGCGCGCTGCGCCTTGCGCCCGCCTCCTCGCGCGCGCGGACAGCGCCGCCCCGGATTTCCCCCTCGCGCCCGCGCCACCCCGACCACCACGGTCCGAAACCGTGGGCGCTCCCGCGCCACGCGTCGCCACTCCTCTGCGCTTGGCCCCGCCTGGCAGCGCCGCTCTCTCTCCCGCTCGCGTGCGCGGACGCCCTCCGCTCGCCGCTCCTCGCTCCTGCCCCGTCGCGCTGTCCCGACCACCGCAGCATCCTCGCGCCACGCGGCGCCATCCCTCTGCGCCCGACCCCACCTGGCAGCCCCCGCCCGTCACTTCCCTGCGCGCGGACGCGCTCCCCTCCCATGCCGCAGCGCCACCCCCGCCCGTACTGTCACCTCGCCATTACGGCCGCTCAGCGCCCGGTCACCGCCCCGTCTGCGCGGAGGAGACGCTTCCCCAACTCCCCGTCATTCCTGTTGACCCCGGAGCCCGCCCGTTGCCTTCTCCCCGAAGGTTTCCCTCTCCCCGCCCGGAGTATAAAAACCCCCTTCCGGCTCCCACTCCCTCCTTTGCTTCCCGAGCACCTCAGCACCCCCCATTCGCCTCCCCAGCCTCCAGAGCACCTCCCAGAGTGCCCGATTGAAGCCCCGTCGCCCGTAGCTCCGCCATTGCCGCCCTGTGAGCTGGCGGCACCCCGAAGCCAATCTCCCTCTCCTCTCCCTCATTCTTCAATGGCTTTCGTCCGGAGCATCCCCTTGGTGCGCTGATCATCTTGGCAATCTCCTTTTGGCAGGTGATCTCTCGAGGAGTCCCAGCACCGAAGCTCTCCGCCGGCCGCATCACCCTCTCCGTGGCCAGCGCGCTCCGAAGCTTCCCAGATCCTGCCGCCACTGCCAATGTGAGTCTCTGGACCCCCTCCCCGTGTAACCGCAGCCGTTCGAGCTCCCTTGCCGCCGATAACCTCCCTCGCCTCCAAGCACCCGAACTACCCCCTTCTCTCCCCCGCTCTCTCCACTGATCCCCTCAACTCCCAGCTGCCCAAAATGGACTCCCCTCGTTCAGACCTACCCGGTGGTACCCTCCTTTGCCGTCGAGAACCTTCGCCGTGGCCGGAGAGCGAGGGCGCCGCCGTCTCCGTCCCTCGGCTGCGCGCGCCCGGCTGGAGGTTGACGACGACGACGTGGCCTTCTCCCCTCTGTTGATCTCGTCCCGCGCCATTTAACGTCGGCCGTCCGATCTTCCGCATACCGCTCCGCCCCTCCGTTTTATCGTCGCCGTCGGATCATCATAAACACCGCCCCCTCCCCTCCGTCGGATCTCCTCCCCGTACCCCTCACCCCGCCGCATCTCCGCCACCCGCTTGAGCCACGCGTCGCTCATCCGAGCCGCGTGAGCGCGCGCGGGCGTGGGCCGAGCCGGCCTGCCCCGTCGCCGAGCGCGCGCGCGACGCCGCGCGTTGGGCCGCGCTGGCCTTCGGCCGCGCGGGCCGCACAGTGCCGGGCCGCACTGTAGCAACGCGGCCGGACCGCACTGTTCACCCATTTTCCAGTAATTTATTGATTTCAAAAATCCCAGAAAATCCAAATAAATCCTAGAAAATCACAGAAAATCCCAAAAATTCCCAAACTTCACCACTTTGCTCCAAATATTATTCCAGACCCTCTGGTGAACTCCATTTCCACAGAATCCTCCCAAATAAATTCCTAAAAATCCATTTGGGGTGTTTATGCAATTTACTCCTTTTTAAATAGTTTATTTTCCCTCGCTTGATTAGTCTCAAGCTGGATTTAATTCTGTTTTGTATGTTTGCGCTAGTGTCGGAGTCTCCGGAAGTTCAGTTGCAGACTCAGGAGCCAGGAGGTTCTTCGTTCGAGCTAGCGGAAATCATTCGGATTGACGGCAAGTCCCAAATCCTTTGATCATATTGAAACCCATGCTGTTTATTTATGTTAATATGTTATTTGCATTGAGCTAATTCTGAAATGTTAGCTTGAAATAAAATAAAATGTTTAGAATGACTTATTATGTAGTTAACCCTACCACCGTTAAATGCCATGTTTAATTTGTTGCCGTGCCTTTGTAACCCTAGAATGAATTACTTGATAATCTAGGCAAGTGTAGGATATTATTATCATCATGCAAAGTCTTACACTGATAAGGTTGTGGCTGGGGCCAATAGAATTTGGAAAACCCGACTCTAAGGTAGGGTGGTATGGGACACCGTATCTTAGAGCGGAGAGTGTCGGCGTGCACAAGGTAGGGTAAGGAGTGGGGAGCCGTGAGACGGTCTTCGCCCATCTTTACCCTAGGGTTTGGAGAAGGGTAAGGGTGAGTGGGAAATCGCGAGACGATCTACGCCCACCGCTTACCTTAGTTTGGGTCGCGAGCCTGGCGAGGTTGCGGACCATGTGAAAATATAAGGACTGAAACCCTTATGCCGAGCAAATGTCATAGAACCCGCTCAAACCACAGGAGTTGACTTGTCAACACTTGTCTAGTAGCTGCTCAACTCGATTGAAACTCTACAGGAGGTTTAGCAGTGAGGTGGGGCAAGCCGTGTTTGGATGCCTAACAACGGTAGAGTTCACTCGAAGCGGACACCGTCTTTTCTTGTGTGTGTGTGTGTGTGTGTGTGAGAGCCAGACCCGAGTGAATTCTACCGGGTAGAGCCTATATAAAGAGTTGAGCAGTGAAACGACCTGGCTTTCTTAACTCTTTAGCGGGAGTTAAGGGATCGTGTGGGTAAAGCTGAGCAAACTCTGCAGAGTCAAACAAATGGTATTCGAATACGCCATGCTCCCGGTTATTGGAGCTGTGTCACTTGGGTGATTCCAGTAGCAAAGCTTAAGTAGTTTTGTAAACGTTTAACTTGTTTAGGTTGGTTAATGAACTCTTGTGAAAAACCCTGAGATCTTAAGAAGTAGTTTTGAGTCCGTCTTATTAAAATGATTGCAAATAAAACTGCATCCACTCAAAGATAATAAACCAAATATACACCTCTCCTTTGATATTCCGTGCATGTAGTAAGTTAAGATCCCTTTGGGATTTGCTGAGCCGGTTGGTTGGCTCACGGCTTGCTTAATCTAATCTTTAGAGGATCAAGACGAAGAAGAAGGTCTCCCCGTTGAAGAAGTCCCGGAGGATCTTTTCTTCGACGAGGACCCTTGGCTGTAGGTCTCGGCCGCGCTCAAGCGGATTCTGGAAGCCTTTTGTAATGTATTTATACTTTGGGCTTGCACGCCCCGCTGTAAAATCTGGATGATAATCCTTATGTCAAATATATGCTGGACTTTTGTTGTAAGCATGCAATGGTATACTCTTGCGCGACGTTCCATAACTGTTCATGCGTGAATAGTTGCGGAATGCCGTGTCCGTACGCGCCCCTGGAAACGGGGGCGTTACAGTTACTCTCACAATGGATAATCTAGCAAAAAGGAATTGGCAAGGTTATTTTCAGGGCAACATATTGGATTCGACATTGGTCCCTACTACACAAAAAAGAGGCGAGATCAAATCTCAAGAATGGATGCAGATTGTTGGAGACCGTAATCATGGAGGTTTTTGCGAAGTTCGGTTGGAAATTTAGGAATAGAATTGAAGCGTAGCTTCTTTCCTCTCCTTTCTTTATTTGTAGTTTGATTTCTTGTGGAGTTGGAGCCTATGTGCTTGGTTTTGTATTGAACAGCTGTGTACTTTCCCCCCAGAAAGTAGAAGCCGGAACTTTGTTCCATTTTCTAAAAAAACTCTTTCCCACTCACAACCGTATTGTGTTCCGTTACAGGATGGGCAACAGGCTTCGCAGGATTGTCCAGACCATTGATATCCTTGTGGCTGAAATGAATGCCTTTGGGTTCAAATATCAGAAGCAAGCATCGACATCCAAGCAGTGGCGGCAGACAGATTCCATCATTGTTGACCCAGAGAATATTGTCAGCAGATCTAGAGATGAAGAGAGGCAGAAGATTGTCAAGATACTAATTGATCAAGCTAACACTGCAGATCTCATGGTCCTTCCCATCGTTGGAATGGGTGGGTTGGGCAAGACCACCCTAGCTCAGTTCATTTACAACGACCCTAAAGTCCTGGAGCATTTCCAACTACAGAGGTGGGTCTGTGTGTCAGATGATTTTGATGTTTGTAACCTTGCCAACAAGATTTGCAGCAGCTCTCATGAGAACAATACTGAGAAGGCACTACAGAAGCTTCAGAAAGAACTCAGTGGAAAGAGGTACCTCATTGTATTGGATGACGTCTGGAATCAGGATGTTGACAAGTGGGAAAAGCTAAAGGCCTGCCTTAAACTTGGTGGTGCGGGTAGTGCTGTATTGACAACAACCCGTCTTGAAGGAGTTGCTCAACTCATGGGTACAGTAAAAGCCCATGACATCACAGTTTTGGACAAGAAATTCATAAAGGAAATTATTGAAAGAAGAGCATTCAGTTTGCAAGAGAGTTTGTGGTTGATGAGTTTGTGGAGAGATGTGCCGGGTCTCCCTTGGCAGCGAAAGCACTAGGATCTGTACTGCGTACCAAGACAAGCGAGGATGAATGTAAGGCCGTGCTAAGCAAAAGCAACGCCTACAGCAAGGACACTGAGATTTTACCTGTACTCAAGCTCAGTTATGACGACTTGCCGTCACACATGAAGCAGTGCTTTGCATTCTGTGCTGTGTTCCCCAAGGATTACGAGATTGACGCGGAAATGCTTATCCAACTGTGGATGGCAAATGGATTTATCCCGGAGCAACAAGCAGATCTAATTGAGAAGGTTGGTGAACAAATTTTTTATGAGCTGGCCTCAAGGTCATTCTTTCAGGATTTGAAGCGAGTCCCATTTGTCGAAGATCAAGGCAAGCATGGGTATTGTTCTGGAATTATATGTAAGATCCACGATCTTATGCATGATGTTGCATTGTCTATTATGGAAAAAGAATGTGTTACTGTAATTGAGAAACCTGGTCCAAGTGACTGGTTACCCAATACTGCTCGACATTTGTTTTTGTTGTCATCTGAGCTAGAAGCCATTCTGAATGATTCTCTGAAGAAAAGTTCTCCAGCTATCCAAACACTGCTATGTCATGGAAGTGATTATAATTCATTGCAACATTTATCAAAATACTGCTCCGTGCGTGCACTACAACTCCGCTACTATGGGAGGGCATTCCTATTGAAACCGAAGCATCTGCATCACCTAAGGTATCTCGACCTCTCGAAAAGCAGTATCGAAGCACTTCCGGAAGATATAAGCATTCTGTATAACCTGCAAACATTGAACCTTTCTGGTTGCGAATGTCTTGATCGACTTCCAAGGCAAATGAAGTATATGACTTCCCTCCGTCACCTCTACACTCATGGGTGTCGAGAGTTGAAGAGCATGCCTCCAGACCTCGGACAACTCATTTCCCTGCAGACACTTACATGTTTTGTAGCAGGTACTAGCTCTGATTGCAGTAATGTTGGACAGCTGCAGCATTTAAACCTTGGTGGCCAGCTAGAGAATGTGACAGAAGCAGACGCAAAAGCGGCGAAACTCGGAAATAAGAAGGAACTCAGAGGACTGACATTAGCATGGACTTCCAGTGGTGAGGAGGAGGAACGACAGTATGATAAGGTGCTCGAGGGTCTCCAACCCCATGATGGGCTACAGGTCCTAAGGATAAATTACTACGGAGGCACCGCTTTTCCATGGTGGATGGGTATGCTGCGAAACATGGTGGAGATTCGTCTGTTTGAATGTGGTGGGTCCGAGAAGCTTCCGCCACTATGGCAGCTACCGGCTCTGCAAGTTCTTTCTTTGGAACGATTGGAAAAACTGCAATGTTTGTGCCGCCGTGTTACATCCCTCACCTTTCCAAAACTGAAGGAGCTTACGCTACGACATCTGCCGGATTTTGTGAGTTGGTGCGAAATAAATGAAAGGCAAGGACAACAGCTAATATTTCCTCAGCTTGAGAAGGTGTTTATTAAGTGCTGTCGAAAAATGACAGCATTACCGGAAGCACCATTGCTTGGAGAATCGTATAGTGGAGATTATACAATGGCACGCTCAGCATTTCCTGCATTGAAGGTACTAGAATTGGAAGACTTGGAGAGCTTTGAGAGATGGGGAGCAGTCGAAGGAACTCAAGAAGAGCAGCTTATATTTCCTCTGCTTGAGAAACTATCAATTGGGAAATGCCCAGTGCTGACAGCATTACCAGCAGCTATATTTCTGGGAAGATCATTTGGTGGTAACGATACTACAGGATGCTCTGCATTTCCAGAATTAAAGAAACTCACATTATACGATTTAAGGAGATTCAAGAGCTGGGGTTTGATGGAAGGAACAGACGGTCAACAGCCGGCATTCCCTAACCTTGAGACTGTTCATATTGACAAATGCCCAGAGTTGACAATTCTACCCGAAGCACCAAAGCTCGGTCTATTAGACATAAAAGATGGCAACAAACATATATACGAATGGGTAGCTAGATATATGACTTCATTGACCAGTTTGAAGTTGTCGGTCGAAGGCACAGAATCAACATCGCTGGCTGAGCATAGTTTGATTGAGCTGCTGAACGGCAAGGAGAAATGGAACCACAAATTCCCTATGACATTTATGGGGTTACATGGCTGCAACTGGTTCTTCCACTCAGGTGTACGAGCGCTATGGACATGTTTTGTGCAGCTTCAAGGTTTGGGAATCAGTAGCTGCGATGCGCTCGTGCACTGGCCAGAGAAAGAGTTCGAAAGCTTGGAATCGATAGCTCCTGAGCCATCGACATCAGAAAGGAGTCAACTCCTGCCACGTCTCGAGACTATAAATATATACGGTTGTAAAAATTTGGTGGTGTTCGACGTGTTAGGTTCCTTAATCATCATGCAAGTCATCACATAAGGCCACTAGTCCATCACTAGAACACCTAGGGTTAGAGGGGTCGGGAGACTCACGGTCGCCGATGAACGCCATTTGAGCGAAGACCCGTGCCTGCGTGATGCAGGCGTGAGGTAGAGGTCGGTGAAGGTCGGAGCGTCCCCGGCGGCGTCCTGCAGTAGCGGCGGCGACGGTCTTCCCGTTGCTAACAGCGCACAGTAGATCGGGTAGAACTTAGGGTTTGTTCGGGAGTTTTGGCTCTTCACAGGAACGACGTCCACACGGAGAGGCCGGAGCTCCTAATCTTTTATATGGCGCTGCGCAACGGGGGACCGTAACCATAATCGGTTAGCCCCCCCGATCAGGGCGCTTAGACGTGGGGTGAGCCCACGTCCTCCTCATCCGGCCGTTTGGCCTAGATCAATATCCAACATTCTCCCCCTTGATCGTAAGGCTAAACATCATAAGCCCTCTCTCAATAAAAGTTCACACCAAAGTAATGCGTCACAACAGTCAATTAAATACTGCTGGACATCAGTACTTATAGTGTTTCATTCTATATCGATTGGATAACATAATACTTCATGGGAGTTGGTTACTTTATATGGTCCTCTTATTCCAGGATCACAGGCTCTCCAATAAACCCATGCCGGCAACATGATCACAAAAAATATTGGGTGGTAAGCCTTTTGTGAGCGGATCCGCAAGCATAAATTTAGTTCCAATATGCTCAACCTTAATTGTTTGATCCTGGACTCTATCTTTCACAACATGATACTTTATGTCAATGTGCTTGGCAGCTGCACTTGACTTGTTGTTACTCGAATAGAAAACTGCGGGTTGATTGTCGCAGTACAAAATGAGTGGTCTAGAAATGCTGTCTACCACTCTCAATCCCGGGATAAAGTTCTTAAGCCATACAGCCTGCCCGGTAGCCTCATAACATGCCACAAATTCAGCCTGCATTGTCGACGATGCAGTAAGTGTTTGCTTTACACTTTTCCATGATATTGCTGCTCCTGCGAGGGTGAAAATATAACCTGATGTGGACTTCTTAGTGTCTTTACACCCCGCAAAATCAGCATCAGAATAACCGACAACCTCAAGGTTATCGCATTTTCTATATGTGAGCATGTGACCTTTAGTGCCTTGCATATAGCGCAGGACTTTCTTAACGGCTTTCCAGTGGTCCGGTCCTGGATTTGACTGATATCTGCCAAGCATCCCAGTAACAAAAGCTAAATCAGGGCGCGTACATACTTGAGCATACATAATACTTCCGACAGCAGAAGCGTAAGGTATAGCCTTCATCTGATCAGATTCAAAGTCATTCTTTGGGCATTGAAATTTCCCAAACTTATCGCCCTTAACAATAGGAGCAGGCGAGCCAGAGCATTTATGCATATTGTATCTCTTTAGTACTCTGTCAATGTATGCCTTTTGTGACAAACCTAATGTTCCTTTGGACCTATCTCGGTGAATTTCAATACCAAGAACATAAGATGCTTCACCGAGATCCTTCATATCAAAATTGGACGAGAGAAATCTTTTAGTTTCCCGCAGCATGTCCACACTGCTGCTGGCCAATAATATATCGTCCACATAAAGAATTAAGAAGGTGTAATTACTCCCCCTGAACTTAACATAAGTACAATTATCAACATCATTCTCCTTAAATCCAAAATTCCTTATGTCTTCATCAAATTTAAGGTACCATTGCCTAGAAGCTTGCTTCAAGCCATATATGGATTTCTTTAGCTTGCATCCTAAATGTTCCTCGCCTTCCACAACAAAACCTTCCGGTTGTGTCATGTAAACGTCTTCATACAAGTCTCCATTCAGGAATGCAGTCTTAACGTCCATTTGGTGCAACTCTAAATCGAAATGTGCTGTGAGCGCCATTATGATTCTAAATGAATCTTTAGTTGAGACAGGAGAAAAGGTTTCATTATAGTCAATGCCTTCTCTTTGCGTAAACCCTTTTGCTACAAGTCTTGCCTTAAACCTTTCGATATTCCCTTTGGAGTTACGCTTGGTCTTGTAGACCCATTTGCAGCCTACTGTTTTGGCTCCATTAGGAATTTCCACTAAGTCCCATACGTTATTAGCGCCCATAGACTCAATCTCATCTTTCATGGCATCTAGCCATTTAGATGAATCCTTATTCTTCATTGCTTCCTTATAAGAGCTAGGATCATCTGCCTTCCCAAGATCATCCTCATTCAAGTAAACCTCATAATCACTTGGGATAGCAGATCTCCTCACTCGTTGTGATCTCCTGACAGGTTCATTAGTAGGCTCATTAGGTTGTTCATTAATTGTCACAGAGGGCTGTGAAGGCTCAGCATTAGGTATTGCACTTGTATTTTCAGAGCCCTCAACAGAAGGAGTAGCCACAGAATTAACTGGAGATGCAACAGGAGTTGCAACTACAGGATCAACTATGGGCACAACCACTTGGGGCACAGGAAAATCAGTCTGTCGGATTACCGGTGAAGCAACATAAATCCGTTTCTCCTCAAGATCAATTTTCCTGGGCTCCAAGTCCCCACTGATGCCATCATTTCCCAAGAACACAGCGTGTCTTGTTTCTACAAATTTTGTGGTACGATCTGGACAATAGAATCGGTACCCTTTAGACCTGTTAAGGTAGCCAATAAAATGGCAACTCACAGTCTTGGGATCTAATTTCCCAATATGTGGGTTAAATATTTTAGCTTCAGCTGCACAACCCCACACATGGAGGTAGTTCAAACTAGGTTTTCTCCCAGTCCATAATTCATAAGGTGTTTTAGGCACCGATTTACTAGGAACCCGATTGAGTATATGTGCAGCGGTCTTTAATGCTTCCATCCATAACTTTACAGGCAAAGTGGAGTAGCTCAACATACTTCGAACCATGTCCATAAGTGTGCGGTTTCTTCTTTCCGCAACTCCATTTTGCTGGGGATCACCAGGCATTGAATACTGGGCGACTATACCATTTTCTTGTAGAAACCTGGCAAAAGGACCAGGAATCTGCCCATAAGTTGCGTGTCGCCCATAATACTCTCCCCCACGATCCGAGCGCACTACTTTAATCTTTAGATTGTGCTGATTTTCAACTTCAGCCTTAAATATCTTAAATTTATCAAGTGCCTCCGATCTCTCTTTAATAGGATAGATATAGCCATAACGTGAGTAATCATCAGTAAACGTAATAAAAGAATCATAGCCATCCACTGATGTCACAGGGAAAGGACCACATATGTCAGTATGAATTAATTCCAAAATCCCTGTGCTTCGAGTAGCACCTTTCTTTATTTGCTTTACATACTTGCCTTTGATACAATCGAGGCAATGATCATTCGAATCATTAAAGTCTAAAGGGTGGAGAATTTCATCTTTAATGAGACGTTCAATTCTCCCCCTCGAAATGTGGCCTAAACGACAGTGCCACAATTTCGACGAAGTTTCATCAATTCGCTTACGTTTTTTATTCTCATCACATACATTCATGGATATAGGAGAATCTTGCAGGGATAACATATAAAGCTTGTCGTGTCGGATGGCACGGCCAACATTATCATTATTGAAATAAATCAAACACATTCCGTGTCCAAAATTACAAGAATATCCATCATTATCTAATAATGAAATGGAAATTAAGTTTCTTCTCATCGAGGGAACATAAAGAACATCATTAAGTTTCATTACAAAACCATTATTCAAAACTAAAGAAACCGATCCAATAGCTTGAATTTCGGCTTCCATCCCATTAGCCACTCTAAGGCTTCTTTCCCCTCTGAGACTTCTCAACATATGGAATCCCTGCAAGGAATTCGTAACGTGCACAGTGGCACCAGAATCAATCCACCAAGAATTTATAGGAAAATCAGCATAAAATGCTTCATCAACAAAAGTGATTTCATAAGTACCTTTCTTGGCGAGCCATTTCAGCCATCCAGGACAATCATCTTTAAAATGGTCCTTCGACTGACAAAAGTAACATTCACCACTTTTCTTCTGTTCATTTGAGCTCCCAGGTCCTGAAGCGTTTTTAGGCGCCTTAGGATGCTGTGGGTGCTGTGGCTTCTGATAAGGGGAGTAGGTTTGCTCCTTCTTTCCCTTTCCTTTGTAGCCACCTCTATTTCTAGAGGGACCAGCCTTATTTGAGGAGCCGACTTGATTCACAAAATCAGTAGCCCCCCTCAGCCTTGAGCCTCTCTTCCTCCTGTGAAACATTAGCGATCAACTCGCTCATGGTCCACTTGTCCTTAATGGTGTTGTAGTTCACCTTGAAAGCTTCAAAATGCTTGGGAAGAGACATCATAATGTAATGGACAACAAAACCATCAGAAATAGCCATGTCCATTGTCTTAAGTCTGGCAGCAATATTGATTATAGTCATAATGTGCTCACGAACATTTCCAGTACCATTGTACTTAGTGTTCATGAGCCTGTGCATCAGTGTGGTAGCATAAACTTTAGAGGACCCCTTAAAATGATCCTCAATGGAGGACAAATAGTCCTTTACCCTTTCCTTTTCAGGGATTGCTCCCCTTATGGCCTCACTGATAGAGTTTTTCATCACAGCAAGTGAAACACGGTTAGACCGCTCCCACTTCTCAGCATTAGCTTTATATTCCTTCATTTTGTCATCATAATTGTCCTCCCCTTCAGTAGGAGCGACAGGCTCATCGAATCTGAACGCGTAGTCCAGATCCAAGAGCTGAAAAGTCGTCATAAGTGTGAACTTCCATTTCTGGAAGTTACTACCATTAAGTGGCTCAATAGCATTTACATGAGCCGAAACAGAAGCAGCTGAAAAAAAATTTAAAATTTACATTAGGAAAACGCATAATTAATTTTGCATGAAAGTTAATCTTACGTTGGTATGATTAACAACATGCTCATAAGAATTTTTCGCATCACCGTTGGGCAGAAGCGAAAAATTTAACATAAATTATCGCATGCAATTACAATTAACTTTGGTCAAAGAGTAATAGCATGAATAAAATAAACATAATTGATTACATACAATTACAATTAACGTTGGTCAATAATTTCATAAGAGACATCAAATAATCATCATTTATATATACATAAGACATTCAAAATTTTGGGCTAAGAAAATGAGCAGCCCAAACACTTCCCGCAGCCCCCTTGGAGCGGCCCAAAAAAATTTGCCCACGCGTGGCCCAAAAATTGCCGCACGGGAGGAGATCCCGCATGGCCCAAAAACCCGCGCTCAGGCCCACCTTCACGCGCGCGCAGCACGGCCTCAGCCACCGCGCGGCCCACATTATGCGCATGGCCCATGGCCTCACTGGCCCATAACCCCCAACCGAAAAAATACCTGAGCCCTCCGATCAAAATCAACGGTTGATCGCGCAAGCGGAGGGGATAACACCCCAAAACCTAACCCTAGCCCTCATTTGGGCTCCTCTCCACCCGCAAAAAACGGACGGCGACGGCGGCAGCAGCCCGCGCGCGGGGATGGGCGGCGCGGCGGCGCCCGTGCTCGGGGCGCAAGGCGGCGCCAACGGGAGGGGCGACGCCATGGGGAAGACGTGGCGGCGGCGGCCGGCCCTACTCCCGCGAAGCGGCGGCGGAGCGCGCGGGGCGCGCGGGGGGAGGCGCGGCTCTCGGCGGCGGCGACCGTAAGAAGCGGCGGCAGCGGCATCGCCCGGGGAGCGGCGGCGGCGCCCGAAGGAGCAGCGGCGGCGGCGGCATCGCCCGGGGAGCGGCGGCGCGCCCGTAAGGCCTCCCTTTACCGACCCTTTTTTTTTTTGTTCTTGATCTTGATTCGGGTGGAAGGGATTTGGGGGAAAAACTCAGGGTTCATCATGATTTGGGATTCTAGGATTCGGGATACATCAATATTTTGGGGATTTTCATTAGAGTTTCTATTAGGGTTTCGAATCCCCTCCTTCTAATTGCTACCCGAGCCCAAGAACATCCTAATCCCTAACACAAAAAATGCACTAGGGTTCCAGGTAGACTAGAGAGGCTCTGATACCAAATGTTAGGTTCCTTAATCATCATGCAAGTCATCACATAAGGCCACTAGTCCATCACTAGAACACCTAGGGTTAGAGGGGTCGGGAGACTCACGGTCGCCGATGAACGCCATTTGAGCGAAGACCCGTGCCTGCGTGATGCAGGCGTGAGGTAGAGGTCGGTGAAGGTCGGAGCGTCCCCGGCGGCGTCCTGCAGTAGCGGCGGCGACGGTCTTCCCGTTGCTAACAGCGCACAGTAGATCGGGTAGAACTTAGGGTTTGTTCGGGAGTTTTGGCTCTTCACTGGAACGACGTCCACACGGAGAGGCCGGAGCTCCTAATCTTTTATATGGCGCTGCGCAACGGGGGACCGTAACCATAATCGGTTAGCCCCCCGATCAGGGCGCTTAGACGTGGGGTGAGCCCACGTCCTCCTCATCCGGCTGTTTGGCCTAGATCAATATCCAACACGACGTCCCGGCATCTATCAAGAAAATGCGTATTTTCAATTGCCCTAAGCTTGTGTCCATATTCGGGAAGCAGCAGGGCAAATCATCGTCAGCCGGGGATCACTTCCTTCCACGCCTAGAACATCTAGAGTTAGAATATTGTGATAGCTTGTCAGGGGTTCTCAATCCTCCCCCGTCCCTCAAGGAACTAAGAATTTATAAGTGCGATAATGTTCAGTCCCTATCAGGCCAGCTGGATGCACTCCAAAGGCTACGTATTGCTGGCTGCAGTGGATTGAAATCACTGAAATCTCGCTCGGGACAGCTCCCATCGTTGGAACTCCTCGATCTTCATGACTCCAAAACGCTGGCATCACTACCGGATGGGCAGCAAGCATACTCATCTCTCGAAGACCTTGAAATTTATGGTTGTCCTGCTATTAAAACGCTCCCTAGATGCCTGCAGCAACGACTGGGCAGCCTCGAGGTGAAACGTCTATACGGCCGTTATGAAGGTACCCTCCGATTTCTCTCTCTGCCCACATTTCAGCAACAAATTCAAGCATCCATCCATCCACACATCTTCCGTTACCATTCTGATGTTTGGAGATATACTCGAGCCGGAGTACTTTAGGGCTTTAATTAGTTTGAAGATATGTACACGATTCCAAACGTTGTAAGCTTAGGACATATAGTTCGCACTTGGAAATCGGAATACATGTTTTAAAATGGATCATTTATCAAGTTAGAAAATTGTATGTGACAGTAGACGGTGGTGTTTTTTTGTGTAATAGCCAACATGTGTTACACTCGTGCGCTTACTAGTGAGTATTAAATGAAGTGGTTAGATAGATATAATAGCATCAGTAGTATAACTTTTTATTTCCTCAGTGCTTTTGTATTACAATTTTTTCATGATACATTAATTTGTATAGATGTGTTTTGACTTCTGACATCATTTGTGATCAGGGCCTAAGCTATTGAAACCAAATACGTGGAAATATGCCATCCGTAGAAATTAGTGAGCTATCAATAGCTCGATGGAATTACCGAGGAAAGTTATCAAGCAGGTTTGTAATATCAACACTGTGTGGATCCTTTAATTTTTACGGGGATAAGCTAGTAGATTTTTTTTGAAGTTGATGGTTCATATTCTAATTATATATCCAGTTTATTGAAAGAAGTTGCTTGCCATCTATAAGGCCAAATCACAATGCTTCTAACACTATTTGCCATGTTTTTTAGGGCCTAAGCTTTTTTCTGGTGTTGATTGTGTATGGCTTCTTTGCAGAACTGTTCCCACATATACACATGGAGAAGAACTCTCTTCGAGTAGAACCATTCCCTTGCAAAACTTGCCATCCTGAAGAGAATGCCCATACAAAGATTTTGCCTCATTGAATTGCAAGATTTGATAATCTGTTTACGAAAAACAAGTGTGTTCCCAGAAAGATATCTTGTAATGCCTAAATTTGAATTGCCTCCTGGAATAGATGAATATACTTTCAATGTAATATGTTCCAGGATGCAAATTCAGCGAAGCTTGCCCAGCTGAAATATGTTTACGAAAAACAAGTGTGTTCCCACAAAGATATCTTGTTTGAGTAAGTACTTGTGTTCTTCCACTTCAGGCACATCATCATTTTTTTCGTTTAATGTAATGTAAAAGTTTATCATGATTGTTATCTGCCAACGATTTGACTTTTATCTTCTTCAGCAGCCATTTTCAACCGTGCCCTTCTATTGACAAATTTTTTCCTTTTTCACATTAAGTAGAAGGTCGAGTACTCATGTTTGTAAGCTATTTAGCTTCGTGAGTTATATTTAGTTTTATTGTGCAACAGTAACTTGATGGCAAATATACTTCGGGAAAAAAATGATGACAAATAGTGAGTGGTATATTATAGTGTTGGTCCCCTCAGGCCCTCACTATTGATGTACACTACAAATGCACTTTTCAATGGCTCAGGCCTCAATGGCGAAAGATTTACAATTCCTTCAGAATTTGTATGGAAATCCTCTCAGATTTAGTATCTTAGGATTGTAGCTTTTAGCTTTTAGCCTAGGTGGTGATCATTTCGGTTTCAGCTTTTAGCTTTCGGCTTATTTTTTACTATTCATAAATTTCGTCTTTTTCTGAATTTTTTGCTTTTTTGTTGAGCTTTTTTGCCGGTTCTTTTTTCTCATATTTGTTTGTATTATACGTAATTGGCTAACATATTTTTTAATTTTTTTAAATTTAATTATGCTAAATAAGCCTCTGTCATCTACAGTATTTTTTCAGCCAGCTATAGTGCTTTTCAACCATAAGCCACTCAAAATAAGCCAAAATGATCACACCTGTATGTATCACAGCACGCAAAGAGCAGAGAAGAATAAACAAAACTACCAGCAGAACCATATAAAAAATTAAATGTAGGATCGATAGCAATTAGAGGGTGAATGATTGAAGTACACAATAATTTTTTAATCTGCTAATCATAGCAAGTACACAAAGAAAAAACAACACAAATACAGCTTATATATATTTTAGAGTTACTGTAGCAACCTGTGCAAGACCAAATCAGGTTAAATCTAAGCAGAGGCGTCGCTAAAAAAATTATAACAAAATATTGTATGCATATGTGTAGATGCACGTAGCAACCCCATCTAACTCTCATGTCTTTTCTCTGTGCATGACAACTCTAGCATGCTAATGAAATCTTACCAGCCATATTAGCGGAAGGATTCGCGGCCGCCCGCGCGGTCCACGTCACCCCGCGCCTGCGTTCCGGCCGGCGCGTGGCGTGGGGTTTCGCGTACGGCCGGCCAAGTCACTTTTCTTCTGTTTTCTAAAAATTACGTAAAGGTCCTTTTTCCTCGCGAAAAGGTCCCTGCAAAATTTTTTTCTAAAAAATTTTTTGATAGCGCCCCGCGGGTTTCCAAAATTACGTGTAGGTCCTTATTTACTTACGTACAGGTCCTTACAAGTCCTCGATTTTTTACGAAAAAGACCTTTGATTTTTCCTAAATTATGCATGTGTCCTCGATTTTTTTATTAAACCCCCTGCGAATTATCGTCCCTTTTACTCCGCGCTTATATGTAACTAGTATTAAATATTGCTTGCTTGATTCAATGCTTGTTGACCGACGTTATCAGGAATTCAGGATGTCTTCCTGCGTGCGCACGTGAAAACAATGGCACGTGCGTAATAAATACTTCGCTGCTACTGTCATCACACGGCAGGGGCACACCGAGGCAATGCACGACGCGAGCAAGCGGACGCCCACGCGAAAAAAGTCGATGTTATTTTAGAGAAATCGATGACGTGGAGATAGTGTAATCGGCAACTTTAATTTATAATACTATTTTATTTAATTCTAATCATACATAAATATACCTTGATCTATGAACTCTTTTACATCTTCCGTTTTGGGCATTGATGGTTTAATATTTTCAGCCATCAACATACGTATTAGATTTAAACTCAATCTGTTGGATCTTTCCCTCTCTAAAAGAGACAGATCATCATCCATGCTGTTCTTAGTGATAACTGATTTATCCATAAGCAATCTAAATTCATAACACCCAATTGAAAACGCACTTGCTTGGACCAATCAGCGTTATTCAGCCAGTTAAACTTTACAAGCTCACTGCTTTGAGCATACAGGTTTATAGTGGCTGCAGAAAAAACATGCTCAAAATAAATATTTTGACCAAATTAGATCCAGACAAAAAAAACTTTTAAACATGCATCTAAAACCATCTTTGGATGAATGTTAAATACAAACTTTAAAGCTGTCAAAAGATAAACTTTAACAGATTTTTCAAACATACTTAAATCTTTACACATACTATCTTTGGATATACATGCTACCAAGAATGTTGATCAATCTCTTTCATGTTATTAATTATAAGCAATGATCCACCTTTGGGCGACCTCCAAGCTTTATAAATAATAAGTTTAATTGTACGGTCATTATAACAACATTCGATATGATCGGATAATAGAAAAGTACTCAAATAAATGTCAATAACTTTCTAGTTAGGCCACTTTGGTGACGACTAACTTGTACTATACATTGATTATTTAAGTGGTATTTCATTTCATAAGAAACAAATATAAGAATATGCTATTTCAATGTACTAGGACGAACACTATTATGTCTAGTACAAAATCCATACAAAATAGTATAAACAAACTTTCATATGATCAGCAAAGAAACCATAAAAGAGCATTAAGACAATAGAACAAAAAACTTTTATGGTGAACAAAAGTGTTGTATCCATGGCTCTGATACCAAATATAAGCAGAAATTTTAATTTATAACACTATTTTGTTCAACCTCAATCATGCAAAAACATACCTTGATCCATATTGCAACAAGTTTTTCTTCCTTGTAGTAAATCTTTTCTCTTGTCTATGTCTTTTTTTACAGCGTTCTTTTGATGATCAAAGAACTACTTGTATGAAAAATCTACTCAATGTAATACCTTGCTTTTCATTTGACAAATGAGCACTATTTATAGTGCGCAAATGCTGCAGTTAATTAACCAATCACTTGGCAGCCGGAAGATGCGTTTGGCAGTGAGGCACCTCCTGTTCAGCAGCCGACGCCTATATGCAATCACGATATCTTCGGCAGCCACCAACTGCATGCACTGTTCGGCATGCATGAATGCAAGCAATCATGCTTCCTACCTTGCGCAGTACACTATTAGATTTAATTTTCTCTCATACAAGAATACATATATAATACTTTTATAAGGGAGACAAGAGGGATTTTAAACCCAATAATTCTAATACTCTAAATCTAGCAATCATCATACTGGATATTTTATAATTAGAATTAATCATATAAATTACATGGGACACTTTTTCATTAATTAAAATTAACAGATAGATCGCATCATGTTCCGAGAAGACAATCCAAGATGCACCACCGTAAACACTAATTTTTCAGATCTCTTGTAGGATATTCGATAACAATCAGAGGGGGTGAACGATTGCAACATCTAGCGAAAGCATTTTTTCACACCCCTGCTGTTCTTCTCAGTTTCCTTTTCCCATGCGTGGCAACAATGTGAAGCTAAACCAGGGCCATCTGTGATGATCATAGAAAGAGGTGAGTGTGGAGCGGCTACCATCTTACCATGTCTACAAGAGGAACAAACCAAATCTTTACCATCCTTTAACTTAGGTAACCCCCTAATGAGACTCATCCCACTAATCCGTGTAAGGTGATCAAAACCAATGTGTCCCAATTTATGGTATCAAAAGAAAAGATCTCTAGATTCAGAAGCTACCAAACATCTAATATCAGGTGAAAAAGTATGATCAAAATTAGCCCTAAAGACTTTTTCTAATCGAGATATATTGAATACAAGATCCCTAGAAGCATCTAGGACCCTACAAGTATGTTTTCTAAAGCTCACCTCAAGGTTATTGTCTATCAACTGTGAAACTGAAAGCAAATTATACTTTAATTTACTTACAAAGCAACCTCCTTAAGAATGAATTTATCATTAACGCACACTATATCTTTAGCCATTACAATACCTGTTGAAGCATCTCTAAAAGTAATCAACTCATCACTGGATGCCTTAGTGAGGGAGGAGAACCATCTTAAATCACCGGTCATATGCTTGGAACAACCTGAATCCACTAGCCATGTGTTCCCCTTCCTCATCAGCTGCACCTATACCACAGAAACATCGGTATCACAGTACTGAGGTTAGTTAAATAAGATATAGGAATCCAGTTCTGAGACACACGATATGGAGGAGCAGCAACAAAACTAGAACCAAGATCACGTGTATGTGGGTGATTAGAATGCCGAAAAGAACGTGAATTATATGAAGCAGATTTAAAGCCATTATAAAAGTTCTCTAAAAACCTAGCTTTCGTATTTGTTCTAGTAACAAAAGAGGTTGCACGTTTTTGTCTAAAGTATTCAATCTCTCCTTCTTATCTTTCTTAGCACGTCTGAAGTAAAATTTATGTAAGTGTCCAACTCTTCCACAGTTGGTGCAATGAAATTTAACATAACCAAAATGCTTTTGAGATAATGAGCTAGCACCTATAGGATTTTTCAATGATTGTTGCACAAAGCCAGCAGATTTAAACACAATTTGTTTTGGTTTAAGTTTTACTGTAATTTTTCCAGTTCAAGAAACTTAATAACCTTAGGAGGATTATTCTTGGTATGCTCAACAAAATTAAATTCTTGACCATGATTTTTCACACTTTGTGATTGATTTGTCTAGAATCATATTCAAAATTTCCTTGCAAAAAAATATCTCTAAAGTGTCTTTCAGGTACTCATTCTCTTTAGTTAGAGTTTGACAAGTAGTGCATTTAACAAGTTCATTCACATGATTTTTAGAAGTACTAGACTGAGTCAATCTTTCTTTTTTAGCAAAATCATTAAGTTGTCTAGTCAAAACTTCTATTTCTATATTAAGCTTAGGACAGTTAGGACAAGAAGATATCTCATGATAAAGCATCTGTTCAATTGTTTTCTAAGATGAATTAAGTCTAGTTTCTAGCAATTCACATTTAGAGAAAGCTTTAAAATGTGCATTTGAAATACTTGACTCTAAACGTGTAGAAGAATTAGACTTTAGCTTTTCAATTTCATTATTTGAAAGTTTTAACTTTTCATCGCAAGAGTCATGTGTCAATCTTAACTCATGAAGTTTAGCAGTTACATCACTAAGTTAGACTAGATTTGATGCATTAATTGTTCTAGCAGACTCCAACTCAGTATGTAAAACTTGGTAGGACTCACAAAGTTCATCATCAGGAATAGAGGCTCTAAGTCTATTGATTTCAGAATTTAAGCTCTCAACAACCAAATCATGGTTTTTAATTTTCTTTTTATACTTCTTAAGCTCATCTATCAATCTAAGCACAGCACGAGATAAATCTGTATAAGAAGGTATTACCTCATCCGGATCACTGTAGAGATCATCATTGTCAAGCTCCTCATTGTTTGTCATAAAACACATCCCTGTGAAGTCCACCTCTTTTGCCTTCTTGCCATTGTCCTTATCGTCGCTTGTTGAATCAACATCACTCAAATCAATCTCCTCAAGTACTGAAAGCACTTTGTTGACTGCCTGCGATAATTGCGCTTTTGCTTAGGTCAATCTTGAATTGAGAGTGACGAGTTGGTACTTTGTCATCCTTAACCTCCTTGCTCCTCAATTTGGAGCAATTCATCTTGATGTGATTAAGCTCACCACATCCATAATATCTGATTAGAGCTCCTCTCCGTCTTGATATGATGTTGTTAATTGCCTTAGTCACCCTGTTGGAGAGAAGTACAAGCTGCTCTTCTGGAATTTCCTCTAATTGTTCATCTGAAATAGAGCACAATGTAGACAAAGAAACAATAGAAGAACTAGAAGCTTGGTTGGTCACTAAGCCCAAAGAATTAATCTTATTTATTATGGCCAAAACATAAATCTCATGTGTTTTCATCTTGGAATAAAGATCATTCAATGTCTATGTTCTAAATTCATAGAATTTTCCAATATAGAATTCCTATTACCATTCAAAGAAAAAGGAATGTAATTAAATAAATAAAATGAGTAAATAAACATCGTGCTAGCCCAAGGAAAAATTCAAAGTCTTCCTCCAAATTCAGAGATTTCGAATTTTGCTGCTTCCTTTCAAAAAGAAAAAAGAGAGAAAAAGAAAACAAAAAAAGAAGAAATTTTCCCGGTTGCAGATCTTCTTCCTCTTCCCGCATCTCCTTCTCCCTCCTCCAATCGCCGACCGCTCACCCTTCCCCCTCCCCTTCATCTCTCCTCCCCCTGCCACCGGCGACCGGAGAGGATGGCGATCGCCTCGTCTTCAGTGCCGGCGACCTCGCCTTCAGTGAACTGAAGTGATAGTGCCTTGGGCCCGTCTCCCCCGTACGCATGCAGCACCACTGTGGTCCGGCGCCCTGGCCGCACGTCAGCTCGCCATCTATCCCTGCTCAGCTAGAGGGCAGCACTTTTACCCCATCACGTCCCACGTCGCCTCCTGCACTGTGCCCCTACTCGCATTGACACACCCCAAACAGTGCGCCGCCATGGTCCTACTCTGCCACGCTCGTGCCATCACGGCTACGCCAGCCCCGACAGCAGTCCCCTTGCCCTTGTTTTCCGCTTCGTGCCCCCCTGTGACCGCTGGGCCAAGCGATGCTCCGCCGGGAATTCACTCAAGCCGCGACAATCTTCGGCTGTCGCTCCCGAGCTATAGCTACTCGGGGCTGACGCCCGCACAACTGACGTCCTACCGCCCGAGCCTCCTCGGCACCCGCCTCTCTCTCCTCAACTGCTTATAAGAGGACGCTGAGCCCGCCTTTCCCTCCGCCACCGCTCGCTCCATTCCACCTTCCGCCTCCCCCACTTACTCGAGCTCGCCGCCTCCTCTGCCGCAAGCTCCTCCGACAATCTCCGCTACCAGCACCACTCGGTGGACTTCAGGACCCTTTGGGCCTCCCTACAAGATCGCCATTACTCCCTCTCTCTCCTTCCCCGCCTAATCGGCTTTTCCTCCCCTACAGGCCCCCGACGAGCCACCCCTTCACCAACTTCGACGCCAGGCCTCCTCGGTGAACCCCCAAATCCCGAACCGATTGCCTGCACCTAAAGCACCGCCCAACCTCCACGAAGCCGACCCCCACCTCAATGAGCTTCCTCTCCCCCTCCAGTGAGCTGGTGCCGTCACCCTCCCCACCGCCAAGGCCCTCCTCACCACCAGCTTCTTCAGCTCCACTCTGACGGCCGCTCAAGCCTTAGGTGAGTTCGTGACTGCCCATGGAAGCTCCTGTGCTGAGCAATTGGACTCTAATGGCTCAAGTCGCCGGATTTCATCTTCCCCTATTCCAGCTGCCATCGTGCTCGCCACCGGTCGCCGTCGGGCCAAATCAGGATGCGCCACTTCTTCCCGAGGTGCGCGCAAGGCCATGGAGCCCGTTTTTGCCATCGTCGTCGCACCGTCGTGGCCCCCTTGCTGCCAGTCGGCTCTGCCTCCCTCACGGTCGGGCTGAACTGTAGTAGAGTAATTAATTAGCACCATCATTAGGTTAATTAATGACTATCCTAACCAGCCGTTAACTGTTATTAACACTGATAATTGAGGGCCCACCAGTCAGCCACTATAGAGCAGTTAGAGATCTGAAGGCTATTAAATTCTTCTCGGCCCCACTTGTTAGCGAAACACACACTCTCTCTCCCTTTTATTTTCTGGATTTTCATGGAAATAAAACTTTGAAGGGCTCATTCTCCCTCGTCGTAACTCCAAATTTACGAAACTTGTTCCTAAATTTTTCTAAAATCAAGATCTACCTATTGGTATTAGTTTGGTTAAATTTTGGGTTCATTTGAATTTCATCTTATTTTATTTTGTATTTACTTGTTTTCGCTCGTCTGCGTTGTTTTTCCGATGCGTTCTTTCGAGTAGAGCTTGAAGAAGTGAGTGAGCCCCCGATCGAAGCAGCCCAAGACCCCCAAGCTTTTGATCCTGGCAAGTCAATAATTTGATCATTTTGCACCTATATTTCATGTGAAACTATGTTCATTTAACTTATCAAAATTGCACGCTTTACTTTACATGCAAATGTATGTTGCTCATAAGGTAGCTAAACATCCACTTGTCAATCTAGTAATATGATACCCCATCCATGACACTTGAATGTCCATGAACCTTGTCGCCCTAGATTACACTATTAATCTTGATAGCTATAAGTCAAACTTAAACGTCGTGCAAAGATCTTGTCTAGAGTCTAGGGCACTAGTTGCCCTAATCATCAATTTTCAAACATGAGAACTTGTTTTGGGCAGTCACGGGATGTAAGTGGCTGAATAATTGCGATAACTTACTTTATGCTTCTCAAAACCCTAAAAAAAACTGCTATGCCTGCTTGGATGGATGGTAAGAGTGGTGGGTGTGGATATAACACAAGTTCTGTGGTTAGTGGTATGAACCGCCTAGGCAAATTAAGGACTTAATCCTATAATGGCCTCTCCATGTACAACAGTGCAACTACAAGCTTGCAAAATGTAGGCTTGGCTGAATAATTTACTAGACTCTCTAGTCATCTCACGGAGGATGTGTGTAGGTGGGTAATAAAAACCCCACATGGAATGGGACACCGGATGGAGGTGACATTGCTAGGGCTAGCGTTTGTGGAGAGTGGAGTCCAACTGCGCTAACCCGTGGTAGACATCCCGCACAACCTATGGAAGCAACCCCATAGGAGTAAGGTGCTAGAGGGCGAGGTATTGTAAAGGCCTCATGATAATCTCTCGATCTGCATGACTAAGGAATCATGTAGGATCATCGGGATGATTGTCTCTTGTGGGTAAAAATGTACAGTCTCTTAAAAGTATACAACTGTTCAAACAGCCATGCCCACGGTCAAGGGCGGATATGGGAACTTCCTCAAGTTAGTTCTATTTCAAAACTTTTGAGGGTGGGAAGGAAATTGTCAAGCGGATGTAAGCTTGACTTCGGAGAGTTTCCTGGAGGGATGTACTCTAGCGTTATTGATAAGGTGGAAGTAACCTGATGATCAAAAGTTAGCATAGGTGGATGGAACCATGAAATCGGTGGATGAAACCTACACCGCTATAAATACTGCACAATTTAAAACCCTTTAAAGCATGTTTTGTAAAATGCTAAGTCATAGAAAATTTTAGTTATGAATATTTCACATGTCGCTTTAAGCAAATAAAAGAAACTGAGCCACCTTTGTTTAGCTTTGCATCTATAAATGCATGCATTTTGTGTGTTGGCTCGCGGAGCATAGTTGTTTGTGCTCACCCTCGCTCTTAATCCCCCCTTCAGAGACCATAAACCAAGGGCGCTATATCTACTATGAGAACCAGGGCGATGAAGGCGATGAAGATGGTGGAAACTAGGATAAGCTTTGGTAGTTTTGCCTCTTACCTCAGTCCAGTTGACCAAGCTAGCTCGTGGGTGGATCCGTTATTAATCAGTTTTCTGACTAGTATCAGTGGCACCTAAGTTGTCTCAGTTGCTTGCCTGTGGCAAGTCGAGCCCTTCCGCTTCCGCACTTTATGTAATATAAACATTTAGCCTTACGGCCCTGTTGTAAACTCGACCTGACGCGGTCTATTTGGACTCTGGTAATGTAATGTTATGGTATCGTCGTGTATGAAATGATGCAGCAATGTACCTATGAGCACTATCTACTGATCCAGAGAATAGAACAGTGAAATCACAGAGGGTTCTAGGTTAGTAAACTTGGGGTCCGACACCTCCGTAACTCCAACACGTATCATCCATCTCTAATCTCTATGCGCCCCAAACATGAGCCCGACCTCTCGTGACCTCCTTGACTGTCTAAACCTCGGATCTCCCATCCTAGTCTCGGTCCACCTCGTCACCGACCATGATCGCCTTCATACTCAACCTGCACATGTAAAGACCAAAGAATATTTTTTCGGTACAAGTTCGTCCCACTTAACCAATATTAGTCCACACATACGCCACACACCTCAAGTAAAAGTAAGCAACATCATCAATTATTCATCACAAATTTACCATTGTTAATTATTTATCATCAAAATATCCTAGACCAAGCCACATGGTCTAACATTAAGTGTGCTTCACAGTTGAAAATAAAACTAGCAGCCGAACCATGTAAAAAATGGATGAATGTGCTTCACAGTTGAACATTGCGAATTGCCATATATACAATGATTTCTGCAATAAAAAAGATAAAAGTATCAAAATTCTTTGATGGATGGCCATGCAACACAAGATGGAGAAATTTCTGCAATAAAAAAAGACGAAAGTATCAAAATTCTTTGATTTATGTTGTAATCTTAGTGTTTGTAACAGTAATTTGGCGCATAAGAGAGATTAATTGATCACCCGGTCTGAGTGTTCTTGCCTCTCTTGTTTTTCTCTTAATTATTGGCTAGATTCATGCTAGATTTTGCACTCCAATTCAGAAAAAGAGTCTCAAGAAGCAATCGCGCATACACTCCAATCAATGTTCCTTTTGCAAACATTCAATCATGGTCATAAATTGATTATGTGTGGAAAATTAGTGGTCATGAATCCGGAGCATGTTACCTTGAGCTCATTGTACTCATTCGTCAACTTCCTTTCACTAATTTCAGCTGATCAAGAAAATGAAAGTAAGCTTTAGATTTGCAGATAGACACATAGAGAGAGGAGGGGTGGGATTGGGGAACAAAATATGGTCATTTTTCATTCTGTGCTGCTTCCCTCTCTTTCTTAAGTTCCGCTCGGTTAAGCTGAAATAAACTAGCTTATGGCTGAAATTGCACTGTAGCTAGCTGAAATTATACTGTAGGTAATGGTGGCTTATTTGGCGTAACTAAATTTAAAAATTTTAAAAAAAATGAAAAAACATATTAGCCCATCACGGATAATACAAACGAATACGGAAAAAAAGAACAAAAAAAGCTAAAAACCAAAAAGTCAGAAAAAGACGAAATTTATGAATAATGAAAAATAAGCTAGAAACCGAAAGCTCAAACTGAAATGAATGGGGACTTAATATGTTCATGCAAAATCTGTAAGCTTAGGACATATAGTTTGCACTCGAAAATACATGTTTTAAAATGGATCATTTATCAAGTTAGAAAAAATGTATGTGACAGTAGACGGTGATGATTTTTATGTGTAACAGCCAACATGTGTTACACTTGTGCACTTACTAGTGAGTATTAAATGAGTAGTTAGATAGATATAATATCATCAGTGGAAAAAATGGAACAAATATTCTTTTTACCAAAAATCTTCATCTTCAATGCTTTTGTTGCGTATACTTTTCATGGTACATTAATTTGTACAGGTATGTTCTGGGTCTTCTGACATCATTTGTGATCAGGACCTAGGCTATTGAAACAAAAGACATGGATGGAAATAAGCTAGTAAAATTTATTTAAGTTGATGCTTCTTGTTCTAATTACAAATCCAGTCTATTGAAAGAAGTTACTTGCCATCTTTAGGGCCAAATCACAATGCTTCTAACACTATTTGCAATGTTTATGTTTAGGGCCAAAGCTAATGTACCCAGGGTCTTGGAAATATGGTATCTGTAAAGATTGTTGAGCCTACATCACCGAAGCCCCTATACATTGTTGTTAAAGGTAGGATTAATTCTTTCCCTAAACCCCTCATATTTACATTGGTAAACTTAATTGATAAATCAATATTTTTAATTTTGTGCTTCCTTTCTAGTATTAACTGTTTGTGGCTTCTTTTCAGTTTTATTCCCACACATACATATGGAGAAGCTGCCCTTGCAAAACTCGCCATCCTGAAGGGAATGCCTGTATAAGGATTTTGCGTCATTGAATTGCAAGATTGAAGGGCCATGTGAGAAGGTCATCTTTAATGTTGTGATGAACCGTTGCCATGTTTCTGGAGTGGTTATTTGAAGATGATGCGGCTATGCGGGGTGGTTGCAAGCTAGGACGATGAGGAACTGGAGCAGGAGCTGCCGGTGGTGGACATGTCAGGCAATTGTACGGTGGACCAGGACTAGGCTCAGGGAGAAGCTAAGGTCCTGTGCGGTCAAGGAAGTCGGGTGCTCGTCATACGCAAAGGGAAGCTTCATAGAAAATGGTACAGGGGCATTTTGGTAAATTGCTCAATACCGAAAGCGACGGTGTGTGAGACTACAACGTTGGCCTAAGTGGTTTAGGTCTTGTATATGAGAAAGTGAAACCCAGCGTTATATAGGGTTAACGGGTTTCTCCCATTGTGCTAAGTAGATAGTATCCACTTTAGGTGGTAGGTGGTTGGTTGCCAACCTATAAAAGGGGGTTGGTATGGAGACATGGGTGTCGATCCATTCAACCCCTCTCTCATATGCTCTTTTGCTTTTAGGGTTAAGGTTTGAGAGTGGAGCACGGGGTGTGCTCTTTGTGCTCCAAGATGGAGTGGCTGTAAAACCTACCTTCTCCAGTAGCAATACATCAATCTTCGATTATCTTCTTGTCTATCTCTTTATTTGATTAATTTGCTCTATTTTGGTTGGTCTCTTCTCTACTCCCAATCTTTTCTTGATCTGAGGGTTTTTGTCTTGATTTTCTTGGTGTTTTGACTTGCCATGACATGTGGGAATACATCAAGAGCCATATTGGGCATCATCTACCAACGAGCAAGTTGTTTTCACCAATTTGGGTTTTTTTTCTCTATTTTGGTTCAACCTCTCCTCAAACGGAAAAAAGGTCTGAACTTTGGCCATGTTTTCACAATCATTTGTTGGAATAGGTTCGTGCTAGGGTAGATAAGACCCCTACAAAGTTTCACCGCTTTTCGATAATCCAATCAAAATTTACGTGGATTTTAGATCTCACGGTCATGGTTTCTCGACCACGTACTAGTTTTTGACCACATTGGTTTTCGACCACTCATTGGTCTTCGATCATGTTGGTTTTTGACCACTTATTGGTCTTCGACCACGTTGGTTTCTCTACCACTCTTTGGTTTTCGATTACTCATTGGTCTTCGACCACGTTGGATTTTCTACCACGTTGGATTTTGACCACTTGTTGGTTTATGGCCATGTTGGTTTTTGACTTTGACTTCTGATCACTTTGACTTCCGACCGGTCGTAGTAGTATAGTAGGAACAACAGTGCTAATACCGCACCTGCTGATTTTACTCTGTAATTCAGCTCTGTGTTTCTTTGGATCTTAAATAGAGTTCCTATTTAAATCTTCATAGCTTTGTAGTTATCGGAGCAAAGGATCTAGGAACACTTTGGGAATTTTCAAGGCACCATCACTCCCCTATGTTGCCTATCCGGTCCTACAAGTGGTATCAGAGCCTAGTTAACTCTTTTTCATAGATCTTAACTAGTCTTTAGAGACATGGCAGCAGACAAGTATTCCACCAAGCTGCCTCTCTTCGATGGAGTCGACTATCCCTTTTGGAAAAGTATGATGAAGTCTTATATACAGCCTCAAGGCTATGCGATTTGGAGAATAGTTAAGATTAGATTCATTGTTCCTACCGATAAGCACATCACAGCCATAAATACGCCAGATATGGAGGAAACTGCTAAGGCAAGGAACATCATCATCCAAGGTCTTAGCTGAAGTGAGTTTAATCGCATCTCTCATCTCACATCAGCTTTCGACATCTGGGTGACCCTCGATGCATACCATGAGGGCACCACCCAGATCAAAATAGTCCGACAGGACTAGTACAAGCGAGAATACAACAAAGTCGAGATGCTTTCTGGTGAGTCCTTAAATGAGTGTTTTGGTAGATTTCATAAAATTCTGAGCAACCTCCGAGCTGTTGGTCTTACATACTTAGACTCAGACAATGCTTGTCAAATGTTTTCTGCCTTGGACCTTAGGGTTTGGGAGATGAAAGTGACCACCATCAAGGACATGATTGATCTATCGACCTTGACTCTTGATGCAATGTACTCACGCCTCAAGAATCATAAGATCGACATCATCTCTTGTAAGACGAAGTCGTAGTCGATGGCCTTGGTCACTGATCTCACTTTTGCCTCTGGAGCATCGTCTGATGGTGCTTCAGCTTTCTCTTTGGCTGCTTTATATGAGACAAGTGAGGATCAGTTTGAGCAATTCCCAGATAGTGACTTAGCCCTCTTAGCCAGAAAGTTCTCCCATGCATACAAGAGGGTTAGAGAGAGGAAGAGAACAGGTCCAATGATTTGCTTTGAGTGTGGTGGCCCCATCCACATTCGAGCGAACAGCCCCAAGATGGAAAAGGGCAAGAATGGCTATGACACTGTGAGCAAGAATGACTACATCAGCAAGAACCACACCAAGAAGCCATCAGCTCATGATCTAGGCAAAGAGAATAAGCACCACAACTTTGGCAAGGCGAAGAAGCTCTTCCACCGTGTCCTAACTGCCTTTGACAACTTTGACTTCAGCGACATGGAGGGCTGGAGAAAATAGAGGGTATGCAAGAGACCTTTAGGAAGGGGTACGAAGCCCAAATGGCTAGGATTAAGTCTGCCCCTTGCGAGTCATGTGAAGCTCTCAAGCTTGAGGCAGCCAGTAATAGCCCAGGTTTTATAAAAAAATAGTAGTAAAATAATAATTTAAAATAAAAATAAGTGTTTTGGTTGCCTGAGTTTTAATTTTGTTTTTCCTAGAATTTCTGTTTTTAAAAAGGCTAGCTTTGAAAAGTAATTTAGTTAAAAAACCAAAAGTATTATTAAATAAAGTTTATTTTGAATTTTTTTTATAAAAATACTAATTCAAATTAATTATTTCGATTTATTTGGTTTTTATCTGATTTATCTATTTTTTGGAGTTTAAAATCTAATTTTGAAAGTAAAAATTATTTTTAGTACCAAAGTAAGCACTAAATTAAGTTCAAAATATTTTTACTAAGTCTAAAACATCTCCAGGAATTTCTTTGATTTTTCTAGAATTGTTAGACTTTATTTGCTATTTTCAAAGTGTTTTTGAAGCTCCCTAGTTTTCTGAATAGTTTTCTGAAAATCTAAGACAAAATGTAAAACTCAAACTCTCCTAGGGCTGATACATGTCAAGCCCAGATCAAATCTCTCCTGGCCGATTTAATCTCGGTCGTCCGCTGTCACTTACCCCTTCATTTCTTAGTCAATGGTCTAGCTTTAATCCACCGCTGCCTGATCTAATCTCGGTCGTCCATCTTCATTTAACCATGTTAACGGTCGAAATCCCTTCTTTGGCTACTTGGTATCCATCCGATGTCCGCTTCTCACCCTCTCTCATCGCTTTCACCAACATGTGGACCCCCACCTGTCAGGCCTTTTTCCCCGCGCATCTTCTTCCTCCTCGTGCCGCAACCACTACCGCCATTCCCGTCGCGCCTCCCCCTCGTTAGCCCTATAAAAGCCACCCCCGAGCCCCCTCTCCATTCGCACCACCTCCCCCTCCGCTCTTCCCCCACATCGTGCCATCTTTCTCCAATAGCCGCTGCCAACTTCGATGAGAGATTTCGGCTGCTCCGCTTGAGCCCAAGCTTCACGGAGGACTCACCGAGCATCCCTACGTCCTTGCGATCGCCGTGCGCCCCTTCTCCGTCGACGAAGACCGTCAGAGCACTGCCGCACTGGAGCCCCGAGCCGCCTCTATTGCCCTTTTCACCGCTGGCCACCTCCATGCCCGCCGGAGCACCGCAGCCAAATGAGACGAACTCCCCGCAGCCTCCTCTCTCTTCCTTGCTCCTCGCCCGACTCCGCCGTCCGTCCCACCGCCGACAAGCCCTTGGTTCTTGTGTGCGGCCACCTCAACACGCTGCGCCGACGTGGCATGCCAAGCCAGCGCTTGCTCGCCCTGTCAGCACCTCATGCCACCCATCGCCGACGTGTCTGACACCTGGCCACCACATCATCAAAGTAAGCCCAATCACCTGCCACGTCAGCACCATGTCGCCCCAACCCATGCCACCTCAACCTTCCCCTTGTCCACGGACTTGGTGCACGGTAGACCGGGCCCACTGTCAGCCTCTGGTTCATAAAATCAAATCAGGGCTGACGTCAGCATGACGTAATAAACCTGATTTTCCTTTATAAAAATAATTCGACCAAAAAAGAAGATCTAGTGCTGACATCATAAATCCCTTTTCCAATAGAAAAATAATTCCAAAAATTCTAGTGTATTCTTTTTCTCTCTTTTCAAACTTTCGAGAGCCCGTTCTCCTTCATCTGAACTCCGATTGAGCCCGTTCAAATTCATAAATTCATCAAAAATCCCAATCTATACATTTATGCCCTCATTTTAATTATTTAGAGTTTATTTGAATTTCATTTGAGTTTACTTGGATATTTTCACGTGTAGACTGTGACGATTCGGAAGAATTCTTCGATGAAGACTCGCACCAGACTGCAGAGCAAGGCAAGTCACACACCTTGATTATGTTGATACCAAATTATGAAATAAAACTATGTTATTTTAAATTATTCTGCATGCATATTTTTATTCAATGTATTTCAATTCAGTTTTAAATGTAGTTATTGCCTACTTGTTAATTCCTTCGTTGACATTGAATTCTCCGATACCTTGTCATGCTAGATTAAAACTCTAGTTAATATACTAGTATGGCTAGAGAACTTTTATAGCAAATGCTTAGCCTTTCTTAGAGTTAAAATTAGGTTTGGGATAACTTTTCACATAAAATGATGATCTTTTCAAATGTATTGTTGACTTTAGTGAGTCAAGAAGGATTATAAAATATTTTAAAATAAAATATAAAATCTGGTTTAGACTTAGGCTAATGGTTAGGCAGTGGGTGCAAGTATGCACTGTTGTTCGGTGATACAGTGTTGATTGTCGGACACAAGGGGTATGTGGTTGAGCCTAAGTCAAAGACCGGTCTGTGAGCTACTATTGTAAAGCACTATCGTACTACCACAAGGTTAGTATGGGACAGCCCTGGCTGACTAATTTGCAGGTCCCAACTTGAGTCTCGTCATAGGTTGAAAGTAAGCGTAGGGTAAGCCATGAGAAGTCTCACTCGGCTCAAGAGGGGGTCCCGGTCTGGTGGATTCCTTACTGGGGTGAAACCTTAGTATTGGCTTGGCCAGGTTGAAGGCTTTGTATTGTAAAGGCCTTGTCATGATCTCTCCGTCGCACACTTAAGGAAGTATTTTAATCGTGTGGCAATATGAGTTGATCATATCTTGTGGGTAAAGCTGTACAACCTCTGCAGAGTGTATAATCTATCCTGGATAGCCGTGGCCACGGTCATGGGCAAGCTGAGTAAAGCTTTTCATGGATTAAACTTTGTTTTTTAAAATGGTTTTTGAAAAGCTTATGGATGGATGGAATCCATGAGAGATTGAAAGCATATGGATGGATGGAATCCATATAAGATCTTTTTGGAAAAGATGGTCTGGCTAGGATGCTCATGGTTAGGTTAGTGTGGGGGATGGGCCTGCACTAACGATGTTAATTTTATTTACAATTATTGTTTTTACCTACTGTATTAAATTTGACAATTTTCAATCTATTTACTGATGCGGGGGATTGCCCAATCTTCACGGTGTAGGATCGATGGAGATAATTTGGATCCTTGCAACCTGATGAATCGATTCTTTTTTAGAGAAAAAATTGCAGTTGCTACAACTATATGATAGATGTACTCATTTATGATAGGTGTATTTATTCATATAGTGACTGTTTCTTAGTTAGGATCTCGACAATACAATGCAAGAGGTTGGTTATTAGTTAATTTTCTATAATTACTAAGTTTTTCTTTTTCTATTTACAGTAGGGTTTAGTCAATTTTTGGAATCTCCATTTTCGAATCTAAAGAAAAAACTAACGAGTCACACACTAATACATGAAACCTTCTCTCTTCTTTCTTTATTTTTGGATTCTTCCTTGTTTCTTTGTTTTTTTTCTTGCACACATGCATCAGCAGATATCAATTTTTTAATTCATCGTTGTCCTTTCCAATCTTCTTGCCTCTAGCTTGTCTTTTTTTTTTATAAATTTGAGAACAAGAAAATTATATGCATTAGATAGTAAACAATTCTCATCTAAATTAACATTTAACTTAGCAAGCAATGAGTGCACCTGCTGATCAATCTTCTTAGCTCATGCTCATGTAATCGAACCAATTGGGATGTCCTTATCATCCTCCCCCTCATAAGGAGTCGTCCTCAACTCTGATTCTTTCGATCCAAAAAATTGTGACAAATCAGCAACATTGAATGTAGAACTCACAGCATAACCATACCTGGAAGCTCTATCTTGTATGTATTATCATTGATCTTCTCAAGTACTTTGAATGGACCATCTCTCCGAGGCATTAACTTGGATTTGCACTTATCCGAAATGCATTCTTTGCGTAGATGCACCCAAACCAAATCACCTGGTTCAAATAATATCTTCTTTCTTGACTTGTTCGCCTTCTTAGCATAGTAACATGCCTTCTTTTCAATTTCTTCTTTAGTCTTGACATGAAGTTTCTTCATATATTCAGCACGTTTGGATGCCTTCATATTAACTTGTTAATGTAGTGGAAGTGGTAGCAAATCAAGTGGCGTGATTGGTTTAAAACCATACATCACCTCGAACGGACATAATTGAGTAGTAGAATGTACCGCCCTATTGTATGCAAACTCCACATGCGCAAACAATCTTTCCACTCTTTGAGATTCTTCTTGATCATAGTTCGTAGCAACATTGAAAGTGTTCGATTCACCACCTCCGTTTGTCCATTTGTTTATGGGTAATAAGTTGTTGAGAATAACAACTTTGTCCTGAGCTTGGCCCACAAAGTCTTCCAAAAATAGCTCATGAATTTGACATCGCGATTTGAAACAATTGTCCTTGGCATGCCATGCAATCTTACAATTTCCCTAAAAAACAAGTCAGCTACATGCGACACACCGTCGTTTTTGTAACAGGGAATAAAATGTGTTATTTTAGAAAATCTATCCACAACAACAAAAACTGAATCCGTCCCCCTCTTATTCCTAGGCAATCCTAAAACAAAATTCATACTAATATCCTCCCAAGGTGCACAGGAACATAAAGTGGAGTATATAAACCATGTGGATTAAGTTTAGATTTCTCTTTGTGGCATGTCATACATCGTTGTACAAACCTTTCGACATCGTGCCTCATCTTAGGTCAATAAAAGTGATCGCTCAACATCATGAAGGTCTTTTCTCTCCTGAAGTGTCCCTTCAATCCTCCTGCATAAGATTCTTGTAATAAAAGCAAACGCATGACGAATCTGGAACACATAATTTGTTAGGACGAAATAAGAACCCATAATGAAATGGAACTTGTTCCAACCTTACACATCTTTGCATTTAGAATATGGTCTAAAAATTCATGGTCGAAAGCACATAAATCTTTCAAGCTCTCTAATACAGGTACCTTTACTTCCAATTGATTTAAAAGCACATTCTTCCTAGATAAAGCATCAGCTACCACATTCCTTTACCTTCACTTCCAATTGGAAAAGTTTCAATGAATTCTACACACTTAGCATGTCTACGATTCAGTTTAGCTTGGCATTTCAAATATTTCAAAGCTTCATGATCAGAGTGAATAATAAATTCTTTAGGCCAAAGATAATGTTGCCAAGTTTCAAGCACACGCACTAAAGCATACAATTCTTTATCATACACAGGATGGTTCAATTGAGCACTTCCTTGTTTCTCACTAAAGTATGCTACTAGTTTCCCTTCTTGCATTAAAAAACCACCAATACCTATTCCACTAGCATCACATTCAATTTCAAAAGTCTTAATGAAATCAGGCAAAGCAAGCAATGATGCTTCAATGAATCATCTCTTTAGTTCTTGAAAAGCGTTTTCATGTGATGCACCCAATTCAAACACAACACCCTTTTTAGTTAACTTATTTAATGGGGTAGCAATGGTACTGAAATCTTTAACAAAACATCAATAAAAACTAGCAAGACCATGAAAGCTTTTGACTTGACTAACATCCACAGGGATAGGCCAATTCTTAATTGCTCTAGTTTTAGATTCATCTACCTCAATGCCTTGTCCAGAAACAACATAACCTAAAAACATTACTTTATCGGTACAAAAAGTGCATTTGTCCAATTAGCATATAATTTTTCACTTCTAAGCACTTTTAGCACTTGTCTAATATGATCAATGTGTTCATCCATCGTTTTGCTATAGATCAATATATCATCAAAGTATACCACAACAAATTTGCCAATGAATGCTATTAAAACATGATTCATCAATTGCATAAATGTACTAGGTGCATTAGTTAAACCAAAAGGCATTACTAATCACTCATATAATCCAAATTTTGTTTTAAAAGCAGTCTTCCATTCATCACCAAGTTTCATCCTAATTTGATGGTATCCACTTCTCAAATCAATTTTAGTGAATATAATAGCACCACTAAGTTCATCTAGTATATCATCTAACCTAGTAATAGGATGATGATATCTAACAGTGATGTTGTTAATAGCACGACAATCGACACACATTCTCTATGTACCATCTTTCTTAGGAACAAGAATTACACAAATAGCGCAAGGACTAGGACTTTCGCATACGTACCCTTTCTCAAGTAGCTCCTGCACTTAGTGCTGAATTTCTTTGGTTTCTTTTGGATTGGTACAGTATGGTGGACGGTTTGGAAGTGACGCGCCGGGAATTAGATCAATTTGATGCTCTATTCCGCGCAATGGTGGAAGTCCCACTGGTATCTCCTCCGGAAACACGTCCTCAAATGCCTGCAAAAGAGAGGAAACACCACTAGGAGGAGAGGTTAAGTCATTAGTTGAAAACAAAGCAATTGAATCTTTGTACACAAGCACAAAGTGCATCCTTGATGGGTCATTTCTCACATCTCTCAAATCTGATTTTGTAGCTAACATAACCAGCCCTCTCTCACTGTTACTTTTTCCTCTCATATTTGGCTTGTGGCTCTCACTCACCAATGTGTGGAAGTCTCTCTTTTCTTTCTTTGTACCCTCATTTTCAGCAAGCTTCTTTTGCTGAAATTCAACATGTATTTGATTAGGAGTCATTGGATTAAGCTCCTTTGTCTTTCCCTTCCACTTAAAAGCATATCTATTGGAATGGCCATCATGTTGCACACTTCTGTCATATTGCTATGGCCTTTCCAACAGCAAGTGACACACTATCATAGGCACCACATCGCACTCAATGGTATTCTCATAAACACCAATCTTGAAAGTAACATGCACCACAAACTTAATCTTCACATCCCCACATTCGTTAAACAAGTGCACATGATATGGACGTGGATGTTTTAGCATCTTAAAACAAAACTTCTCACATAATTCAACACTAGCCAAGTTATGACAACTACCACCATCAATAATAAGTTTGATTACCTTGTTGTTTATCTTGGCTTGTGTTTGAAACAAGTTAAATCGCTGCGGATGTGCATCTCCCTCTTGTGCAAGCATGCTCAAATTTTTTGTGACAACTAATGCCTCTCCCATTTCATAATTCAACACATCAACCTCTTCATTGTCATCCGATGCATCCTCATATATCTCCTTTTCATGACTAAGCTCAACCTCATCTTCACTTGCGGATTCATACTCTCCATCTTCCGTCACAAGCATAACTCAGTTGTTGGGACACTTTCTAAAAATATGTCCACGCCCCAAACACTTGAAGTATTGAATTTCTCTACTCTTTGTTGTAGCCCCAATTGAGGATGTATGGGATGGAGTAGCCTTCCTCTCACTTGGCGTAGGTGCTGATTTTGCAATTGAGGAAGAACGAGCATTATTATTTGAGTTAGTACTAGCTGAAAATGTACCTCGTCCCAAACTGAATTGTGCTTTGGTGGCATTAGTTGATGATGATGATGGAGCTTTCAGGTTGAAAGATGTCGTCCTTAGTGCTGGTTTTAAATCTTCTAATAACTACTTCTCTGCCTTGGTCGCTTGATGCACCAAATCAACAACAGTATTGTAGGGCTGATAATGCACAATGCATTTAATGTTTTTGTTTAGACCAAACAGAAAACGTGCAAGTGTTTGCTCTTCATCTTCGTGCACATGTGCCCTAATCATAGTTTGCTCCATATCCTTACAGTATTCCTCCACCGAGTGACCCCGTGTCTCAAATTTTGCAATTTATCAAAAAGATCACGTTTATAAGTGTTAGGAACAAAGTGTGCTCTCAGCTCTTACTTCATTTCGGCCCATGATGCAATTGGAGGTTCCCCATTTTCTTCTCTTTGGTTTAATACTTGCTTCCACCAAATCAACGCATACCCATCAAACTCATGTGAGTCCCACTCTTCGGATGGTATCTTTCTAGTTACTCGACTTCTTCGCGGGGTTATAGGGTTTGGAACTGCGAATCTAGTAGGATTTTAGAGACTTGCGAGGTTACTTTTGATCAGGCTAGTCTTGGTACTAGGCTGGAAATCTTAGATCCAGTTGTGTAGTAATTGGTAATTGGTTGTGGGCAATGAAGGCTTAAATTTCTCCACCTGTTAATGAATACAACAGCCTTTTCATTTCTTCGTTGCTCTATTTGGGTCAACTCAGTGATGCCCACTATTCTTTGAGTGCTATACAAGCGCTTGAGAAAAGAATCTTGCATTTGCTCCTATGTCTTGATTGACCCTGGTGATAACTTGTTGTACCATGTGAAGTCTTAATCACACAAAGTTTGCACAAATTGTCACAAGAGAAGCATCCCATTATGGGCTGTATCTTGATAGACTGCAAGAAAATGAGCTATGTGCTCGTGAGGAGACCTGGTTCCATTGAACTTGCTAAATTGTGGTTGGCGGTAATTGCTTGGGAAAGGCACCATGTTGATGACATCTGGTGAGTATGGCTTAACATACCCCGGACACATCGAGTAGTGAGTTTGCATATATTGGACTTTAACCCCTTCAGCGATCATCTTTTGAATTGCCTCAAGGCTAATTGCAGGCAATGATTGGTGACAATGATGACTTGCGGTAGCATATAGGTCATTATCCTGGGTTGTATTTTTAGCTACTTGATTGCGTAGAGCAGCCAACTCATCTTCTTTTTGTTGAAGTGCAGTTGTAAGTTGGGCTAGCTGCTCATCAACTGAACGTGTTTTATTTCCCGTAGAACTTGTTCTGTGTAGCTTGGTTCGAAACTATGGGAATGCAGTTCATAAGCGCTTGTACCATGTTGGAGATCATCTTCAAGTGAGGAAGAGGAATTACTATATAGGGGATTATGAGACTCTGAGTAATTTGAATCATGCTCTTCATTATCCAAATTTGTTTGACTACGAGTTACAGGACGATGACCCATTGCAACGTTATTTCGAGTTTTCTTTCTTTTGAAGTGTATCGATGTTGAAGACACTTCACTGGTGTCATCTGCCACCTCTATGACTCCAACTGGCATCGAAAAGAGCACCTCAACTGCATTTTTTGAGGCCCTTTTCTGAGTTGGCCAAGGAGCCATCGTTGTCGATGTCTTCTTGGGTGTGCTTACTGGTTTCTTCTCCACTTGGGCCTTGCCACCATGCCTTGATGAAGGAGAGTTTGCCCCTTGAATTTCACTGGATTGGAGTCAGCTCGTATTGCCAACTCCCTTTGCTTGTAGTCTGTTCGTTTTGCATGTGCACGGGCAGCCTGGGTGACATAGTTTTATCGTCAAGGGTCTTGCTCAATGAACTCTCGATACTCCAACCACTTGGTAAGGGCCTCCGCTCGCTGCATAATGGCACCCTCAACATCATTTGAAGATGTGGACACGCCTGAAAGTATATCCCTTAGAGTTTGGCAGATACTCCGTGTGATATATGCATCTAGGGTAGGATTCATTCTTCCTTGAATCCTCAGGTGGTTCTTCCTTACCCTGCTCCAAATGGTATTGCACACTTGCTCACATTGATGATTTGCCGTGATAGGGTCAAATGCCACAGGGAAATCAACCCATGCACGCCGAGCATTGCATTGACGATGATGATGCCATGATAGAGAAAATAAACTTTCAAAGGAAGGTCATGGAATTGGGGTAGATAACGACATACGATTTGAAAGTGTAGCCGCTAGATTCATGTGGCCCTTCTTGATGTCACCAGGAGTGAGGTACACTCCTTTCCACGAGAGTGTGCGCTTGCGATCTAGTTCAAGCACCAACCTGCTGGGTTTGTTGGCCAATGCAGGGATGAACTCCGGTGCATCATCTCAGAGTCGAGTTTGTGGATGACAAGGTTTTCCTTGGGATGATGACATAGCATGCTCTGTCATCACAGCCTTACCTTTGTTGATTAGTAATGGACAATGGGATTAGTCTAGCACCACCGCCTTTCCTTTCGAGGTCGGTGATGCAGCCACAGCCGCAGTCTTGGAAGGCACTGCCCCTAATAGGCTTAAGGTAGGTTTTAATGATCTCACCCCCAGCAACTTATGAGTAGTCTGGGACGATCTCACGCTTGATGTAGATGAAGCGTTTGCCTTTAATGCTGGGTACGCATTTGCCTCTAGCATTGTAGGCAGTGTCAATGGAGAGACCACTACCTTTGCTTTAGAAGTTGTTGTGGAAGAGGTCGCAGCCTGTTCACGCGGCTTTATCTTCATTGGACCCGTCCACTTTGCATGGATAGACCACTCATCTAGTGTTGCGTGACAGAACCCTGATGACGATTCTTGGCTTACAGACTTAGGGTGTGTTTGGTTGAGCTGTGGCTTCTAAAAAACCTGCTGTGAGCTGTGGGCTGTGAAAAAGCTGCTGTAGGTTGTGAGCTGTGGAAAAGTTGTAAGCTGTTTGGTTCAAACAAGTAAAACTTACCTCCTATCTCTATTTTCCTTGAAACAACTGTGAAACAGCTCTCTATTTTCACCATTTCAAAAAGCAGAAAGCCAAAAGCCAAAAGCAGGGTCCAAGGTGCTTTCAAAACTATACTACCCAAAAGTAGCTGCTTCTGAAAAAGCAGCTTCTGATTTCCACCCCTTTGGTTGGCTTTTGGCTTTTTGGAAGCAAAAGCAGCTCCCAAAAGCTCAACCAAACACACCCTTAGCATATGCTGCTTTGCAAAACCAACAGGAACCGAGTCAAAGGAACCAGCCTCGCGTACTTTAAGATGCTTATCATGTGAGGTGATTCCTGAACCTTTTGCTGCAGCCCTCATCCTCCTCTTGGGTAACTTGGACAACATAGAGATGAACCCATCATGACGTGTAGAAGTCACTTCCTGCTCATGGTTTACTGTAGCCAGGGACGCAGCTATGGTTTGCAGTAAACTTGCACTAGTAGTAGCCTAAAAAAGCCCTACTGGCACGTCTAGCCACATTGACCCAAAGCACAACATGACAAATTGTTGAATTTGCCCTTCCATTCCTTCAAATAGAGAAAATCATATATTAGCTTTCTTGTATACACATATATTTTAGCGAGGTCGAGACAATGTGGTCGACCAATGCGGTCAAACCCAACACAGTCAAAACCAATGTGTTCGACCAATGTGGTCAAACCCAGTGCGGTCAAAACCAGTGTGTTCGACCAACATGGTCGAACCCAGTGTAGTTAAAACTAGCGTAGTCGACCGATGTGGTTGAGATATCTTGGTCAACCAACACTTTGTACATTTTGTACCATATCTTAGCTTTCTTGCATGCACACAGGTACATGTTGCACTTTGATGTTGGAATTCAAAGATGAGGGGAATAGTAGGTCCCACCAAGCATGCCAGAATCTAATGACGGCAAAATGGGCGACAACCCGCCTCCACATCATTAGAGATAAGTTGGTTAAATTTAATTGAAAATGTGAGATAAAGAAATCAGGTAACTAAATTTTTTAAAATAGATCTAATCTTTTATTTCTAAATCATGTTCTGTGGCTATAAAGTACCCTAACGGCACCCCTAAAACCCTAGCACAAAAAGACAAAATCCCAAAAAGCCCTCTCAAAAGCCCAACTAAACACTTAGCCTCTTCTTACTTTTATATGCTAGAGTCCCAACCCGTGTCCTCATCAACACGGACACGAAATCCTAACCAATTTCGAAAATCAAGGGACCTGAAACCCTTCCAAAAATGGGTTTTCTAAACCTTGCAGTTATGGACACCTTCCATAATTCTTCCAACTCATCACATGTTGAAGCCTCCAGGACCACATCTCTTGTGGCTTCTCCACAAATCATCCATCTCATCACGTGTTGAAGCCTCCAGACTACACCTCATGTAGCTTCTCCACGCATCATCTACCTTTAATCTCTATGAGCTCCAGCGTGAGCCCAACCACCTCATGACATCCTCGACTGCTTGGACCTCAGATTCTCCCTTCTTGCCCGATCCTCCTCATCACTGACCATGACTGTCTCCACGCCCAGCCTACAGATGCAAAGACCAAAGAACATTTCCCCGGCACAACTTCTTTCCAACCTGTCCGATATTAGTCTACACACGCAAACCATACTCTTAACCATCAATAACTATGTACTAGATTATCTACGATCTCAATTTCCATGTTCTCCAAAAAACCAACATCAAACCACTTAGAAAAGCCGGTCTGACCGCCATGCAGAGACTGGTCAGATCGCTGGCCCAATAGACGCGAGTACATGAGGTACTCGAAGATTACAAAAAGTGAAGCACTCAAAGCCTATAAGTACCGACCGTGAAGCTTACAGCAACCGATCGCAAAGCCTAAAACTATGAAAACAAATCGCGAAGTCTACTGCAATCGATCGCAAAGTCTAAAGCTACCAATCATCGACCAGGTACTGTAGCTATGACCAAAGATGACCATCAACAAAAGCACTGTAGCAACGACCACCAACCGATTATTGTAGCTCCTGACTATCTGCTCTGACTACCAACCGGTTCATTGTAGCATACGACCGGTTCACTGTAGCGTACGACCGATTTACTATAGCTCCAACCACTGACTAGTCATTCTGCCTTAGTTATTCTATTGTGACCATTTTGCCATGGTTGCCACATGGTCTTACACTTATGGATACGGTTTTGGCTTTTTGCCTCTAGAGCGAGCGCTTATGCGAACAAATCAAATGCCGATAAGCCGATTCGAAAAGGATGTCCTGATAAGCCGCTTGAAAAGACGACAGAGAAGTCGTTCTGTTTGTTTGTTTGAGGGAAGTCATAAACTATAAGTCATAAGTTATAAGCTAAAAAGAATGGGGCATAGCGCTATTTCTTCACACACAATTTGGGAATGTTTTGTAATCCTTGAACATCTGGAAATCATATGTTGTGATGAGCTCATCAACTGGCCATTAAAAGAGCTCAATTGCTTGGTATCCTTGAAGAGATTAACAATTTATTGTTGCAATAATCTGTCTGGATCTGCAGAGGTTCTAGAAGAAGTGGCACAGCAAGAAATCAAGTCCCACCATATCTGGAACACTAAAAATAAGAAGTTGTCCAAAATTGGTTGAGGTACTCAACCTTCCTCCATCACTAAGGGAAATATATATTGAGAGATGCCATAAGCTCGAGTTCATATGGGGTAAGCAGGGTACTAAAAGTAAGAGTTGGTATGCTGAACACCAAGATGATTTAACACTATCAAAATCTTGTAGTGACCTGACTGCCTCTGCAAGTGCGCCAGAATCATTATCACTAGCAAGAAATCATCTTCTACCATGTATAGAGTCTCTAACAATAATAAGTTGTTAAAGCTTAGTAGAGCTCCTCATTTTCCCCTTATATCGAAATACACATTTGGAGTTTCCCTAAGCTTGAGTTTATATGGGGAAAGCAGGATATAAAAAATCAAGAATCAGTCAGTTGAACACCAGAACAACCTGGCAAGATTAGAATCTTGCACTGACCTTTTTTCCTCCACCACTGTGCCATATCCATTACCATCGACAGGGAATCATCCCCTACCATGGTTAGATTTGTTAGATTCTAGATCTCCTAGGGTTTAGACCTAGAGGAGTTTCTATGTTCGGGTTCTTGGGATAATACCGAGAGGGAGGAGAGGGGTACCGACCTTCGGATGTAGAGGAGGAGGAGGTGGCCATCGCGGGTTCGCTCGGTTGAGTCTACGCACGGGCAACGACGGTCGGGGAAGAGGTGCGGGCTCCTCGGCGGCGTGTCCCGGGCGACGGCGTCTCCCTGGCGGCGGTGAACGGCGGTGGAGCTTCCCGTCGCTTCAGCGCCCCCTCTTAGATCGGTCTTAAGGTTTTGTCGATGGGGTGGCGGCGGCACGGTCAACCTTGGGATGCGTGCCACCTGGCCCCCACCTCTGTTTATATGGCGCTGGCGACAGGGGCCCACCAGCCTATTGGGCTGGGCGCCCCCGATCAGGGCGCGGTCAAGGGGCTGGCATTTGGCCGTTGGGCCAAATGCCTGAGATCATCTTAACATTCTCCCCCTTGATCTCAATCTATACTTTATCTTTAATTACTTTTGACTTTACACATTCCATCACAGATTAGTGCATAGAACATGTCTCATCGTCACGGTCAATCGCCGATAGATTCAACAGCTACAATACACCTCTCTAATCTGAAATAGTTACTTTAATCTTTTGGGCCATCTTTTAGACCAGGAATCATAGGATTTCCCTTAAACCCATGCCGGCTACATGTTCTCTGAACACGTTGGGTGGTAAGCCTTTAGTAAGCGGATCCGCTAACATCTTTGCGGTACTTATATGCTCAAGACTTATAATTTGATCCCGAACTTTATCTTTCACAACATAGTACTTTATGTCAATGTGTTTGGCAGCACCACTTGACTTATTGTTGTGGGCATACGTTACTGCGGGTTCATTATCGCAGTACAACTTAAGTGGTCTATTGATGTCGTCAACCACTTTTAAACTGGGTATGAACTTCTTTAGCCAGTTCACCTGCCCCGTAGCCTCATAACATGCTACAAACTCGGCATACATTGTGGACGATGTAGTGACGGTTTGCTTTGAGCTTTTCCACGATATAGCTCCTCCTGCAAGAGTGAATACATATCCGGATGTAGACTTTCTATCATCTCCCGCAAAATCAGAATCTGTATACCCCACTATATGGAGTAAATCTGATCTTCTGTATGTCATCATGAGGCCTTTTGTTCCTTGCAAATAACGCAAGACTTTCTTTATCAATTTCCAATGTTCTATTCTAGGATTGCTCTGGAATCTGCCAAGTAACCCGGTAACAAATGCTAAGTCAGGGCGTGTGCACACTTGAGCATACTGTAAGCTTCCGACAGCTGAAGCATATGGAACCGCTTTCATTTGATCGATCTCATACTGGTTCCTGGGGCATTGAAAATCCCCATATCTGTCGCCCTTGACTATAGGTGCAGGTGAAGGACTACATTTATGCATACCAAATTTCTTTAAGACTTTCTCTATGTATGCCTTTTGTGACAGTCCCAATATCCCCTTGTTTCTATCCCGGTTAGAGATGGCAATGGGTACCCGATACCCGAATACCCGACGGGTTTTACCCGATAAAGAGACGGGTATGGAAAATTTTATGTACCCATGGGTACGTTATTGGGCGAAATCCTCTACCCGCCGGGTAGGCGGGTGCGGGTGTGGGTATATACTACCCATACCCGCCTACCCGCGGGTAATGAATACCCGCATTAGACAACTAGATATCCCACTCAAATGTTAATTTTATTATCTACTTGTTGTTGATTGTTTATTTGTTTGTCATATGTTGATATGGTCATGTCAAGTATGTTTATGTGATGTACTAATTTTGATCATTAGACGCTTTTGTGCTTGGCATGTATGATTAATGAATGTCTAAATTGATGATATTCTTATGTGTTGAACCGGGTATGCTTGCGGGTACGGGTTACCCGTCAGGTAGTAATACCCGCGCGGGTACGGGTATGGGTAAATTTTCCTACCCACGTGCGGATACGGGTAACCCGACGGGTAAATTTACACCTAGCGGGTACGGGTATGGAATGGCAATACCCGATGGGTATTTACCCGTTGCCATCTCTAATCCCGGTGAATTTCGATCCCTAGAACGAACGAAGCTTCACCAAGATCTTTCATATCAAAGTTTGAGGACAAAAACTTCTTTGTCTCCAGTAGCAGACTGACATTACTACTAGCCAGTAGGATGTCATCCACATACAGGATTAGGAAGATAAACTTCCCATCTTTAAACTTTGCATAAACACAGTTGTCCTCTACATTCTTTTAAACCCAAATTTTCTTATTGTACTGTCAAACTTCAAGTACCATTGTCTTGAAGCCTGCTTTAACCCATAAATCGATTTCTTTAGGCGGCATCCCATTCTGTCATTTCCTTCCACGACAAAACTTTTCGGTTGTGTCATGTAAACATTTTCCTCCAAATCCCCATTAAGAAATGCCGTCTTTACATCCATCTGATGTAACTCCAAATCATAATGTGCTACTAATGCCATTATGATTCTGAAGGAATCTTTACATGAGACTGGAGAAAAGGTCTCATTATAATCAATCCCTTCTCTTTGCGTAAAGCCTTTTGCCACAAGTCATGCTTTGTATCTTTCTACATTCCCTTGGGAGTCAAGCTTTGTCTTGTAGACCCATTTACAGCCTACTGTTTTGGCTCCTCTAGGAATAATTTCCAAGTCCCAGACTTTATTAGCCTTCATGGACCTCATCTCCTCTTCCATGGCCTCAAGCCATTTTGAAGAATTTTCGCTTCTCATGGCTTCTTCAAATGAGGTGGGATCATCCTCCATTTGAAATTCCTCTGTATGATAAATCTGATAATCATCAGAAATAGCTGATCTTCTTACTCTTTGAGACCTCCTCGGGGCCTCCTCATTTGGTACATCTACTGTTTGAGGCTGCTGTTGCTCCCCCTCATCTGTGGCAATAGGTTCTATAAGATCCTGAAGAACATGTTCCTCATTCTCATTCATTGTTGCCACGGGAGGAACAATAACAGGTGCTGGCACCACAGTATCTTGCACCGTCGGTGCAGCGACAGCAGGTAGTGTGAAGAATGGCTCTTGAATCATCGGAGTGGGCGCATACACCCGCTTCTCTTCAAGGTCAATCTCTCGAGCTACCATGCTCCCCCTCATCATCTCATCCTCTAAGAAGACAGCGTGTCTCGTTTCTACAAACTTTGTATATCTGTCTGGACAGTAGAAACGATAACCTTTTGACTTTTCAGGGTAGCCAATGAAATGGCAACTTACTGTTTTGGGATCAAGCTTCCCAAGGTTTGGGTTAAATACTTTAGCCTCAGCAGGACTCCCCCACACACGTAAGTGGTTTAGTGAGGGAACTCTTCCTGTCCACAATTTGTACGGTGTTTTGGGCACCGACTTACTAGGTACTCTGTTGAGAATATGAATGGCGGTTTTCAACGCCTCCATCCATAAACTCAATGGCAGTGTGGAATAGCTCATCATGCTTCGCACCATATCCATCAGGGTACGGTTGCGTCTTTCAGCTACTCCATTTTGCTGAGGTTCGCCCGGCATAGAATACTGGGCCACTATGCCATTTTCCTGTAAAAACCTTGCAAAAGGTCCAGGAACTTGTCCATATGGGGTATGTCGACCGTAGTACTCCCCCCCCCCCCCCCCACGATCAGATCGGACTATCTTAATCTTTAAATCGTGTTGGTTTTCAATTTCAGCCTTAAATATCTTGAATTTATCCAAGGCTTCATTTCTTTCTTTGATTGGATAAATATATCCAAAACGGGAGTAATCATCTGTGAATGTTATGAACGAGTCATATCCATCCACACTTTTCACAGGAAAAGGACCACAAATATCTGTGTGAATAATTTGTAGAACTCCTGTGCTTCTTTTAGCGTCTTTCTTAATTTTCTTTACATATTTTCCTTTAATGCATTCTCTGCATTGTTCTAAGTCTGAGAACTCTAATGGAGGAAGAATATCATTCTTAACTAGTCTTTCTATTCTCCCCCTCGAAATATGGCCTAAACGACAGTGCCATAATTTCGACGACGCATCTAGAGTTCTTTTTCGTTTCCTGTTTACATTCGTAGACGAGGATTCATTCACTTTCTCGCACGCGACGTTCCCATTATCGCATACGACATTCACATCAATGTTCTCACCTTTCTTTGCCATTATCATCTTTAAGTAATCAGGACAGTTCTTCTTGTAGTGTCCCGTCTTTTGGCAGTGAAGACACTGATCGTTGTCTACTGCAAACTTATTCTGTTGAGGCTGATAGACAGGGGCTTGTCCCTTGTTCTTTGAGAAGGAGTTACTGTTGAAGTTCTTTTTCTTGTTGTCCTTCACATAGTTGATAGAACCACCATGTGAGGATTTAATTCTTTCCTCCTCTTGCACACACATAGTTATGCACTTTTCTAAGTCCCATTTTCGGGCTGCATGTTGTAGTTGACAACAAAGGTGTCAAACTCTTTCGGCAATGAAGCAAAAATCAAATGAATAAGGAACTCATCCTTGAGAGCCAAATCCATTGGTTTAAGCTTGGATGCCAAGTTGCTCATCCTTAGTATGTGCTCTCTTATGCCACTGCCACCACCAGAGTACCTTTCTATCACAAGCTGCTTAATCAGCTGTGTAGTATAAGTCTTTGAAGAGTCAGTAAACTGACTCTTTATTTTCTCAAGGTACTCTGTGACAGTGTCACACTCTGCGATTGAGCCCACAATTGCAGGTTCAATCGTGTTCTTTATCACAGCCAAAACATTTCTTGTTGGCAATGACCCACTTTTTATGATCAAGATCATATGACATTTTTATGGGAGCATAGTCCCTCTGTCTGGTCTGCCAAGCAGCATCAGCCTCATTTTCATCCCTCACCGTTGCCACAGGCTCTGTGGGACACGGTGTGGTGACACAATTCATATACAGTGAGAACAATTAAACATAATAACAACAACTGCATGCCTTGGTTTCAACGTTGGTTAAAAATAAAACATGCAGTTGTTTTACACATTAAATCTACATCACCGTTGGGCAGAAATAGAAATAATGCATAAAATTATCAATTAAAATTATAATACTTTTAAAAGCAAAATTATATGCCTTATTTCCAACATTGGTCAAAATACGACATACAATTTTATTTATACATTAAATCTACATCACCGTTGGGTAGAAATAGAAATAATGCATAAAACTCTTCAATTAAAAATTTATAATACTGTTATTATCAACGTTGGTCAGAAAATAACAATATCATAAATCTCTGGAAATTATATCTATTTTTTTCCAAAATTCAATTCTCCCGTTGGTTCGAATTTAATAATGAAAATTAATCAACATTAACTTTTGCAGCGGAAACTGTAATTATTCTAAAAATAATTCAATATTTAGAAGCATTATACTGTACTCATCAATCTCTGGAAAAATTAACACGTTGGTGCAAAAATTTGCAGAGATTTTAATTCAATTTTCATTCAAATTCCATCAAAAATGCTTCTGAAAATAACAATAAAAATCCATTTATGGAATACTGTTCAAAACGGCCATTTTGGCCCATTCCTTCGGCCGCGGCCCAGCCGGCCCGCTCTCCCTGCGCGCGGCCTCTTTCTCCCCCGCGCCCAGGCCGCAACCTGGGCCTGGGCCGGGAAATCCTCTCCCGCCTGGGCCTAAAAGGGCTGGAGGGTCCTCAGCCGTCCGATCGCATCCGATCTGATCGGACGGCCGACCGCGCGCGCGACGGGGATTGAAACCCCGAAACCCTAACCCTAGCCCCAAACCCGCCCGCCTACTCCCGAAAACCACGGACGGGCGACGGCGCGCGCCCTCGCGCAGAGCAGCGGCGGCGGCAGCCCGCGCGCGGGAGGAGCGGCAAGGCGGCACGCAGCGCCCGCGAGGCGGCGGCCCCATCGCCCCCCAGCGGAGCACGGCGGCCGGGCACGGCGCGGCGCACGGCGACGGCTGCCCCGGCGGAGCACCCACGGCGGCGCATGCGCGGGAGAGGCGCGGCGGCCCCAAGCGGCAGCGCGCGGCGGCGCCCGCGCGGGCGGCGATCCCAATCGGAGCGGCCCCGGCGGCGCGCGCACGGCGACCCAAGCGGCGGCGCGACCGTGAGTCCCCCTCTTTCTCTCCTTTCTTTCTTTTGCCGTTTTCTAGGGTTAGGGGTCTCTTCTTTTCCTCTGTGCTTTTCTTTTCCGCACGCCGGTCAACCGACGGTGTTCGTTCACTTTCTTTTCTTTTCCCGTCTAGATCTACCCTTAGGAAAAGCTCTGATACCATTGTTAGATTCTAGATCTCCTAGGGTTTAGACCTAGAGGGGTTTCTATGTTCGGGTTCTTGGGATAATACCGAGAGGGAGGAGAGGGGTACCGACCTTCGGATGTAGAGGAGGAGGAGGTGGCCATCGCGAGTTCGCTCGGTGGAGTCTGCGCACGGGCAGCGACGGTCGGGGAAGAGGTGCGGGCTCCTCGGCGGCGTGTCCCGGGCGACGGCGTCTCCCTGGCGGCGGTGAACGGCGGTGGGGCTTCCCGTCGCTTCAGCGCCCCCTCTTAGATCGGTCTTAGGGTTTTGTCGATGGGGTGGCGGCGGCACGGTCAACCTTGGGATGCGTGCCGCCCGGCCCCCACCTCTGTTTATATGGCGCTGGCGACAGGGGCCCACCAGCCTATTGGGCTGGGCGCCCCCGATCAGGGCGCGGTCAAGGGGCTGGCATTTGGCCGTTGGGCCAAATGCCTGAGATCATCTTAACAAGATTACCTAAGAATAGCATACTGTGAAAGCTTGGTAGAGGTTCTTGATCTCCCCTCATCCCTGAGGACAATAATTATTTCTGAATGCCCTAAGCTTGAGGTCCTGTCAGGGTAGCTTGGTAAACTTGGGCATCTCGATATTCGATTCTGTGACAAGTTGAGATTAGTAGAGTCATGCTAGGGAGATTTCTCATCATTGGAAACCCTTTCCATTGTTGGCTGTGAAAGCCTGACATCCTTACCAAATAAGCCTTCAAATACAGAGGAATTACACTGTGTGGGAGGAGGGGAGGGTGGCAAAATAACTTATTTTTGCTGTAGTCATCTTTAATATATTATTCATTTATGAGGTACAGCTATGGGAGATATCTGCTCACCGGTGCCTTATCGCTCAACATTTCACCAAATATGGAATTTGATATGGACAAAATCAAGATGAGATCTTGAAGAACGGAATTGTTCATGTTTAGGGCATTGGATACTGGACTGAGAGTGTCAGAATATGCTATTTGTGACAGCGGTGAGTTAGCATCTTCAAAGCTCTGGTGGGAGATAACATGAAGGTTGGTTGGATTAGTTACTATCATTAAATTCTTTATATTTATTTGGATAATCTACAAGCTTCATATATATAGGTTCTCGGTTTTTATGAGTATAAAGAGCCTCTTAATAGGACTGTTCATTGACTTGCATATGATGAAGGGGTAACTTGTTATAAGGTCATGTTCTCAGACTTCGAGATGAAGAAGACGTAACTTGGAATAGGATTATCAATGTACCCTTAAATAGAGTCTTCAGCAATTCATCGAATTGCTTCAGTTTAGTTTTCTGGATAGTGAGATGTGATACATCCAATTAGCTACAATGCCCTAGTTTCATTTCAACAAGTTACAAGTTCCAAGCAGCAGAATTGGTGTAGGATTTGCTGAAAATTTATTTGTGGCTTTGTGCAAAGTAACTGAGTTTGGAGATAACAATTGTTTGAAATAACTCGATGAGCTGGAGTAACTGGAAACCTTTATACAAGGCTATTGAAACTTCCATATTACCTTTTGCTCATCACTGAATTCCGTAGGCTCACATTAATCTGTAGTGAAAGAGGGAGACAAATACATTGTGTTGACTGAATTTGTATGGAGAAAACATGTCTGGTTTAGTTACTACAAAATAATTGCCTAACTTGTTTTGAGTTGTTAATCTATTACCCTTTCAATTAATATCAGTCAGAACTGTTACCTTTTCAGCTACCAATCTACCATGATATTGACTAGTTTACCAATTGTTTGTAAATCAGATTCTACCATGATATTTTGGAGATTGAAAGTGAATCGATGGTGGTGCACTGAAGGTCAAACTAAGTGAATTAACCAAGAGGAAATAGAAACAAAGGGAAGAAGGTACTAATTGAAAAGAGTAAAAACAGAACGAACAGAAAATAGGGAGTAAAAGTCAGGTGGAATATCTCCTCGTCGATATAACTGTAGCATTTCCGTCAAATAGCCTTCGAGGGACTGATCTTCCTGCAAGGCTGCGAGAGATCGTTGAAGCTGTTGCGACCAGACGATTAATTGATCTTTCTGCTTTTGGTTTCTTGTTGCTTCACACAGCTGTAGACTGTAGTGTTTCACGGATGCTACGACCACTCACACAGGTGCCACAAACATGACACTACGACCTCTCACAACCTTACAACCACTCACACACTTACGACTGCTACAGTACTCGTAACGATTGCTACAGTACTCTTACGAGTAACCGATCGTTATGACTGCTACAGTAACTTACGACTACGGCCGCTATGACTGACTCTTCGACAACAATCATGACTGCTGTTTCGACCACGCCTACGACTGTAGCTTCGACTACCTGAAACACACTCAATACAAGCGACATGAGTCAAGATTAGTTCCAACAATCTTCACCCTAATCTTGACTTGCTAAACTTCACAAGACGAAGTCTGATCTCCTGACGCCTCTCCAAGAAGTTTTACCTTCTTCTTGTTGACCATGCTACCAACGACATAGCTTGCCATCGTCTTTCACATCTTCACCACCGGTGACACACCTCGCCAACGACTTTGACCTCTTTCTTTAGCTTGCGGCACTCCTGCAAAATGCCCGTACTCCTGGCAGTTGTAGTAGCGCACCTTCGCCTTATCAAAGGTGCTCTTCTTCGTGCCGAAACCATTTCTCTTCTTGATTCGAGCCTCCCACTCGCCCCTTGTCAATAGCAGGTGCTGATCTCCTGCGCCAATACCATGAGATACCCACCATTCTTCGTGTGCCTTCAAACGGCTGATCAACTCTTCGATCATCATTGCCTTAAGGTCCCCAAATTGCTCGATTGAGGAGACCACCGGTAAGAACTGCACGAAGAAATTTTCTTACCACATAGCTCTACTCCATCTTGTCACCGATCCCTCAAATTTTGTTAACGATTGTTGTCAACTAGATGGCGAAGTCGTCGATCAACTCCGACTCCGTCATGCGTAGCACCTCAAACTTAGACTTGAGGGTCTACACCTTGGTTTCCCTCACACACTCAGCTCCCACGTGCATGGTCTTCAACGCCTCCCACGTAGCTTTGGCTGTCTCTTTCTCAGCCAGTAGGAAGAGCATATCTTTGGAGACACCTTGGTAGATGGTTGCCAATGCCATCTAGTCCTTGCGTGTGTCGGTGTCGCCGGGCTCGATGGTGTCCATACCTTGGGCCTTCATGTACACATTCATCTTCATCACCCATGTCACGTAGTTGCACCTCGTGAGCATGGGGTAGTGAAGCGACACCACAGAACTCTCCTTGCCAGTGCGCTCGCTGATGCTGATGGCGTCGGATCGACAATCTCCATACTTCATGGCATGATTTTGGGCATTCAACGAGCTCTGATACCAATTGTTGAAACTGTTAGGATGATCTCCACCCAGGTCTGGCCCAACGGCCACCTGGGCCTTTGAGCTCGCGCCCTGATCGGGGGCGCCCAACCCTAATGGTTGGTGGGCCCCTGTCACACTGCGCTATAAATACAGGTGGGGGCCGGCGGCTCTGATCACGAGGTTCGACGGAGCCGTACACCCCACCGACAAAACCCTAACCCGATCTCGAGGGGGAGCGCAGCCAGTGACGGGAAGCGCCACTGCCACGCCGCTCCTGGACGGCGCCGCCACCGGACTTCACCACCGACGTCTCCCGACTCCACCGACTCCATGGCGGACGCCTCTGCACCAGCAACCAAGACTACGGATGGTCGGTAACCCTAAAACCCCTCTCATTACTCTCTGTTGTTTTAGATCTAGACGCGTTACCCCTTGTTCATCCCGAATAGCAACCCTACCCTAGCAGATCTACTTCTAGTGATCCTAAGATCGACACTAACAATGGTATCAGAGCCCCTAGACGTAGAACTGAGATAGGGATAAAGAAAAGAAAGAAAAGAAAGGAAAGAAGAACCCTAAACCTACCCGAACCCTAACCCTAGAAAAGAAACCGGGTACTTACCGGAGCCGCCGTCGTCGTCGCTGGCGTGGGGGAGATCGGCCGAGCCTTGGGCTCGCCGGCGCTCCATGTACTAGCCACCGTCGGCGCCGGCGTCAGATCCGAACGTGCGCGCTCGGTCGGGCACCGCCAAAGGACCGCTCGACGGCGGCGCGCTCATAGGCGAACGCGCTCGCCGGCGAAGGGACCCACGGCGGCGCCGCCGCTCTTCTCCTCTTTGGCCGATGACGCGCCGCTCGGTTCCTTTGCTGCTGCGGCGGCCGAGAGAGAGGAGAGGGAGAACAGAATGAGAGTTAGGGTTTCGGTCGGCGCCGGGAGGACTTTTGTTCTTCCGATCCGCGCGCTTGGCCGTTGGATCAGATGGACGGCTGGCGTTGGCCGGGCCGTTTCTGAGCCCAGGCGGGATCGCGAAATCGCGGCCCAGGCCCAGGTTGCGGCCTGGGCGCGGAGGCTCCGCGCGCGCGTGGGCGCGTGAGGCGCGCGTGAGCGCGAGAGAGGCCGGCCGAGCGGGGCGGCGCGACGTCTGCGCGCGCGTGGGCACGTAAGGCGGGCCGAGTGGGCCGCTCGTGCGCGAGGGACGCCGTGAGCGCTCGGCCGCGCGGGCTAGGCCGCCGTGCGCCGTGGGCCGCGGTTGCGCAGGCCGGGCCAAATGGCCGGTTTGCACAGTAAATCAAGAAATAATTGATTTTATTTTTTTCAGAGCTTTCATTTGATGTTTTTTGTTAAGTTTGAGATCAAATTTCAGTACAATTTTGATCCAAAACCAGAATTTTTTCCGCTGCGAGCTAAAGTTTATTATCTTCTTATTAAATTCGAACCAACGGGAGAATTTAATTTTGAAGAGCAGAAATTTTAAGTTTTTCTCTAATTTTAATTGGAACCAACGGGAAAATTAAAATTAGAGGAATAGTTATATTTATTTACAGTTAATGTTTATAATTTTGCTATTTTCTGACCAAAGTTGATGATAGCAATATTATAAATTGATTTATTCATGAATTTATGCATTAATTCTATCTTCTGCCCAACGGTGATGTAGAATTAATGTACAAGAATTTTTGCATGTTTTAATTTTGACCAACGTTAAATCAAAACATGCAATTATTATATTATTATGTTTCCTCAATTTTTCTGATAATGTTTCAGGACTCAACCCAATGGCATACATCTCGCACATCCCAACACTTGATGGGAACAATTATCGGGTCTGGCGAGAAAAATATGATTTGGCACTTGCGTTGTCCGAGAATGACTTAGCCCTCACCTCTCCGTGTCCTACTGAGCCAGTGGACCCGGTGAGGGCAGAAAATGAGACTGATGCTGATTTCACTGCCCGAAAGCGTGATCATGCAGAAGTCAGAATGAAATATGATCTTGAGAAAAAGAAATGAGACATCTCGAATCGCAAGTGCCTGATGGTGGCTAAGGCCACCATTGCAGATCCAATAAGGGGATCCATCCCAGACTGTGACACTGCCACAGAGTATCTACAGAAAGTGAAGAATCAGTTTACTGGTTCTTCAAAAGCCACAGCAAGCACGCTGATTAAGAAACTAGTGAATGAGAGATACTCTAGTGGTGGAATAAGAGAACACATATTAAAGATGAGCACAACGGCAGCTAAGCTAAATTCAATGGATATGGGGCTCAAGGATGAGTTTCTAATTCATTTGATTTTTGCTTCTCTGCCAAAAGAATTTGACACTTTTGTTGTTAATTACAACATGCAGCCCGACAAATGGGATATAGAAAAGCTCATTACAATGTGTGTGCAAGAAGAGGAGAGGCTTAAAACCTCACAGGGTGACTTTGCAAACCTTGTGAAGAACAACAAAAGAAAGAACTTTAATGCCAAACCACAAGGGAAACCTCAGTGGGATAGTAGCTCCTCTTCTAAGTCACAGGGAAAAGTTCCCCAGTTTCATAAGCCCAACCAATTTACAGTAGACAAAGACACCTGTAAATTTTGTAAGAAGAAGGCGGGGCACTATCAGAGGGATTGTCCAGAGTTCCTGAAGCATCTGTTGAAGAATGGTAAGGATGTCATTACATTTATAGATGAATCCTTGTATTTAAGTTATGAAAAATCTACTTGGTGGATTGACTCAGGTGCAACTGTTCATGTTGCTAATTCATTACAGGGATTCCATACGAGGAGGACCCTACAAAGAGGAGAAAGAACAATTAAAGTTGCGAATGGAATTGAAGCCGAAGTCAAGGCCATTGGAGATCTCTCTTTACAATTTCATGATGGTTTTGTACTTAGGCTTTCAGACGTTCTTTATGTACCCTCTTTGCGCAGAAACTTAATAAGTGTGTCGAAATTAGATGATGATGGTTATGATTGCCATTTTGGTGATGGCAAATGCAGACTTGTGTTTAATAATAAATGTGTTGGTCTTGCCTTCCGACAAGACAAGCTTTATTTATTATCACTTTCTGAGAATGTGAATCATGTGACCATTGAGAATGAGAATACCTCTTCGTCTATGAATGAAAGTAAAAAGCGGAAGATAAATCATGATGCATCGTCGAAATTATGGCATTGTCGTTTAGGCCATATTTCGAGGGGGAGAATAGAACGATTGATTAAGAAAACACTTCTTCCGCCATTAGAATTTTCAGATTTAGAACAATGTATTGATTGCATAAAAGGAAAATATGTTAAGAAAATAAAGAAAGACGCCAAACGAAGCGCAGGAAATTTAGAAATAATTCACACAGATATCTGTGGTCCATTTCCTGTGAAAAGTGTGGATGGTTGTGATTCATTTATAACATTCACAGATGACTATTCGCGTTGTGGCTATATTTATCCAATTAAAGAAAGAACAGAAGCATTGGATAAATTTAAGATATTTAAGGCTGAAGTAGAAAATCAGCACAATTTAAAGATTAAGATAGTAAGATCCAAGCAAGTCGGTACCCAAAACACCGTATGAGTTGTGGACAGGAAGAGAACCCTCACTTAACTATTTACGTGTGTGGGGTTGTCCTGCTGAGGCTAAAGTTTTTAACCCAAACATAGGGAAGCTAGATCCCAAGACAGTCAGCTGCCATTTTATTGGCTATCCAGAAAAATCGAAGGGTTATCGCTTCTATTGTCCTGACAGACATACGAAGTTTGTAGAAACAAGACATGCTGTCTTCTTGGACGAAGAGATGATCAGGGGGAGCAGAGTAGCGCGAAGAAATTAACCTAGAGGAAAAGCGGGTACATGTGCCCATTCTGATGGTTCAGGAACCATTTTTCACGCTACATGTTGTTGCTACACCAACAGTGCCAGACACTGTAGTGACAGCACCTGTTGTTAGTTCTCCTGTGGAAACGATGAGTGAACATGAGGAACCTGTCCTTCAGGATCCCATAGAACCCATTGTAACCCAAGAGGAAGAGCAACAACAGCCTCACACAGAACAAGCATCAAATAGCGAGGGACTCAGAAGGTCTCAAAGAGCCAGAAGATCAGCTATCCCTAATGATTACGAAGTCTATGAAACTGAGGAATTTCAAATGGAGGGTGATCCCACCTCTTTTGAAGAAGCCATGAGAAGCGCTCATTCATCCAAGTGGCTTGAAGCTATGCAGGATGAAATGAAGTCAATGAGCACCAACGGTGTTTGGGACTTAGAAACTATTCCTAAAGGAGCCAAGACAGTAGGCTGTAAATGGGTCTACAAAACCAAACATGACTCTAGAGGGAATATAGAAAGATTTAAAGCGCGACTTGTGGCAAAGGGCTTTACGCAAAGAGAAGGCATAGATTACAATGAGACTTTTTCCCCAGTCTCGTGTAAAGATTCTTTTAGAATAATAATGGCGCTTGTAGCTCATTATGATTTAGAATTGCATCAGATGGATGTAAAGACGGCGTTCCTAAATGGGGATTTGGAGGAAAATGTTTACATGGCACAACCGAAAGGTTTTGTTGTGGAAGGAAAAGAACGTATGGGATGCCGGCTGAAGAAATCCATTTACGGATTGAAACAAGCATCAAGGCAGTGGTACTTGAAGTTTGATAGTACAATAAGAAGTTTTGGGTTCAAGGAGAATGTAGAGGACAATTGCGTTTATGCAAAGTTTAAGAATGGGAAATACATTTTCCTAATCCTGTATGTGGATGACATCTTACTTGCTAGTAGTGATGTTAGCCTATTACTGGAGACAAAGAAGTTCTTGTCCTCGAATTTTGATATGAAGGATCTTGGTGAAGCTTCGTTCGTACTGGGAATAGAGATTCACTGAGATAGAACTAAGGGGTTTTTAGGTTTATCTCAAAAGGCATACTTAGAAAAGGTTCTAAAGAAATATAGTATGCAAAATTGTAAGCCTTCATCTGCTCCTATAGTCAAGGGCGACAGGTATGGGGAATTTCAATGCCCCAGGAACCAATATGAGATCGATCAAATGAAAGCGGTTCCATATGCTTCAGCTGTCGGAAGCTTGCAGTATGCTCAAGTGTGCACGCGCCCTGACTTAGCATTTGTTACCGGGTTACTTGGCAGATTCCAGAGCAATCCTGGAATAGAACATTGGAAATTAGTAAAGAAAGTCTTGCGTTATTTGCAAGGAACAAAAGGCCTCATGATTACATACAGAAGATCAGATTCACTCCATATAGTGGGGTATACAGATTCTGATTATGCGGGAGATGATAGAAAGTCGACATCCGGATATGTATTCACTCTCGCAGGAGGAGCTATATCGTGGAAAAGCTCAAAACAAACCGTCACTACATCATCCACAATGTATGCCGAGTTTGTAGCATGTTATGAGGCCACGGGGCAGGTGAATTGGCTAAAGAAATTCATACCCGGGTTGAAAGTGGTAGATGACATACATAAGCCACTAAAGTTATACTGCGATAATGAACCAGCAGTATGTTATGCTCACAACAATAAGTCAAGTGGTGCTGCCAAACACATTGACATAAAGTACTATGTTGTGAAAGATAAAGTCCGGGATCATATAATCAATCTTGAGCATATAAGGACAGAAAAGATGCTCGCGGATCCGCTCACAAAAGGCTTACCGCCCAATGTGTTCAGAGGACACTTAGCCGGTATGGGTTTACGGGAAAGCCTATGATTCCTGGACAATAAGGGCCCAGTTGAGAGTACATTTCAAAACAGAGAAGTGCATTGTGGCTGTTCAATCTAATGGCATAAGACCGTGACGATGAGGCACGCTCTATGCACTGATCTGTGATGGAATGAGAAAAGCAATGAGTGACAAGTATAGAGTTTAAGTATAAGTTGAGATCAAGGGGGAGAATGTTAGGATGATCTCCACCCAGGTCTGGCCCAACGGCCACCTGGGCCTTTGAGCTCGCGCCCTGATCGGGGGCGCCCAACCCTAATGGTTGGTGGGCCCCTGTCACACTGCGCTATAAATACAGGTGGGGGCCGGCGGCTCTGATCACGAGGTTCGACGGAGCCGTACACCCCACCGACAAAACCCTAACCCGATCTCGAGGGGGAGCGCAGCCAGTGACGGGAAGCGCCACTGCCACGCCGCTCCTGGACGGCGCCGCCACCGGACTTCACCACCGACGTCTCCCGACTCCACCGACTCCATGGCGGACGCCTCTGCACCAGCAACCAAGACTACGGATGGTCGGTAACCCTAAAACCCCTCTCATTACTCTCTGTTGTTTTAGATCTAGACGCGTTACCCCTTGTTCATCCCGAATAGCAACCCTACCCTAGCAGATCTACTTCTAGTAATCCTAAGATCGACACTAACAGAAACTACACCCAGGAACCACACACTACCCATAGACGCACACTATACGGGGAAGATGATAAATAGTAGAGTAATTTCCTACCGCGAACTCGACTTGTGCCGTGTTCTCTATTCTTTGTTATTCACCACAACTTCTTCAACAGACTAATTACAAGGATATAAATAGACATTGTGACCCAGTTCTACCGGCCATAACTTCACGACTTGCACATATCGCGCACCATGACTCCACGACTTGCGCACATCGCGCACTACTCAAAAGACTCGCTCGCTGAGACCAAGTCCAGACGCTACGACTACTCACACAGGCGCCACGACCACGGTGCTATGACCACTCATAACCTTATGACCACTCACAACCTTACAACCACTCACACACTTACGATTGTTACAGTACTTACGACTACGGCCGCTACGACTGACTCTTTGACCATGACCACAACTACTGTTTCGAACACACCTTCGACTTCATTGTTCTTTTCCAGCCACACGCTTTAGCCTTCAGGGAACACGCAACACTCGAAGATGATTTAGTTCTATGGCAAATGACAATGGTTTCTAATGAACTAAAAGAAATGTTTCAAATGAAGTAACCATCCTTTCAATCGAATATTCTCACCACACCTCTGTTCTCGATGTTGGCTAGCATCAGTGCATCAACACTCTCATGATTCAGGTATTGGTATCAGAACGGTCCTCACAACATCCTACATAATTCAGCAAGAACAATATGTATTTGCAGAAATTAATCAAAACTGGATTTCAACGTCGATAGTTGAGACAAGGGCTTGAATAATTTTAGCATTTCCGTGCATGTTCGCAAGCAAATTCACCTACAACTGGGCGAAAATCCCACTGTATTAGCAAAGTTGCCCCAAATCAAGAAATCCGCGTAAACCCTAGACGCACGGAGACACGCGAGTCGGAGACGTCTCATTTTAGCTTCAGTTTCTGGCTTATTTTTTACTATTCATAAATTTCGACTTTTTCTGAAATTTTAGCTTTTTTACCGGTTCTTTTTTTCCCGTATTCGTTCGTGTTGTCCGTAATGAGCTAATATATTTTTTCTATTTTAAATTTAATTACGTTAAATAAATCACATTCAGTTACAGTAAATTTTCAGCTGCTACAGTACAATTTTAGCCAAACCGAGCAGGCTATGGATGCTAAAAACGAGCGATTCTGGTGTGTCCGTTGGGTGCACGTTGGCTGCCAAGTTGGAGCGTCATTAAGTGCCACATGGAGCTACAGGTGGGCCATAGATGTAAGAGTACTTTTAGATTAGCTAGGGATGAGAGTCCGTGAAACTCTGAAACCATAATCTCTAGGATTATGTGGTATATGCTAAAAATCCTACGATTTTTACTACATAGATCATACAATCTAGAATTTTGTGAAATTTATATTTAAAAAAATACTCGCTGCCTCCTGACACCACGGCAGCAAACCAACCCATCTTTGGCTTGTCAACTCAAAACAACTTCTCTAGAGATGCTTTCTACTTGGTATCCGTAAGAATAGAGATGACAACAGGACGGAGGTCTCAAGGGAGGCCCCTGCGGCCCTATCCCAACCCCCGCTAGCATGCCCCCCGCCCTACCGTGTTAAGTCTACCGAGGGAGATGCCCCTTATCCCCGGTCCCCATGAGGACCCAACCCCATGAAGATCCCTGCGGAGATAAACAAATAGGTTAAATACTTTTTAAAAATAATAATATGAATTTACTTATTAATTTATAAATATTTATGTATATTTTTCAAAATATGTATTCTATTCAAGTTTTAGTCAAATATGTAAAATAATATAATCTTTTATATAAAAAATTATAATTTATTATTTAAAAAGTATTTTTTTTATATTATCGGATCCCCGTGAGAGGAGGGAGACCCCGGGGTGAAAACGGGTCAGGTTTTTCCCGACCGATCCGGTACCGAATCCGGCTGGTAGCAAATTCGGTAAACTGGTTTGGTATCCGGTCGGATTCAGATATTTGTAAACGGATTCAGTAGCGGATTCGGTATAGCTAATATCCGACCGAATATGTTCGGTATTCGGTTAATCGGATAATATCCGAATGGAAACCGAATTGGTATCCGAACGATCGCAGTCGGCGCCTCGGCCCATCAGCAGTTCAGCGCCTCGTCCCACGCGCGGACACGCCCACACGGCCCACCGGCCACCTCCTCACGCGAAAGGCCTCTCGCAGTCTCGCTCGCTCTCGCGGTCTCGCCTCGTCAGTCGTCACTCATCGCCTCCCCTCCGATCTCGCCCCGATCTCGTGTCAACCAAACCCTAGCCGCCTCTCGATATCGTCGCCGCCTCTCGGTCTCGCCGCCACCCCCAAATCCCTCCCCGTCTCGCCGCCGCCGGCGCTGCAGCCAAAGCATCTCCCTCGCTGTCGCAGCCGGTAAGCCCCTCTCGTCTCCCTGTTCCCTTTCCCCCCTCCCTTATCCCTCTCTGAGTCTCTGGTCGGCATCTGGTCGGCATCAACGAGGAGAAGAAAGAGCTGGTGGTCGGCCGTCTGCATTATCGACTTCCTGCGGCAGTACACCTGGGACAAGCAGCTGGAGACGTGCGTGAAGGCCTCCGGCATCCTGGGCGGCCCCAAGAGGCCAAGAACGAGTCCCCCACCGTGTCGAGGTACTTCCTCGCCGTCCCCGACCAATGGTCCGTCGGCGGAGGAGCTTGGAAATTTGGTTGCTCAGATTCAAGCAACAGGAGCTGAGATAGTGATAATTGCAACGACTGCTACTGAAATTGTTGATGCTTCAGGAATGTTTCAAATACTTATACATTGTCAAGTGAGTTCACCATATGATTCTATTCAAGATCTATATCCATAAGTATTAGTCTTGACATATAACAGTTCTATATTGCCTTGCTAGCATGCAATCTGTTGCTGACCCTTAGCTATAAGTTACGAGGGTAATGTTGTCAATGAGAAGTCTGCTTTAGTTATATCTGAACTTTTATCAGTGTATCATCAGGTTGGTGCTGTTGAAAGATACTTAACGTTCTTAGGATCCTGTTAATTCGAAAACAGGTTGGTAAGCTGTCAGTCTCTAGGTAGTAACGTGTACATGATCCAGGATCAGAATAACTGCTACAGCTAGCAACTACACAGATATTATAATTGGACTACTAGACTGAAATTGCGCCCTTTATTTTTGGTTATCTGTGGGTTAATTGTTCAATTGCTGCACAGGAGTATGGAAGCTGTAATTTCTTATACACAAGAAAATTTAGATCATTCGTTGGGTGCTTGCTTCCTGGTATAAGGACACTGAATATTGCTCTTGTTAGTAATAGTATATATTGAAAACCTCAAAACAAGATAGATTAGTAAGTTTCTTAGTTAGGAATGCACTTGTGAATTCTGATGCACATAAATTGACTTAAGAGTTCTCATACTTGAGAAAGATATTATGCTTCTGATGATGTCCATGCTTCACTTCTCAGGTGCTTCGACATGATTCCTAGTTTACATTATCTTTTGTTTGAATAAGTGTGATAGTTTCAAAGTTCCAAACAAGCCTTTTTAGTTGTTAATTCTACTAACTTTATCAAGTAATAATTTGGTGATCCGCTTCTGGCTCCCATCCACCCTAGTTAACTGTACCTTATGAACTGGAGATCCATGGTGCTTTGCTGTATAGTTAACCACCCCAGCTGTACATCTTTTAGCACCTTGAGCATCCTAGTTTGCTGGTGTACTGGCTGGTACTTCTGGGTATTACTAGTTAAGTAGTTATACATCATCCGTATTATCCGCCTATATTATCCGTTTCCGAGCCGAATTCGTTACATATCCGTCCCGACGGTACCATATTCGAAACTCCGAATATTCCGAATTCGTATTCGTATCCGGTTTACCGTATTCGACTCCGAATCCGGAGAAAAAATGTGGGTTAGGATACGGTTTAAGCAATATCCGTCCGAATCCGATCCGTTTTCACCCCGGGGGCACCGCCACCCATGGGAATAGTACCCCACGGGACTGCCATCCCTACTTAGGAATGCTTTAAAAAAAACCGACACGTTTTATCACGAATCTCAATGAACTCCCCCTCTGCGTCCACCTCTTCCCCTGAGATCTTCGTTCCCTCTCAGTCCAAGAACGCCGAGAAGTCGGCGTCTCGGCCACTTCTTGGCGATTGTCGCAAATGCACAAATCCCTCGTTCTGCCACTGTCGCCGCGGCCAAGTCGACTGATTCCTCCATCTTCCTCTTCAAAACAGGATGGCGACCGCCTCGTCAAATTGGTAACTGGTCAGCACCTCACCGTGTGTTCTTCCGTGCAGTACGTAGGGAGACTAGGAGCTAACTGAGCGAGTAAATTGATGTGATCTGCATCATCGTGTAGCATAGGCTTTTTGGTGTGCGACTCAGTGACCATGACATGTTTGTGGAAATGCGGCAACCATAGAAAATTCACATCGTCAGAGTGTGAATTTACCAGTGGCCCGTATTTGTACTCACAGTTGGCTACTGATGGAGACATTCCACAGTTTTGCTTTGCTTGCACCATCCCACCATGATAGAAAACTGCATAGAATGTTCGGTTCAGTCAAGTTTGATAGAAACAAGTTCCAAGCTGTGGAATTGACGAAGGTTTAGCTGAGAAGTGAGATCTATTTTTCAAAAGCAATCGTGTTTCGAATTAAGTCTAGTTTCAAATGATGTGTACAACATATTTGTCGTTCCCTATCTGAAAGTTGAAAAATCAAATATACATTTTGCGGAGCTGCTGCTGCATTTTGCCTTTGTTACGAAAACTTATAAGAGGCTATCACATGTTCACATGTGACCATTAGTGAAGTGTACTTATAAAAAAAAATAGTGAAGTGTACTGGTTGGTCAGTTGGTGTCATTTCACATATGAGTGCTACACTGCATTAAAAGTAGCAGGTTGAAACTCATGGGTTAGTTTTTGGTATGGGCGATTTCATTCATTTTACTTGGCGTTCTTTTCACACGGAGTACAAATGTACTGTCATCGGCAAAGCAAAATTGACGAGCATAAGAAACTACTGGCTAATTCCGCTCAACTCATATCTTTTTATTCATCCAGAAAATGCTTTCATGGTGTTTCGAATCTTTAGTTTTCCTCACAAGGTGCGAGCTCGATCATGTTGTATGCATGGCTCATGTTTGAAGCTTGCCCCAATTTCCAGTGCTTTTGAAGCATGCAAATTGGAGATGAGGCGGGGTCCACCAGGAAACCAGACGTAAGAAGAAAAGAGAGAGGAGACTGAACAAAGTCATCTAGTGCGTTCCATACAAACTACTAGTAGATATGTGTTTCTAAAAACAAATTGGGAAAATGTGAGAAAAGAACTGTTGTTACACGTACAATCTCCCCATCCACAGGTGACACCACAGCAGTGGTGCTCCAAGTCTCTCGGAAGCAACTGGAGGTGTTCACTTTCCATCTTGTTTGCTCAGCTCGACCCACATCAGGATACTTGTTCAGTTGGGGCCAGTGCAATGCTTCAATTCCAACAATGATATTCGGGAGTGATGCGCTCCGTATTGGTTTATTCATCTGAACGTAAGGGTCTCTCTTGTTCAAAGTTACAGTGATCAGAGACCTTTGTTATGCTTGATTGACAAAATGAAGAATTTGCATTTCAGTGTGGCTTAGGATCTTTCAAATCAATCTCCATTAGCAGAGCAGTTCGCTCCTTCTGCTTTTGAAGACGGCAACCTGTTAGATAAATTTCGAGAGGTAAATTCCACCAGTTGTCCATCTTGATATATAGTTTGATCCATCTCATTTTCGATCGTTCTAAGTAGATGCTTTGCGTAATTTGGTTTCTAAGGAGCTCTCCCGGGAAGCCTGGCTAGAGTGAGGCTGTCGCACTTAGCCGGCCCAAAACTAGAAGGCAAAGTCGGGGGAACGTTTCTCTCCTGGTCTCCTTTTTTGTAATGTGGTTTCTGGTCCATGCAACATACTGTTCTTGTGCGTTATGGTTCAGTGTTTTGTTTTGGGTTTGGCGGGACGGCAGGGGAACTACCAGCTAATCCTATTAAGGAGAAACAACGGGTAGTACAAATACATAAGGTTAAAGTCAACAGGAAGTTGCTTGCCTGAGCATCACATAACAAATCTACTATATGTTTTTACACGAAAAAATAATCATTTTAAGCTTGCACTTGATGCACCCACAACCAAAGCGCCCTCTGGCTGCTCATCTCGCTGGTGCCGTAGGGAAGAAGCCTGCTGTCCTCGATGCCCATGGGCCCATGGCTCCTACTTGACGAGCCATAGCAGGGCCTCCCCTGACTTGCACGGCCATGCTGGTGAACCAGGTCCACTTTAAATCAATGGTTGTACTATTTGATGTGGATGATTCCAAGGATTGAACTGACACCACTGTAATGTTTCCCATTTTCTTTCTTTTGAGTGTGCTCCTGCTCCATGGAGTTGTATTATTGGGGTTCCCTGTATTCAATCTGCTATTGAAGTTTCATCCAGCTTGTCTACGCTCCACTCTCCTGCGCATCTGCTGCGAGTGCTTCAGTGGCTGAGTTGGTGGCCAGCATGCTGATCGCTAGGGATGAATACGAATCGAAATCAAATAGTGTTCTTACCACATTCGTATTCGTATTTTGTAAATGAATACGAATATGAATCTGAATATTCTTGAATACGAATACAAATTCAAATCGAATATCTACTCAATTCAATCGGATCTAGATATCCTCATAACTTTTATAGTATGAAAATATTAATGACATTTTATTCTCGTACAATCATGCTTAATCATTCTAATTCATTTACTTCACCTAAAGAAATACGAATTCACGTTCAATTAAAAAAATTTGCACAACTAATTTGTTGTATTATAATAAAATATGCATATTGCTTCGTCGAATACAAATACGAATAGTATGGATAAAATAACATTTCGGATGGTAAAAGTTCATACCATATTCACCTCTATATTTTTTATATGAATTTAAATACGAATACAAATAGGATAGAAATTGCTAATTGGATGAAAAATCTATACCATATTCATATTCTATCGAATACGGTAACTAGATAATATAGATAATTCGTATTCACTTTTCTCCTCTACTGGTCGGGCCATTGGTGTCCATGGGGAAGGAGAAGACGTCCAGTTATCTCCTAAAGCAGTACAAGATGATGGAGGGGATGGAGAAGCAGCACGACACACTCAAGCGTAGGCTTCCAGCCATCCTGGATGCGATCAATGACGCCAAGGAACAAGCGTCCCATAGGGAACGACCAAAAGCCTGGCTTGTGCTCAAGAAGGTGGCCTTTGAGGCTAATGACGTCTTCGACGAGTTCAATTATGTGGCAGCCCACCATGAAGCCAAGAAGAATGGGCACTACCGGGTGCTCGGAGTGGATGCGCAGTAAGGATCTTCCCTACTCACAACCGTATGTGTTTGTGTTCTGTTAAAGAATGGGCCACGAGCTTCATAGGATTGTGCGGATGATTTGAGGTCCTTGTTGCAGACATGAATGCCTTTGGGTTTGGATACAAGCAGCAAGCTTTGCAGGTTGGTCAGCAAGATGTTTCGCAGCTGCTGTTTAAGTGAGAGACCATGTGGTCTAAATCCCAAGTTGGTGATGAGTAATTGACACGTGGTTTGGTTAGAATGAGTTTGGTTTGAGTGATTCGTGCCATTTTGATATTTGGCGAGGTCGGGTTATGATTAGACAGATTTGACGCATGATCGTCTTCCCGGTTAGTCATTTGGGCCATTTCTCGCTTGAGTAGGATTTGTTGGTACAAATCATGTTTATATGCTTTGTGCCGTGCTATGCGATGTGGTTTTTGTCTATGATGGCTGCAGGACGTCGAGTGGAGTCGTGGTGAGACACGGAGGACTGGACTAGGCGCAGGTGGCGCTGAGGTCAGAACAGTCGGGATGTGTCGAAGATGACGTGGACTCGAGGTGGTTGCGAGGCGTGCGAGACAAGGAACACGGAAGCTTCCCGGAAGGTGCAGCAGGGGCGTTTTGGTAAAAGCGCGAGGCTGCAAAAGGAAGCGGGTTAGCGGGCAAAGCATGGAGGGGTAAAATGGGCAAAGCAAAGTGTAAACCCATCAAGGAATGCTATAAATAGGAGTGTGTTTCCTGGTTGTTGGCAAGACTTGGAGAGGGGTTTTAGGGCTTTTGCTTTGTGCTTTAGTGGTGGAGAGAGAGGGTGTGTAAGAGTTAGGGTTTTATTTGTGTCTCTCCATGGTTGTATGAGATAGGGTTGTGTTCTTGTTCTCCTAAGCATGCATGGAGACTTGTTAGTGGGAGATTGAGAGAGATGAGCTGAACAACTATGTAATCATTTCTCTTATTTAATCTTGTATGTCTCCGTATCGTGTTTATGATATCTTATAGTTGAGCGTTTTGTTCTTGTGTTCTTGTCTTTCAATATGATCTTGATTTAGTTTTGAGTTGGCTTTTGGAAGCGTTAGTCTTTGGTCAGTCTTCTTGTATGAAGTTTCTTGGCTGCAGAGTCTTTTGGATCTCTGTTCACTTGTTTTATTTTCGGCCAGCATGGTTGTGGTGTGCGGCCAACATGCATGCATGTATTAATTCCTTGCCCAAGATGTTTGCTCTCTCTCGGATGGCAGATTGATTAGCTTTAATTAATCTAGCACATGAGATTGATTCGGCCAGCAAGTATTTCTTTTAGTTGGTCTCCTTCTCCCGTACCTTGGCAAAGATAATCCCATCTTTTTATCTCTCGGACAGCATCTATTGCTCCCTCTCTTCTTTGGCCGAATGGTACAAGGAAACTTCTTTTTGCTGTTTTTTTTATCAGTTTGGACCGCAGCTTTTGTCCCCCCCTGTTTTGCTATTTTTTGAACAGTTTGGACAGCAGCTTTGTCCCTCTTTTCTGCTGTTTTTAATCTGTTCGGCCAGCAGTATGCTTGCTGCAGTTTGCACCTCTCGGCAGTGAAGTTTTGTGTTTTAGCAGCTCCCTTTTTGCTTGCAATTTATAGTTTTTGCTTAGGCTCTTCTCTCCTGGTAGTTTAAGCAACAAATTGATTTCCTGTTCATAGCTTGTATAGCTATTGGAAAGGAAACAAAAGTGAATACGTTGCGGGGATAATTTTTAAATCGACATTCACCCCCCTGTCGCCATTTCGGTCCTATATTAAGAAGTGGCAAGAAACACATTCAATCATTGTTGACACCGAGAGCATTACCACCATATCTAGAGATGAAGACAAGCAGAAGCTTTTAATTTATTACTTGGTCAAACTGGCTATATGGATCACCTTCTACAATTGATATGGCTCTAATACCATCTTTATCGGGATCCAAATACTCTAGTCCAGGATTACATTAATGCACACAGTAACAACATAGATTAAATATAACTATATGCATAAACTAAATAAGTATTTTATTAATAATACCTTATGATTCAGAATTTACACAATTGTCACTCAAGGGCGCAACTATAATAAATAAACTGTAGCAAAAACTTTAGAGGAAACTCCAATGTATAGCCTAAGCCATATGCACACAAGCAATCGACTGGGATAATGACGTCGAAGAGTTGATCGTAAATGACATCTTTGTCTTTTAGTAACTAAGCAACATTGTGTAATAGCAGGAATAACTACATGAAGTACTCAGCAAGTTGTGCATGCATAATGCAATTATAGATGACTTCTTACAAAAGAAGGTTATTGTGGCTTATTTTATAGAAAGCGGTAATTTGAATTTAATTACAATAAGTAGATTAAAAGCTAATAAATAATTTTCAAACCGATGATATATACAATGAATAGATCGACAATCCATCACCCTACACCAACTACAACATCATCAAACCAATGGGCTCACCAGTATTAGCTTTAGATGTCAAACTTACCAGTGAACTCCTCGTTCAATTTTCCAACCAAACCACATTTTTGTGAAAATCTATCCCTTGTGTGAAATCCCTAAGTATTATCCATAACCAGGAACACGGCTATTCAAATAGTTTTATACTTTGTAGAGGTTGTACAGCTTTACCTATAAAATAATCGCACCCCCTTATTACACGATCACTCAAAACCAGTTTTGTTTACCCAAGACCAATGACAAATGACATTCGTGTCATGGTATGATAAATTTCACAACAGTGGCAACCCATTACGATTCCATATCTCATTTAAGTCAAGATTAATATATCTGATCATGTGAGTATGAGCCTAAGGTACTACAAAGTATGACTAAACATGACTACAACATCCCACGTTAGTCCTATAATTATGTCTAACTAGTAATAACCCAAGCTAGGGTGACAATAGATACCACTACTACAGAAAAGGTCATCACAGACGGTTCAAAAACGTCATCACAGACGGTTTTGTGAACCGTCTGAAATTATGGGTCAGTGATAATACGAGGTCATCACAGATGGTTTTCAAACCGTCTGTGATGCAAATATCACAGACGGTTTTATAACAAAAACCGTCTGTGATAGTTATAATCACAGACGGTTTTTAGTTAAAAACCGTCTGTGATATATAGTTATCACAGACGGTTTTTAGTTAAAAACCGTCTGTGATATATAATTATCACAGACGGTTTTTAGTTAAGAACCGTCTGTGATATGTATAAATCACAGACGGTTTTTAACTAAAAACCGTCTGTGATATTGCCTTCTACTCCTAAACATATTTCTGTTTATTGGCTAGCCTCGGGAAATGCTAGACATACCCTTTGAAACAAGCAGATCAATATGTACATGTATATATCCAATTCATATCTCAATTCATTTCACAAACATAAAACATCCATTTTTATTAATATTAGAGCCTACCATTACAATATTCCAAAACAACGAGCAGATTACACAATAAGAACAACGAGCATATTACACAACAAGAACAACAAGAACAACGAGCAGGTTACACAACAAGCAAAGATCCTCTATGCCTTTGACGCCCACCATCCTTCTCGCCCCTGATGCAACGCATGAGCTGGATGTCTTTGACGTCCACTATCATCGCCGTAGACTTGTGCGTCGTCTGCATGGATGTGGACAGCAAGGAGGAGGACAGCAAGGAGGAGGAGAACAGCAAGGAGGAGGAGAACAGCAAGGAAGAGGACAACAAGGAAGAATAGACCAGCAAAGAGGCTGAGTTTGGATTATATTTATAGGGGAGGGAGAGGGAGGGAGAGGCAGGAGTTCGAAATTTTTTGGCGCCGAGACAGAGAGGTAGAGCTACGATCCGTGGGGTGAGGTGCAGGATCGACTGGCCCAGCTGTCAGATTATTATAGACGGTTCTACATATAGAACCGTCTGTGATGAATGAATATCACAGACGGTTCTACATATAGAACCGTCTGTGAATTAGAGCACACAATTTTATATACCGATGTAATACAAACAACTAGTATGAAAAGATAAAATAGCAATGTTCTATATGACTTATATATACTCATTTGAAAGGTTTCAACGAGATCTACAACTTTGCAGTTAAAGAAAAATCCAAATTCCGAAAATAAGACCAAGAAAAAGGGCAAAAACAGAAACAAAAAACTTGCGACGCAGGTTTAGGTCCAAAGATGGCCGATTTTCGGGGTCTTGGAGGGCGACTGGCACAAGCCGGTCGTTTTTTTTGGATCGGGCTCGTCGTTAGCTTTCCAACGAGTATAAGAACGTCGAAAACGGACACCGTATGCAAAAGTTATGCCCGTTTTACTGAAAGTGTCTCAAAACTGAACCATACTCGGACTTAAGCGGGAAAATATGAAATTTTGAGGGATTGCAAGGCGGGAAACGTATCACAGACGGTTTTTATTATAAAACCGTCTGTGATACTATAATATCACAGACGGTTTTATAATAAAAACCGTCTGTGATATTCCAGATTATCACAGACGGTTTTATAACAAAAACCGTCTGTGATATTGGAATATCACAGACGGTTTTTGTTATAAAACCGTCTGTGATAATCTGGAATATCACAGACGGTTTTTATTATAAAACCGTCTGTGATATTATAATATCACAGACGGTTCAGCGGTAAGAACCGTCTGTGATACTCCTTTTTCCCGCCACAAATACCACAGACGGCCTCCAAATTAAAACCGTCTGTAATAGTGTAAATCACAGACGGTTTCACAAAACCGTCTGTGATTTGGCGTCTACTATTAGGCCTTTTGTAGTAGTGTACATAGCATACAAACAATCAAGGTGGATATATGAACAACTACCTATTCAACTACTCCCACGAATAGTTGATTTAAAAGTAGCATGTGGGTTTAGTTGAACACAAAGTAAATTTTGAAACAATAGATACGACATGATCAAAGAACACAACTTGCCTTACTTGTACGCAATTTCTCATTGATCTTCATTTTATTTATCATCAGCTCCTCAATACTTGTCGGACCCATATTTTACAATCCGGAATCCTCTGTGATTTACTGCACTATTCCCTGGATCAATAGATAGTGCTCACAGATATAGTACTGAACATCAAAATACATATTATGCAGAAGCGTAAATCTAATAGTAAACTTACTCATGGGCCGATTAGGCCGAAATCAATAAATTGCAGTAGCAGAAATGAAGCATATAGGTGGGACCCTCAGGACATGCCCACAAGCATACTAGGTTCACGGCCTAGTCCTTGACATCTTCATCTTCTTCGCCATCATGACCAAGAATGTTGCTGAAGCATAGCAATCAGACACTTGATTCTAGATTAATTGTGAGAGCGAGGGTGAGCACAAACCACCGTGCTCCACGAGCCAATACGCAGGATACAAATAGATAATATGCATGGCTTATCAAGAGAAGGTTCGGACTATTTTATTTGCCATAAATTGCATTTAAAACATGATACATAGAAATCTCATGAGACCTAGCAGTTTGAACTAAAACATAATGTGTGAAAGAATGCAATAGTAATAACAATCCAAATTCCATCCACCGTTACATGGCCTCTGCACCATATGCTAACTTTCAGCATTATAACCGCTTACCATATCATTAGGACGGCACCCAGGGCAACACAATTCAGAGCTTTTCACTGCCCTTCACTTTTCCAATTCCACCCACAAAGTTTTTGAAATAGAACTATATCTGGTTAAGTTCCCATGTCCGCCCTTGATCGTGGGCATGGCTATTCGAATAGTTTTGACTCTGCAGAGTTTGTACACTTTACCAACAAGAGATGACCCACTCGTTGCCCCACACGATTCCTTAATCATGTGGTTGAGTAGACCATCACAGTAACTTTTCAAAATATCCAGCCCCTTTTGTCATCTCGCCCTGTGGGCTGCTCCCACTTGCGACGGGTCCCATACATTACACGGGATGTAACCACGTCTACTAGCGCATTCGGGCTCCACTCCCCACAACGCTAGCACGGCTGGAAACTTCACCCTCCACTCGGTGTCCCTTTAGGCCTCCCCCTTGCCCTTTCAATATCCACTCCTATCCACTACCGGTGAGATGAGTCCGGAGGTTCGATAGATTTATTTGGCCAAGTTGTAATTTGCAGACTTGTGGTTGTACTATTTTAGATAGGAGATCATGACAAAATTCAGTTCTTAGTGGTATCTGGACGGTTTTACCACATTCCACATACCGTGCTTCTACCGCACCACACATCAGCCACTGTACCATCTGCCCAGATATTTAAGCAAGTTGGGGGTTTTTGGAGCATAAAATAACCATATCAAAATATACTAGTCATTTTCACCACGACTTCCCAAATCAGTTTATCATGATTAAAAGTGATGCTTGGGGCATTTTGGCGTCCCCGAGTATCTAAGCAGCGTAAGCATGGCGTATAATTAAGGACTTATTTTCGAAAGCTAACCATTATGATTTTCACTAAGGTGACAAGGCTCACATATTCAAATATTCCAAAAGAGGTGTAATATTAATCAAGTTGAATAATGGGGATATAACTAGAATCTTAAATCAATCATATATTTGCATATAAAATAACAGCATGCAATTTGATAATTTAAACAAAAGTAATTTGCAGAAAATGTAGGTTCAACATGATCAAAGTATTGACTCGCCTTGGTCACAGGTGTCTTGGTCTTTATCGTCGAGGTTTGCTTCGGCTTCGACTTCTACCTCCTGGGCCTCATAGGCTATTTTTCCGACGCGCGAAAATTTGGATAAAAATTAGCAAACCAAACAAAACCTCACAAAAATTCAAATGAGCTTCAAAAATTCTGGTTTCAGTACCATTGGATAGAGGTTTAATTTAGATGAATTTAGAAATTTGTTTTACTCAATTTGGAGTTAAAATAAATAAGTTATGCCCTTTTAAAGTTCTCAGTTTAATTAAATCCCAAAAATAAATAAAACCTGATAGGTGGGACCCACAGCCGATTTTAAAATTTTTCTTTTAATTTTATTTCTTTTCCTCTATGTCTATGACAGGTGGGGCTAGTTTGGTTTTAATTAAAAGGGGTATGGCCCACATGTCAGTGAAAGAATTGAATTAATTAACTGGTATTAATCATTAATTGCTGTCATTAACACTAACCTAACCGTTTTAACTGCTAACCGTGTCCTAACCAGCGCTACAGTATCGTCTTCCTCTGGCTGAGGAACGGCAGGCTCACCGCCGGCGGAAGCAGTGGCGGCTGGACGTGGGCACCTGCAAAATGCGTTGCTCATGCCTGCGTCTACCCCTAGCCGGGGTCTCGCTGACCAATTTGCCCGGAGTGGCCGTCGGCGGTGGCCATGGTGACGGCGGAACATGGAGGAGTTGGCTAGGGCGATTTAAGGCATTAGAATCCAATTAAACTCTATGGGAGCATCTACTCATGAGCAGAAAGATACCTTGGGGGTCAGGCAGCTCGGGGAGGTCGGTGGTGAGCTGGTGGCGTGCGATGGCAATGGCGGAAAGGGGAAAGCATCAGCGACGATGCACAAATGAAGAGGAGGTCGGGCTTTGGCCGGAAGGTCATCGGGAGGTCCTGAGGAAGCTTCAACTGGCGGCAATTAGAATGGTGTGGCTTCAATCGGCCGGATTGAGCTCAGCCGGTGTTGGGGAAGAGGAGGTCGCCAGTGAGCAGGGAGGGCATGGGAAGCCAATTGCTTGCAAGGGGAGGGAGAGTGGAGGACCATGGTGGCTTCAGCGGCCTTTATAGGCGACGGGGGTGTGCTGGCGTCGAGGGGTGTCTGCAGTGGCCGTGCGGTCGCATCGGGGGCAGGCGACGGAGTCAGGGCAGTGGCTGTGATGGGATTTCAGGGGAGATTCAAGTGTGACAATACAGTGCAGAGCTGCAGCTTTGCGTCGCGCATATGAGCAGACACGACAGGGCAGCGTAACACAGCGGGTGGTGGCGTTGCATTGTGCGCGGTGGCGTGAAACTGTGGGCGGCGACAGTTTCTATGGGTGCGCCGGCCGAGGTGATGTGACGGCACAGAGAAGCTGTGGGCAAACTGTGAAGACCGTTGGTGATAGCGGTGGCCAGTGGAGCCGGCAGGGGCGTAGCGAGCAGAGACGCATGGCGACGGCAAGGCTCTGGCCTTGTCGAAGCAGAAGAAAGGAGGAGGGAGGAAGAGATGGGCTAGGCTGCTTCGGTCAGCCAAATGCAATTTTTATGTTTATTTATTTACATGTGTGTATGCAGTCCTTATTGCTATATATTTATGTTTTCATATTTTGTTGAATTTTACCCCTTTATTGCTAGCCTCTCTTTTTATTTTTATGCATTAGTCCATTTTAGTAGGGGACTTACTTATACATGTGTGTGTATGTATATATGTAATCGCATCTATATACACATTTCTTTCACTCACTTTGGTTTATTCCTATTATTATTATGACTAAGCCCTAAATTAAATTTTAAATTTTTGGGTTCAAGTGGAACTCCCCCATTTTGATGGATCATCTTTTCAGATTTCATTTTTAAAACCTAATTTCTATCATTTTCATAATTCCTTCATAATTTATTATTTGTTTAATTCTTCATGAATTTTTCTTCAATTATTGGAACCTTAACCTAAATTTAAAGAAACACCATAAAATTCCAAATTTCAAGAAAATACATTCCCAAATAATTCAAGAGCTTCACATTTTCAAAATTTCAAATTTTTGGGATGTTACAATACTCAGATACTTTATATTTAGATCCCTGGTTTTTAGTTCCTTTGGATGATTCTTGATGATCGACTTCTAAACGTGAGAAAACAACATATGCAAACAAATTCAAAAGGACAATTCAAATAAACATCAAACTGGGAAAAAATAAAGGTACAAGAAGGTAGGGCTTGATTTTAGATGAATTTAGGAAGAAGGACGAGGTCAATTGGAACTTGTTTAAAGAAGAACGGGCTTCCAAAAGTTTTGCCGGAAGGGAAAATTGGGAAAAGGACAATGCAGAAATAGAAAGGATGATAAGTGGTGTCCACTAAATTTTGATATTTTCAGAATTTAAAAGAAATTCAAAAAGGCTTGGTGATACTGATGTGTGGGCCACTAGTCTATGGACCAGAGTTGGTTGGGTCCATGGTAGACTGAATTCAGGTGCATAGGACAACTGATATGTGAGTCCCACATGTCATTGACATAGATTTGGATCTAGGTTTTTAGGAGAGGTGGCTGATGTGTGGGACCTATGGGTTGCACAGGGGTTTGGGCTCAATCCCGATGGGCGACGGCTTCTCTAGCAAGGGTTCCGGTGAGCTAGGCATGGTAGCTTGGACACCAACATCGGCGAGATTCAACAATGTGGGTGTCTCCAATGCAACGTAGGACCAACAGATCGAAGGTGGTGATGTTGGCACTGGCATGGTGCCCTGGGAGACAACGGCTGCATTGGTGGAAATTGACTAGGAAGGGATGGCGAGCACAATGATGCAATAGTGATGGAAAAGGTCAACAATGATGACCGATGGTGAAGAAGAATGCGACGATGATAGATCAACTCTAGTGGAGTTGACGCTATATCAATGCTCCAGCAAAGGCAAGGAAAGCATAGGATGGAACACAGCCTACAACACTATCAGGTAGACGGGGACGAGGGAAGCTCACCAGTGGTTGCGAATTTTGAAGGCAACGGTGCATTGCCAGAATTGAAGAAGGGTCCGATCTTTAAGCACAGTGATGGAAAAGCACAATCGACATAAGGGATGGATGATCGAGATGCAAAACATGTTCTAACATGAGCAGAACCAAGGTGGACTCATTGATTCAATGGGGAACATGGAGGCAAAGCTTTGGAGCAACAAAGCATGGCTAGAGATAGGGAAGAACATCTCGATGGTGGAAAATAGCAGCTTCTTTGGTGATGAAGGTTAGGGTACCGGATGTGGTGGAAGAAGGGACATGCAATGTGAGGGGTGGCGATGTTATTTATGGGTGATGGTGACTTGCGGATCACAGAAGCCAAGGGTGACACGGACACCAAGGCATGGCAATGGAGAACTCTACGGTGACTGCGCATCTGGGTCGAGCGTGCGGTGTGGATGTTAGGTGGGCCCAAGCAATAGAGGCACTGAAAGGAGCACTACTACAAAACAGGCTATACTAGATGACTACATCACAGACGGTTTATACTGGGAACCATCTGTGTGACTTTCACATACGGTTCTTAACACAAACCGCATGTGATAGTCTACACAACACAGAACCGTCTGTGTTGTGTAGACTATCACAGGCGGTTCTTGTTAAGAACCGTCTGTGAATGTTCACAGACGGTTTTTTAACAAGAACCGTCTATGATGTCCCGTTTGAACCGACTGTCTGTGATATTCTGTACATGATCAGAGGTTAATATATAAGTACACATTGCTTCTAATAACTTAACTACAGAACTACTGCGACAAGAGATCACAAATTAAAGGCAAATTTATTAATTTCAATTCGATGCAAATTTATTACAAAAGTCGCACAGATAAAGAGTTTTCGAGATTGTAATCTTCTGGGCTTCGTACGCTTTTTCTTCGACTTTGGGACTTGGGGGATCAGCCGCTGAGTTCTCTAATGCCATTAAGATTGTCCTTGTCCTCAGCACTTCCTCCTCCAGCCTGGGCAAATGATCAGTAGCATAGCCCATAATCTCGTAGAGGATAGCATTATAAGATTCCTCAGAATCTGCCGTTTCTGCTTGATCGGCAATGCTATCCATCAGTCTCTCCAATGCCTATAGAGCTTCTTCCGCTTTGTGCACATTGTGAAGAAGAACCAGGGTGAGGGCTGTTTCCCTTCCTTGAGCGGCAGCGAGACGCCTCCGTCGACGGCGGATGATCAGGTTGAGCTGACGGATGAAGAAAGTCGAGGAAGGAGAGCAGGGCGTGTGCGGAGAAGCTGCTCCAGATGTAAATTGCTGGCCGCCTGTGTAAGGTTCCGGCCGAACAACTCTTGATGAACAGATGAGAGGAAGGAGATGATCACAAGAATAGTAGAAGCCGCCATATTGTACGTACGTAGAAGAGACCTAGATTAGGCGCGCATATTTAACCTTTAGCACAGACGGTTCGTATACCAAACATTAATGATATAGACGCTTTGTATAACGATCGAGATATGTTAGACGATCGAAACACGAGAGATACGTTCTGACTTTGCATTATCACAGACGGTTCACATACCAAACATTAATGATATATATAAATGCTTCGTATAACGATCGAGATACGTTAGACGAAACACGAGTGATATATATACGTTCTGACTTTGCATTATCACAGACAGTTCTAGAAACTAGAACCGTCTGTGATAATAATGATATCACAGACAGTTCTAAACTAGAACCGTTTGTGATAATTTGACCGCTGGGTCCGTTGATCCTCCTCAACCCAATCCTAGCCAATAGAAATCTACCAATCCTCACCCTACGGATCGTAACTCCGCCTCTCCGTCCCCGCGCCAAAAAATTTCGCACTCCCTCCCCTATAAATAATCACCAGAACCCAGCCTCCTTTCTGTTCTCCTCCTCTTTGCTGTTTTCCTCCTCCTTGCTGTTCTCCTCTTCTATTCTCCTCCTCCATGTTGTTCTCCTCTTTGCTATTCTCCTCCTTAACCCATACCATAATAGCCCCACGAAGCAGACGATGCACAAGGCAGCGCTCAATCAACCCCGACGATGGTGGCCGGGCGTCAAAGACATCTAGCTCGTGCACTGCATCAAGGGCGAGAAGGCCTAGGCATAGATGATCTTTGCTTTTCTCTGTTCTTGTTGTGTTAGCTAGATGGGCAATCTGTTTGTTGTTTTAAGATATTGTAATGGCAGGCTCTAATCTTAATAAAAATAAAATGTATACTGTGTTTCATACTATATTTGCTTGTTTTCATTTCAATTAATTGATTTGCGAAATGAATGTTTTATGTTTGCGAACTGAATTGAGATGTGAATTGGATGTATACATGTACATGTTTATCTGCTTGTTTTAGAAGGCATGGCTAGCATTTCCTGAGGCTAGCAAATAAACAGAAATAGATTTAGGGGTAGAAAAGAATATCACAGACGGTTTGTAACTAAAAACCTTCTGTGATAGCTGATAATCACAGACGGTTTTTCACTAAAAACCGTCTGTGACAGGTGATAATCATAGACGGTTTTTAGTGAAAAACCGTCTGTGATATTTACACCATAGACTGTTCGAAAACTGTCTGTGATAACCTTCGATTATCACTGACCCATAAATTCAGACGGTTCAGAAAACCGTATGTAATACGGTTTTCTGTAGTAGTGGAGGCAGCAGCTAGGCCGAGTGGGGCGAGGCCCAATTGGATTAGGTTTTTGAAGAGGTGGGCTCATTGAAGAGAGATGGGGCCAAGGTCCACTTGGGTGGAGGGGGAGAAAAGGGGAACTAGCCAAAGAAAAAGGAGAGAGAAGAAGTGGGCCAAGCCAATTCGACCCACAGAAGAAAAGGGATTAAGAATTGATTTTTGAATTATACAAAGAGTTGGGAATTCGAATAAGAAAAACTATGGAACGGTATACCATTCCTTGCCTTTCCAATGATATAGTTACTATTCGATCCAATGCATCCATCGGCTATGCATTCAACTCATCCGTCATGGCTGAAGAAGGGGTTGAGGTGGCACGGTTGCGACCTAAGGAGTTGAGGCACCACCCAGAACAATGGGTTCATCATGCCACCTAGATGTAGAAGGAGGCCGAGGAGGCAGTGGTCCAGTGGTGGGTGGTAGCGGAGGACGTTGGGCAGCAGTGGAGGAAGGCACAACGAGGCAACAACACATTGAATATTAGGTTAGACAAGATTGTGGTGGGGAGGGGTGACGGCGAGGCAACGAGGTCACCACTGGTGGTGGAGGAGGGGGAGGGGGAGGAGCATTGCGGAGCTGCAACCAGCGTCGGAGAAGGGGGAGGAAGTTGGGGCCTGCGAAGAAGAGAGAGGAAAGGGAGGGGAGCGATGGGGAGGGGATGGAGAGCAGCGGGGAAGGGGAGCGACATAGAGGGGGCCAGGGCGGCTGCACAAGCGAGAGAGGATGAAGGGAGATGTGGTTGGTTCAATATGATCAGATGGCTAGTTCCCATCTCATCTATTGGGATCCAAATGGGATACTATCCCATAGTAGCATTCAATTGAAATAAATCGAATTAAATACTAAACAAACTAAGAAAATTCCAACAACTTTCACATGTACATATTTTAATATGCAAAACCAAAATAAAATACTTTTAGCCCAGTATTAATGTTTGATTAATTAGATTAAATCTTTTTAATTTCTAAAAAATTCATTTAAGATTTAGCTAATTTGAGAAAAACCAAGGTAATTATTTTAATTTAGAAAATTAGGGCATTACACTATCCCTATCCACCAGTCACATGGCATGCACCTTGTGCATTTACCGGTGCCCAACCATCCCTTGCCTTGCCAAACCCTAGTTAGCCCAACCCTCCCTACCCTAGTCCAAGCCTTAGATAGTCCAACTAGGACCCTTCCTTAGTCGAGCCTGTCAGCCCTACCCGCATAGAACCATTAGCTTCAACCTAGCCCTTCTCCAACTTGTGTTTTTCCTTTTCAAAATCACCTCTTTCTTTTATGGATTTTCTTCCCCACCCAAACCCTCTCCGACCTCCAGTCTACCACCTTCATGTGAGTAGCTTTCAAAAGCCGCAATAGTCAACCTTGAGCACTTTAGCACATCATCCTCAAACCATACGAGTTTTTGTGTATCAATTTTGAATCACTTTAAATCTAGTATCGAGAGATTAAGCGTGGTGCTTACACTATGTTAATAGACACAAGAAAATTCTTGCATGCTTTTTATCTGTATTTTTCTTCATGTTTAGTGTAAGAATTGTACACTCCTTCACTTAGTTATTCAAAGTAAGCTCGGTGCTTAAGTTGATTAACAGAATTATAGAGATAACTTGTTTACACCTGTGTTCTTGTTTGATTTTGCTTCTATTTATGTTTCCATCTAGGACTGTAACCGTGTGCTAACATATCATCAAAGGCTTCTTGAGATGTGATCCACGAACCGCCAGGTAGGTACATCTTTGTTGTGCGGGTTCACTTTTATGTGCTTTGACGCTACATCAATGAAATGGTTTGATGAATACCATTTTCATGTGCTTTTACGCTACATCAACAAAATGGTTTGATGAATACCGACAAATGATAGATGACCACTGACGTTAGAGGAGAATGACAACAAGCAGTCGTGCTACATTTTTCATCAACCTGTTCAGTTTGATCGGGGGTGCATTGTGAGCTTTCAACTCCCATCCCCTTTTTAGAGTATTTACTATTTCATGCTTGATGTTTTTGCTTGCTGCTAGTGCCTGTCATGTGGTTTGTTTGCTTGAAACAAATAGTGGTGATTTGCTAACCTAGCTAAGGTTAACTTGTAACTAACATATATAATAAAAAATCATGACGAAAATTTTTGCAGGAAATGATGATACGTGGCCTAAGTTTTATGCATAACCTTGTTACTTTGCAAGAATGATTAATATATGTTAGCATGTTACAACACTGATCTTAGGTCACTAGTGGCGGGTTGACTACTGATAGATGAAACCCATACTCATAGCTATTATCTAGTTAGTTCTAACACTGCAAGTGATCTCATATTGGTGAACTTTTAGTAGCTTGGGAACCTTGTTGAATTTCTAGAAATATATAGGACAATATCGTCATTATTTGGTGATCTTGATAGTAAGAGCCCTTTTGATGATCCTTCCTACCACAGCCAAAATTTAGATGTAGGGCATTTGTAACCTCCACCTAAAGCCATCTGTTGATTTGGTGAGCATTGTCAAGTTTGAATCCACCTAAAAGTATGAAGTCTTAGAAGCTGGCCATTTTCTTTTACGTACCCCTTTTGATTGCTAGCCACTTCATACCTAGCACTGCCGATTCTATCCTAGAGTTTGAGTAAACTTTGTTGAATATTCCCCCATGAAACCCAATCATCTTGCATGTGCTATCCTACCTACCTATTGATGGAATTGAAATATAGCCATTGCACTATTTTTGAGCATTCAAGCCAGTTATCTTCAGCAATTAAATTCTTCTGCACCAAATTTTGTTGGAAATTAAAAGGTGAAAAATAGTGGATTGTTCCCAAAGGCTCTTCCTACTTCTAAAAAAATAAACAAAAAGAGGGAAGAGGAGCTAAGGGAACATGAATACTAAGTACCCTTTTTTATTAGTGAGCACGCAAAGGAAACAAATACTTCATTTGGCTGATAGTGCTCATGGTTAATTATCTTCGAAAGTGCATTCATCTGGTTTGAAACTATGTCTTCCCCCTTGTGCAATCCAATAATAGGGACTTCATTTGTGCTCTAGTATCACTCTTTGCCACTTGCACAAGTGAACATTCTAAAGCATGTGTTCCTGTCTCCCCCGTCCTTGATTGTCAACATTATGATCCAATGGCCTTTTTATAAGACCTTTGAAAACTCAACATGAATCCTTAATTGACTTTTCAATATCTAGATTTTCATATGTGCAGCCCACTTGATTATTCCTACCGAGCTCCACATACAAACATTTTGTAGAAGTAGGTTTATCTTGCCTTTGGCCTGTGAGGATTGCGTGAGAGCTCGAGTGTTCTTTTTGGATTCTAAGGAAGGGTGACTGCTAGAGGGAGATCTGAATTTTGAGGAGTATTTTCATGAAAGCTTCACTGATAAAATGCTTGGGTCTGCAATGAGGAAATCATGATGGGTGATTTGCATCGCTAGGATGTTAGTTTTAATTTGTGGTTTGGACAGGGTAACAGTTTGTGGGTAGCATCCAATTAGTGTCTTGGCTGTCTTTGATCCAATGTAAATTTGTGTCAAGGTTATGTTATTCATATCTTTGCAATTGGAAATTGGTAATGCTAACACTTGCAAGACAATGGCATGATTGCAACACTGATCCCACCGACGAGGTCATCGACATTGCTCAGAGATGAGCAAAAGTTTTAAGTGTGGGGGAGGGGGAGGTAAGTCAGGTTGCAATCCTACCTTGTTTAATTTCCAAATTCGTGCAATTTTGATCAAATTTAAAAATGTGGGGAAAATTCTTTTGAAAGATTTACTAGACGACAAGCAAAGGTTTAAGTGTGGGGGAGTTGTTGGTTCTCATTTGTTCATGTTTCTCAGACCAATATTACTCATTATTCATGATAGTTATGCATAAATGTGCCACTTGGCAACTAACCCTTCCAAAAACCAAAGTTATCTCATCATTTCATGTGTTTTGTAGAAAGAGATGAAAATCATGCAAAAATACTTAGAATCAAACTTTGAAAATTATGGAGAGATTCTCTAGAACAATTGCACCTAGGCCCACTAGTCATGTGCTGGTGTAACCAGGGGCGTCCACAGGCGCCAACCCTCGGCTGTCCTAGACTGTAACTCCACTCTCTAATCATCTAGAAGCTTCCCACTGAATCCCTCTTACCATAATTGGAAATACTTGATCAACAAGAAAGCAAAAGTAAGAGAAAAGAAAATTGAGGAGAATCCAAATTTAGCATGTCATCAAATATGGGAAGTTATATCCTTCATTTTGCAATGAAATTTCAAAGATGAAAACTTCAAATGAAATATCTAATAACTACAAGTTGAAGATCTCATTGAGTAGTCCAATTTAGAATCCTCACAGACCTAATTTTGAGTTCTGACATGAAAATTATTGGCCCTACAAGGCAAACTGTACAAAGGGAGATAGAATTGACATCCAAGGAATTTTTGGAAACCAAGATGACCTTTTCAGAGAAGTTCCACAACTAGAAAGTTGAGTATATGTTATTAATCTAAATTTAAAATAAAAAAATCACTCAATTATGAGTTCGGGAGAGAAAATTATGGCCTCCAGAAGGTTTAGCATACATAAGAAAAAGGAAACTTAGTAGCAAACTGACTTAGGAAGCAAAGAGGAGTCAGAGACCGAGACAGAGCCAACACTAGTTGACACCATGCCACAGCGCACATTGGCGCCCCACCATGGTGCCACCCCCTATAAAATCCAACGACACTCCCTCGGTTCAAGCAATCAAGTTCTAATGTTTCCCTTGGGTTTCAATGATGTTTTGCTGACATTTCGACTTCCAAAGCCTTCATGGTCTAGTTGCTTAGGTTGGATTAGCCTAGTTCTAGTTCCAGCAAAATTAGCATCTCTAGTTGGGATTAGATCATATAATTACCGACTAGAAGGCCAACTAATTAGCCAAGATCCGAGGAGACTTTGTCTAATTCATAGAAGATGTATCTAATCTTTCTTGTCTAGTTGAATCTTTCTACTATGTTTGCATCTCCCTCTCGATTGTTGTTCGGCCAATGCTTTCATCGTCAATCTATTCACGTGATATATTTTTTAGCTAATCTTTCTCTAATCATGGTGATTAGGATATTGTAACACCCTCAAATTTGAGTTTGGTTTTAATTTGTAAAATTTAGTAGAAATTTCTAAACTTGCCTTCCTTTGTTCAATTTGTAAAGATTCTTGAAGTTTTGTCAACCAACATGTGAGTTCAAAATCAGAAATTTGAATTATGTCTCATGGTGTTCTTTGAAATGGAATTTAAAAGCATATTTGTTTGCCTTCCCTCGACTTTGGCCAAATTCGACTGAGCCAACCTGCTCCCTTCCCTCCTATCCCTCCCACCCGAGGTCCAACCTTTCGAGCCAACCCGCTTCACCCTCTTCCTTCTCGGCCCAACTCCGCATGGTAGATAGCTCAGGTCATCGCCAACTGGCTTCACCTCTCTCACACTTACTAGAAAGTGGGCCTTTGGCCCCACCTATCAGCAGGGGCATGGGGAAAGCACTGTGCTTCTTCCCTACGCCACTGAGCGCCTCTTTGTCTCGGCGCTCGTTGAGGCTTCGCTCAAAATTTTTAACACGCTATGTCCCAGTAGACCTCGAGCGCAACACAGCTACACCATCATCACATCGCGGACGCGCTCACCGAGTGTAAGGTCGATGAGGCCGACTACAAAGGGGTGAATAGATGCTTTTTAAAATTCTCTTTAGCTAAAACTGAGTTTATATGCGAAAGCCTAAATCAAATCGATTTTGCACAATTGAGGCCTAAATCAACTAAGTACACCTAAATACAACAACACTTTAAGTCTATATCAAGGTTTACAATCTTAGGGTGACAAATAATCAATTCAATTTCTATGAATATAACTTGCAAGTGCGTAAATTGAGCACTAGAAGGCAAACAACAAGTAACACAGTTTCTTTTTACCGTGGTGTTCGAAGACTTACCAGTTTCTCCTAGTCTGTATTGTGGTAAGCCCAAACAAATGGAACTAGCTCCACGAATTTAGGCAATCACCTCAATTTCAGTAGTGGTATCACTTTCCTTCTTCGGGTAGGTGAGCTCCAACCTTCACAACACGATCAGTAAATAGTGTCATTTTTATTATTCCTAGACTGATTTTATTGTAGCGGTATGATCGCTACTGCTCACTGGTCTTATCGTTGCTGTTTATTTGGTCTGACAGGCTAGGCACGACGAGAGTTATTTTTTCAGTTTTTTTGCTTCGCTTTTTTCATGTGGTGATTGGTCTCTGATCTTCATAGCTTCTCATAGCTATTTGAGTGAAGTTCGATAAATACTTGGGTGAAAATTTGAATGCACTATTCACCCTCTTCCTGTTGCCAAACCGGTCCTACAGTAGCCCATCGAATATATTGCAAGCTCTGGGAATTGAAGCCGCTAGAAAAGCTATACCACATGTACCTTTGTTTCCTGTGGCATTTAGCTTTCCCTTCTTCTCTTCTATTTGTTCCAGAGAAAATGAATAGGAGAAATCGTCTAAAATCTGAATCCTCTGCAATTTGGAGGCCGTTAGAAAGTAGTAGCTAACGATGCTTTGTTGCTCTTAACTTAGGCACTATGCAGAGTTGAGCGAGGCTGGCCCTTCTCTCACAGTAAAAAAAATTTATACCCAAAATGTAAAGTTAGGCCATATTAATTTTATTGCAATGTATAGTTTGGATATATGAAAATAATATGAGTAAATTTATCAATAAAAATAATTTCATGATATTACACTTTCATAAATTTTTTGAATACTTATGGTAATAAAATTTATTGATGAAAGTGGCCTAAATGGTTTAGATTTAGGCTTAGATCATGGATGTGCTAAAAAATGGTAAGTAGATCAAGTGTCATTAACAGGATAATCGATGTGTGTGCTTTGAAAACCCAGTGTGGTGTTGGGTTAATGGGTTAGTCCATGTGAGAGCGAATGAAATCTAACTAGATGTGTTGGTTAGGGTTTCTCTTGTGAGTCTCCATATATAACGAGGGAGGGAGGTGGCTTAAGGTAAGCTTTGAGATAATTTAGGCCAAGCCATTGAGAGTGAGTTAGCGTTTTTGGAGAAAACCTTGTGGAAGATGTGAGAGGCTCTTGTGGCTGAACTTTTTGTCATCCTTAGACTTTGTGCATGGCTAGGGAGTGGCTATAAATATTCATCTTCAAGATCAATAAAGATAAAACTTTATATAAGTCTTTCTCCTCTTTGCTGAAGTGATAAAATCTTGATTTGGCTTGGGTTTTGGTGTTTCTCTTCCCCCTCTTGATCTTATTGTGTCCCAAGGATATATAAGTAATAAAGATATTTCTTAGAGACCATATCTCATTTATTTAGGAACTTGTTATTTGCAAGTTCTTTTGTTTGCCTGATTTTTACTCAAGAGAAGGTGATTTTAGGTTTTAACATTATGGGTGTTTTGGCTTGAGTTCGTGCTATAATCTAGCTTGCTATAATATGAGACAACCTATTCAAGGTCATCTAGATTATTAAGGACTCACGAGTAAGAGTAGATCGAGATTTTCCTCTTTTGTCTAGTTTTGGTGCAAGTTTCATTGCTTTGGATAAAAGTCAAAAATTTAGTATTGATCTTCATAATCCATTATTAGAATAGGTTTCTCATATTGTAAAGATGGTGCGTATCAAGTTTCAAGTGATTTGGAGTTTTGGTTTGAGTGTTGGCTCAATTTGTGATTTTAGTCCGATTTTGGTGCAGCAATGCTTCAAGAGCTAAAAGGTCTCAACCTTCTTAAGTTCTTTCAAGATCCTTGGTTGGAATAGTTTCTTAAGGATACGATCTAGCCTTGGTTCAAGGTTCAAACCATTTAGAGTTGTGGATCAAAAGTTACACCATTTCTTGTATTTGATATAGTGCTAAAAATATGCTATGTTCTTGGGGAGATATCAGACCGCCAGAAGCTGTTGAGGCTCATTTGGCTCAGTGTTTCTTAGATCTTTCCTTGTGGGTGATTGGTCTCTAATCTTCATTGGTTCTAATAGCTATTGGAGTGAAAAACTTCGCTTTATCTTTTGAGGAAAATATTTGGAAAAGCTTTTTAATTGTGTTGGCTTCTATTCATCCTCTCTAGTAATTATTCACAGTCCTACAAATGGTATCAGAGCAATGTTTGCTCTTTAAGTGATCTTAACCAATTATAAGCATAACGATTAGTGTGAAGTCTTTTGAGTCTTTTGATTCATCTTGTTGTGCCTCTTTGGCCGATAACCGTGATAAGTCTTGTGGTCGCAAGTTCATTAAACTAATTATGAGAAAATACAAAAAAGGCAAATCGTGACACTTGTAAGTTTTGTGATGTTTTTGGTCACTCCTCTTGGGAATTCTGGACACATGTGGACCCCTAAACACCCCAAATTCCATTTTTGGCCCCCAAATCAAAAAAATTCCATTTCTGGACCCCTCCCGACCGCGCGTTTTCGCACGACCGCGCGACCGCCCGCCCTCAGCGCCGGCCGCGCGACCGCGCCGCCCGAGCGCGCGACCCCCGCCGGACCGCGCGACCGCGCCGCCCGAGCGCGCGACCGCCCGCCCGCCCGCGCGACCGCGCCGCCCGCCCGCGCGTCCGCCCGCCTGACCGCGCGACCGCGCCGCCCGACCGCGCGTCCGGGACACGTGGCACCAGCTCGCGAACGCGCGGTCGGGAGGGGTCCAGAAACGGAATTTTTTTGATTTGGGGGTCAAAAGTGGAATTTGGGATGTTTAGGGGTCCAAATATGTCCAGAAGTCTCCTCTTGGTGTGTTGTACTAGTGACAGGGATGCAAAAACTTTTGAAGCCCAAAAAGGAGGAGGAATCCTATGGCATATGCGGAATGACTATGGAGGATGATCATGAGGTACTTTCCGAGGATGATTTTTTTACTCAATCTAAGCAATGTTAACAAGGAAAAACTCATTAATGATGTTGTCTTTCTAATTACAAGAATTTATACCCTTTACAATCTAGTGAATATTCATTGTTCATTGCAACTAAGAACAAATCAATAGGATTGCCATCTATACTAAGATACATATTGATATATGCCATGCATATGGACAACTACTTTGGGTTTCTTTCTTTACTAAAGCTCTATAATTACTAGTGGAGTACCTCTATGTATGCGGTTCATAAGCATCTTTATACTATAAGAAGCGATTTAATACTCACTCTAAAAGTGAAAAGCACAAATTTTTAATGCATCTTTGTTTTCTATCTTAATGCAAAGACACGCAAATATTTTGCATAATCTCTGGAAAGCACAAAGCACACTATGGATCTAATTTACTCTGCCACAAACAGAGTTGCTTCAAGTGAAAACAGAAAACCGTGTATATTCTTATTTATAAATGTCCATAATAATTTGAACATGATATTAAATATGCCAAAAGTGAAATAGTAATAAAGGTTGAGAATTGCCAGAATTGCAATTTATTCGACTAGACCAGCGGCTCGCCTGCTCTGCACCACGGACAAGCACGAAACAGGTTGCTGTTGTCCTTCACGTACTGCGCCTCCCTGTCTCTTTCCGTACATGTAGAACGTCACGAGTTGGAGCAGCTCCTCTGCTCCTGTACACGAACTTTAGCAGTGCCCTTGACTTGCTTTTGGTTCCTGTGCGACAACGACCCATAGCACCTGTGCTCTCCTGTGCATGAACACGAATCGCCGAGACACACGTAAAGAAACTCAAGAAACAGGCGATGATTTTTTTCTTTCTCATTATTTCTTTCTTCTCTAATTTGCTGCTCGCTTGCAGCCCTTTCTGCCCATGCCTTACATTACTTGCTCATAGCTTTATAAAGATTGGGGAAATTTAGACACTGTTGGACCCATGGACACCCAAATTTCCATCTTTGGCCCCCAAATGAAAAAAATTCCAGATTTGGACCCTCCTCACCGCGCGTTTACGCCAGCGTGACACGTGTCCCGGTCGTGCGGTCTGGTACCGCACGACCGCACTGTTCACCGGGTCGGCTGCCATCCGCGCCGAGCGCGCGACCCTCCGGTCCGAGCGCGCGACTCCCGTCCCGCCCCGCCCGAGCGCGCGTCTGAACGGTCGTGCGGTGAGGGAGGCGATCGCGCGGGCGGCGGAGAGGGCAGCGGGGTCGTGCGGTCTGGTACCGCACGACCCGTGAACAGTGCGGTCGTGCGGTACCAGACCGCACGACCGGGACACGTGTCACGCTGGCATAAACGCGCGGTGAGGAGGGGTCCAAATCTGGAATTTTTTTTATTTGGGGGCCAAAACTGGAAATTCGGATGTCCATAGGTCCAACAGTGTTCAAAATTCAAGATTGGGTACAACCGACTCTATCCAATGCAAACACACGTCGACTCTTCGTACAATACGGACTCAGACTTGTATATGGAAACACAAACTTGACTTGGAAACCAACTAGCAAATAGACTAAACTTTTACGTATACGGCAAGCATACATACACGTGTACAGCTCAAATACGTCTAAAAAACAAGATTAAACTCTAACAGCCAGTATCTTCAAACTCCACATCTTGAATTCCAAAATTTATTTTGAATTTGATATTTAAAATTAGAACTCTCCATGCTAATTGAGAAAAAAGGACTAGAAAGACTTACAAAACAGAAATCATCTAGCCCCTAATTTGGTCAAACATATTTGGAAAAATTGCCAAACAAGCCACTGACAAATCCACAATTTGCTCAATACCATCCGGATGTGAAAATGACAAGTGGGCCTGGTCCCACATGTTATTCACACCGTCGATAGTATTTTGGAAGACTGTTACTTCGCTAGTGGCAACATATACTATATATATTACACTCGGGGGACTCTCCGGTCGGAGAGGCTAGCCACGTCAGCATCCTTACGAAAAGCCCCCTTGAGTTTTTGGAAATCGCGTAAAGGTCCTCGGTTCTCGCGAAAAAGTTGCTGCCAGGTTTTTTTTTCTGAAAACACCCCTCCACTTCACCGAAATTTTGTATCCTTTGCAGGATAGCACCCTGCGGATTTTAAAAATTACGTACGGGTTTTTTTTGTTATATAGGCCCTTACAGGTCCTCGTTTTTTTTTGCAAAAAAGGCCTTCGGTTTTCTCGCAATTACGCATATGTCCTCGATTTTTTTAAAAAAACTTTTCCACGGATTGCCCTCTCTTTCACTTCGGTCCACACGGTGCCTCGCTCATGCTGCTAGTTTACTACATTAGACAACACCCATTTCATTTAATCTTAGAAGCATATCTATGCATTTCAATTAAGTAAAACTTAGGTAAAAAAATGAAATTCACAATCTTATAATCTTGGAAATTGAATAATGAAAATATGAATTTACATAGTAATTTGATTTTTAACTTAAATATATGAAAAATACGATTTTAGTTTAAAATTCAGAAATGTTTTTGAAACTTAATGAATGGACAAAACTCCTTCAGGGGCAACATGAGAGTTTTTTTCTTACAGTTTTTTGAGGAAATCAAATGAGCTGCAACCTGACGTTAAAATCTCCTTTGATTTGCACAGGCAGTCTCTCACACACACGGACATGTTCCACCGCGATTCCTTGTTCTCTTTCCTGCAAAACATCCAAGCATATAAAAAGTTCCTTAGCTAGAGGCACACGTAAAGGATCGTTATCCTTGCGAAGGAAAGGAAAAGGCTAAAGGGCGAGAGGGCGCACTCATATTTTCTACTGGCAATTTCGTCAACCTCATATTTTCTTTTAAGGGATCATATGAGAGGTTGTGAATTTTATTATGATTAATAAACTTGAAATGCATTTTATTGTACTGTTGTATGTAGTAGTTGGGTTAGTACTGAAATGATGAAGCCTTGCTGCTGGATTGTGATCTGACTTATGAGTGAGGTCATTGTACTAGTGGTATTAGTCAATGCAGTTGCACGTTGCATGCAGTTGAGCTGGAATTGTTAAGGCATTAATGAGGCCATGCATGTACATGTTGACCATGCTGGATGTGATTGTGCGTTGAATGTTGATGATGTGGTTGACTAGTCATGTTATAGTGACTACTGCGTGGTTGCTTTGATAGCTGACTGATGTTGCATGCATGAGATGACACAGCGGCTCAACCCCTTTGCCAGTCTGATTGAACTGGCTTGTGATATCGGTTTGACCGGGAGAGTCCAGTTCGGCCAGGTTTTTAGTACTTAAGTTTTGAGTCACGGAATGGGTTTTAGAGACAAAGATCGGTGGATATATATTATATGAGAGATGTTATTATTAATATGGGTCAAATTGTAAAGAACTTATGCTCAGAAATGATTTCTTTATCTTTGCTTATGCAGGATCGTTTGGAGTCAATCACCGTCAACATCGAGGATTGAGGCTACGCTTATGGAGGAGCTAAGGCCCAAAACGATCGAGGATGCACAAGAAAAGTAAAAAAATATTGAAGGCAATTTCGAATGGAGGGGTTGCACCATATGGTTTTGTCGATCCAAGTGAGACGTGGTCCAATGGAACCGAAACAGGAGAGACTTGCCAACACGTAGCAAGTTAGTGGTGCATCTACACATGGCAAACATGATGATTGCTTGCAATGGAGGGAAATGTCTGGGTCATTGAAGAGTATTTTGGTAGTTTGATCAAAATACCAGAAACGGCTTTTGAAGAAAATCGTGACGTGTGAGTAGCACTTGGAAGAGCGGTTTAGGTCAAGTAGAAATTGGTATGATTAAGATAGATCAAGACTAAGGACTTTACGAATTTAGGTTTATGCGTTTTGTAAAGAGTGCATAAGTGTAGTGAGCCAGTTAAAACCTGTGTGTGTAGATTTATCGGGTTTCTTCGATTATGCTAAGTGAATAGTATCCATTAAGTGTTAGATGCGGCAGGCTAGCCTATCTATTTAAAGGGTTGGGATAGAGACTTGTAGTTAACCATCCAACCTTTCTTTCTTGTGCCCTCTTATGTTAGGGGTTAGGGTTTGAGAATTGAGTGATTGGTGTGTTCTCTATCCTCTAAGTGATACGGGGTCGCCCGATCTTCTCGACGTAGGATCTGGATACTCACGTGGAATTGATGAATCGTAGTGATCCCCCGTTGCCAATGCAAGAGTTAGTACTTTATAATTCGCCCAATCACACGTGTTGAACTTTACGACCACCAGATGAAGTTCTATCGCGCTCCCAATTCCCAGCGGAAAGGTTGAACGATCTTGATTTTTGACTAACTCCCAATTCCTTCAATGTTGTTCGGCCAACAGAAAGAACAAGAGTATTTTTAATATCAAAAGTGGTTCCCCTTTACAATGGGGGTCTACCCCTCAATATATAGTCTCAGACTAAGACTACTCAATACTAAATTTTCCATGTGGTACTATTCACGCGCAAGCACTGTAGCACGGTACTGTAGCATGGGCCTGGTACTGTTCACGGCCCGCAAGCACTGTAGCACGGGACTGGTACTGTTCACGCATTGCACTATTTATGGGCTGATTATTGCTCATGCTGTGGACGTGTGCTTCCTTGGATGACGGCCACATATCCTTGATCTCCATCCATCGCTGACTCTTCAAACCTGAGCACAAGTAAAACATTGTTTTTAGGTAGTATAAAATTCTCATTAAAATTAATGACATATTCATTAAGGAGCAGGTTCACCTGAGATTGTAGTTTCTTGGCTTGTGCTCTTGTTATTGGTTCTATTATTGAAGTCTCATTACTAGCTTTGACATTACTAGCGATGTCCTCATCACTAAGGTAGAGTGGTTATAAAACTTTTCTTCTCAGGCAACAATAGAATTAATCCTTAATCATCTGCGCAATTATCTCTTGTCTTGATTGATTTACTATTGATTTGGTTTTTTTCCTCTCCTCTTATCCTTTCTTGATCTTACTGTATCAAGAACGTATAAGAGGTGGAGATAACATCTGAAAATCATTCTTCACCCATCTAGACACTTTGATATCAAGTTTATCAAGAAACTCAATTTTTACACGTTTTTTATTTTCTAAGTGCTTTCTTGATTTGAGGGTTTTTCGAGTGATTTCTTTAGTATTCTTATTTGCTGTGACATGTAAGAACATATCTTAAATCATCTTGCTATTCTTTGCCCACGAGCAAATCTTACTCATCGATTTTTGTTTTTGATCAGTTCTGGTGCAATATGTCTTTAAACTAAAAAAGTCTCAATTTTGACAATAATTTTTATGATCATTTATTGAAATAGGCTCATGGCATCCTAGGAAAGATTCTTACAAAGTTTCATATCATTCGGATCTACGGATCAAAAGGTTCATGTATTTTTTTTGTTTGTGAAATTGTGTTGAAATTACTTTTCATCTTGAGCTTACTATAGCAAAGGTCTGATAGGTACTGTGATTTTACTGTTTATGCCATCAGACCATCCCCTAGTTGGAGGTTAGACCTCTAGGCATTGGATTTTCTCTAAGTTGTTTTCTTGGCCACTTGATTTGAGATTTTGGTTATGGATCACATTCTCAATAACTCTGTAGTTATTAGAGAATAGGATTAAGAATATTTAAAAAAATTAAATGGCACTATTCACTCCCTCTGTTACCATTCGGTTATACATTTTTATTCGTCCAGAAAAATGCTTTCTTGGTGTTTGGACTATCAAATCCTTCTTTTCTCCATCAATTACCCTTATGAACTCGGTAATATTGTATGGCTGATGGCACCAGAAAACTTCAATTTCTTGTGTTTCTGAAGCCTAAAGATTGGACATGAGGTGAAGTCTGGAGTGCACATTGTTAGACCATGTGGCTAGGTCTAGAATTTTTATAATGATGAATAATTGACAACATTGCTTAGTATTGTTATTCGAGGTGTGTGTGGCATGTGTGCGTGGACTAATGTTGGTCAAGTTAGAGAGAATTTGTGCCGGAAAAACGTTCTTCGGTCTTTGCGGTCCAGGCGGTCTTGTGACGAGGAAGACCGGGACTAGGAGGGGGAAATCTGAGGTCCAGGCGATCGAGGATGTCACGAGGTGGTCGGTCTCACACTGGAGCACATGGAGATCAAAGGTGGATGATGCGTAGAAAAGATACAAGAGGTGCGGTCCTGGAGGTTTCGACATACGATGAGTTGAAAAGTCGGAAGCGTGAAAGCCCATATTAGGAAGGGTTTCGGGTCCCTTGAAAATTAGTGGGCCGAAAGTCTAGTTGAATTGGTAAATGGGCTGGTTGATATTTTGTATTGGGCCTTAGAGTTAGTTTAGGTTTTGGTGATGATCAGAGACTCGGATACGGCGTGGCGGCTGGTTATAAAAAGGAGCAGTGACCAAGGAAATAGGGTGTGCGTTGGCCGTGATTAAGCGAACAAAAGAAATAGAAAAAATGAGTGGCGACTGGACAATTTGATCGATGGATAATTGAGGTGTGAAGTCGGCTCCGATTTTTTGCTTTGCGTCATCCTCGTTTGATCTCGTGTGACGTCTCCTTTCACCAATTGGTCTGCACTGTTTTCTTTTACCCGGCGCATGGCATAGGTGACGCAGCAGCTCCTCGTCCTGTCATTTTCAGCCATGAGCTTAATGCATGTGTACAGAGGTCCGTGAGTCACATGCATGTGAACAGAGGTCTAGCCGAGAGTTGGTATTCAGTTTGTCATATTTTTATTCGTTATTAGCTATGATTAGGCCAGTCTCAGTGGGGGTTTCATGTTCCAGTTTCCAACACACCCATATTTTGGAAACAGTGCAGAAGAGTTTCATCCCCATGAAACTCTCTCTACTCCCATGAAACTTTTATCACCTCTCTCTTCATCAATACAGTGCCATGTCAGCGTATTTAATGCCCATGAAACTCCATAAAACCCCACTGAGACTGGCCTTAGAAGACTAGGTAATTAATGCAAGGTGATTAAGTAAAGTTAATTAGATTGTTTTTCTCTCTCTTGTTTTGGCATTAAGTCTTCAAGTTTTAGATTCATGCATATGTCGGGATGGCAATTGATTAGTGATTAGGAGAGGCAATTAGGAGTCTCGGTTTGGCTGTGTTCGAAGGATTGAAGATATTATTATTATCTTTTGCTATATTTTTTGTGTGTGTTTCTGTGTTTTGCATGTTTAAAATTAATAATAAATTTTGAAGAAAAGCTTTCGGTGTGCACTACAATCATTCACCCCCTCTGATTGCAATCGACGATCCCACAAGTGGTATCAAAGCAGGTTGTTATGGCGTCAAAGAGGTATGTAAATCATCCCCCAATGCTAAATGGTACTGATTTTGCTTTTTGGAAGTATTGGATGCAAGCTTATATTGAGTCTCATGGTAGTGATGTTTGGAATAAAGTTTCTACACCATATGAGGTTCCTGCTATTGTTATTAATTTAAATAAAGCAAATGTTGATTTAAATGCTTAAGCTCATAACTTGCTATTTCAAGGGATTTCTCGCAAAGAATTTGATCATGTAGCTCATATTAATTCTGCCCATTTAATTTGGAAAACTCTTTGCGATTATCATGAAGGAACCACTAAAATTAAGAAGGTGCGTAAAAATCTTTATCAAAAAGAATATTCTGATTTTGCTATGAAACCTGGTGAATCCATTGATGATCTCTTTGCTCGGCTTGAGAGAATATTGAACGATCTGCGCAGTGTTGGTGTTATTCCTGCTGATGAAGATAATGCAACTAAAATTTTGAGATCTTTAGGTTCTGAGTGGTTGATGGTTGTCACAACTATTAATCAAACTGTCGATCTAGATACTTTAACCATGGATGATCTTTATTCTGGATTGAAAACCTATGAGATGGAAGCTTTGCCATCTAAGATTAATAAATCTTCATCTTTAGCACTTGTGACTAACCCCATGCAGGCTGCTTCGTCGAGTGCTTTGTCTTGTGTTTCTTTGTCTGTCTTGTCTTCTTTTTCAGAGGAACAGCTCGAGCAGCTTCTTGAAGAGTACTTGGTATTGATCTCCTCACGAGCATACAAAGCACTCAACAATGTGAGGATGAGGAAGCGAGGTGGTGTGTCAGGTCCGATCAAATGCTTTGAGTGTAGTGAGCCAGGCCACATTAAGATGGATTGTTCCAAGCTCAAGGGAAAGGTGGTGAAGGAAGAGAGGAATTATCGTCGTCGGCCATCTAAGAACAACAACACCAAGGGTGGCATTTTCCGTCGCAAGCTTGCTGAAAAGATCATATCGGCTATTGAGCATCTTGATTTGAGTGATGTGAAATATGAGAGCTACGACGACGATGACCACGACGATGATGATGCTAAAGGCAAGAAGAAGAAGAACGATGACTTCATGGGCATGTGCTTCATGACAGGCAACAACAGTGATGATGGCGATAGTGATCCCGATGAGGTAAGACCATCATATGATGAGCTTGAAGATGGTTTAATTAAACTTGCTATTAAATTAAAAAAGACAAAAAATAAATTGAAAGAAAATAGTTGTATTATTGAAAGCTTAAATTCTGAAATTAATAGACTTAGAGCTTTAATTCCTGATGATGAATCATGTGAGTCTTACCAAGTTTTACATTCTGAGTTGGAGGCTGTTAGATCTATTAGTGCATCAAACCTGGTTCAACTTAGAGATGTAACTGATAAATTTGATGAATTAAAATTGACACATGACACTTGTGATGAAAAATTAAAACTTGCAAATGATGAAATTGAAAAGCTCAAATCTAGTTCTTCTACATGTTTAGAGTCAAGTATTTCAAATGCTCAATCTAAAACTTGCTCTAATTGTGAATTACTAGAAGCTAGACTTAATTCATCTCAGGAATCCATTCAACAAATGCTTTATCATGAGAACATGTCCTACTCAAATTGTCCTAAGTTAAATATTGAAATTGATGTTTTAACTAGACAATTGAATGACTTTGCTGAAAAGGAAAGTGTCGTGGCTATAGGCTAAACAGTAGAGAAGGGGACTAATAGAAGAGGAAGAGGGGAGCCAGATCTATGGGAGAGTTAGTGAGAATGAGAGGATGTCCCTCCTCCTGCCCCTCCTGGGGGTTTATATACATGAGTGGGGTAGAATGGGAAATTCCCATTCTACCCCATAGTACTTACAAGGGATGAGGGTACATTAGTATATTTACATGAGTATATTCTTCTACACTATCGGGCCTATTATATGTTAGGCCAGTTGCAAGGCCCAGTTACAGGGGCTTGGGCCACCCCCACAACAGTACTCCCTCGACAGCAAGCGCTGAGGTCCCGATGGGCGAGCTGACGTGCCAAACTATCCCAGCACCCCGTTCCCCAACAGCAAGTGCGAGGGAACCAACTGGCGGGCCGAAGCAACTAGTAGCTTGCGGCCCCCTGAGGCAATGCCTACGAAGGGGTCCGCGGAATCCCACTCCGAAGTCGGGTCATCCAGCCGAGGCAATGCCTACAAGGTTCACAATGAAGTCGCCGCCGCCCCGCCGAGGAAATGCCTACAAGGCGGGTGGCGAGGCGCTGCTCTGATGCAGGTCGACTCGCCGAGGTCGCGCCTTCTAGGCGGATTACGAAGTCCCGCGCCGGAGCCGAGCTGTCCCGCCGAGGCATTGCCTGCCAGGTAGACGGTCAAGTCGCGCCATCCCGCCGAGGCGATGCCTACTAGGCGGACGGCGGAGTAGAGCGTCGAAGACGTGCCGTCCCGCCCAGACGATGCCTACGAGACGGGCGGCGGAGTCGAGCGCCGAAGACGTGCCGTCCCGCCGAGGCGATGCCTACGAGACGGACGTCGGAGTCCTGCGCCGAAGACGTGCCGTCCCGCCGAGGCGATGCCTACGAGATGGACGGCGGAGTCAAGCGTCGAAGACATGCCGTCTCGCCGAGGCGATGCCGACAAGGCAGACGGCGCAGTCTAGCGCTGAACACGTGTCGTCCTGCCGAGGCGATGCCTACAAGGCGGACGGTGGAGTCGAGCGCCGAAGGTGTGCCGTCCCGCCGAGGCGATGTCTACGAGGCGAACGGTGGAGTCGGGCGTCGAAGACATGCCGTCCCACCAAGGCGATGCCTACTAGGCGAACGGCGAAGTCCTGTGCTGGAGCCGTGCCGTCCCGCCGAGGCGATGCCTACGTGGCGGACAGCGGAGTCCTGCGCAGAAGCCGTGCCGTCATGCCAAGGCGATGCCTACGAGGCTGACAGCGGAGTCTTACGCCGGAGCTACGCCGGAGCCGTGCCGTCCCGCCGAGGCGATTCCTACGAGGCGGACGGCGGAGTCCTACACCGGAGCGGTGCCGTCCCGCCGAGGAGATGCCTACGAGCTGGACGGCGGAGTCCTGCGCCGGAGCCGTGCCGTCCCGCCGAGGCGATGCCTACTAGGTGAACGGCGGAGTCGGGCGTCGAAGACATGCCGTCCCGCCAAGGCGATGCCTATGAGGCGGACAGCGGAGTCCTGCGCCGAAGCCGTGCCGTCCCGCCAAGGCGATGCCTACGAGGCTGACGGCGGAGTCTTACGCCGGAGCTGCGCCGGAGCCGTGCCGTCCCGCCGAGGCGATGCCTACGAGGCGGACGGCGGAGTCCTGCGCCGGAGCCGTGCCGTCCCGCCGAGGCAATGCCTACGAGGCGAACGGCGGAGTCCTGCGCCGGAGCCGTGCCGTCCCGCCGAGATGATGCCTATGAGGCGGACAGCGGAGTCCTGAGCTGGAACCGTGCCGTCCCGCCGAGGCGATGCCTACGAGGCGGACGGCGGAGTCCTGCGCCGGAGCCGTGCCGTCCCGCCGAGGCAATGCCTACGAGACGGATGGCGCAATCGAGCGCTGGAGACGTGCCACCCCGCCGAGGCGATGCCTACAAGGCGGGCGGCGAGGCGGTGCTCCGAAGCCGGGTCGACGCCGTTCCCATACTGTGAAAAACAGTGCCCGTGGAGGGCGGGCGCTTGCGGCGTAGGCCCAGAGCGCTACGCGAGCGGAGGCCGAGCCACCATTCCCCTACCTTCAAAAACAGTGCCCGCGGAGAGCGGGCGCTTGCGGCGTAGGCCGAGGGCGCTACGCGCGCGGAGGCAGGGAAGCGGAGCCGCTGTTCCCCTACCGGGCACTCCCCGGTACAAAGCGCGCGAGGGCGCGATATCCAAGTGGTGCACTACTTAACGCGAGGCACTCCCTGGTGTCTCGGTCATGTCGCAATTTTTATACTCCGTAGAGTGCGTGGGATCAACATCCACGTCTTATTTATACTCCGTAGAGTGCGTGGGATCAACATCCACGTCTTATTTATACTCCGTAGAGTGCGTGGGATCAACATCCACGTCTTATTTATACTCCGTAGAGTGCGTGGGATCAATATCCACGTCTTATTTAAACTCCAGAGAGTACATATAGGGACAACATCCATGCGTGCACGGAATCCGCGTCTTGTTTATACTCAGTAGAGTGCGTATGGACGACATCCGTGTCTTATTTATACTCCGTAGAGTGCGTGGGATCAACATCCACGTCTTATTTATACTCCGGAGAGTACGCATAGGGACAACATCCATGCGTTCGCGGAATCCGCGTCTTGTTTATACTCAGTAGAGTGCACAGGGACAACATCCACGTCTTATTTATACTCCGTGGAGTGCGTGCGGAGGCGGACCTCGACGCTACATCTTATTTAGAGTCCGTAGACTGCGCGCGGAGGCAAGCCTCCGTGCGTTGCGGGCGGTGAAGGTGCGTGCGGAGGCGGACCTCAATGCTACATCTTATTTAGAGTCCGTAGACTGCGCGCGGAGGCAAGCCTCCGCGCGTTGCGGGCGGTGAAGGTGCGTGCGGAGGCGGACCTCGACGCTACGTCTTATTTATACTCCGTAGAGTGCATGCGGAGGCGTCCCCCCACGTGTCTTTGTTTATACTCATGCCCGTGTTTTTGACGGAGAGTGCGCGCACGAACGCGTGTCTTTGTTTATACTCATGCCCGTGTTTTTCACGGAGAGTGCGCGCGTGAACGCGTGTCTTCGTTTATACTCATGCCCGTGTTTTTCACGAAGAGTGCGCGCGCGAACGCGTGTCTTTGTTTATACTCATGCCCATGTTTTTCATGGAGAGTGCACGCGCGAACGTGTGTCTTCGTTTATACTCCGTAGAGTACGCCGAGGCGCAAGGCCGTCGTGCGATTTAAATAAAAAAGAGGAGCAAAGCAGAGGTATCGAAGAAATGGCCGAAGACTTGCAGCAACAAAGCGCTCCAGAATGCAGTACCGAAAAAACATTTGATACTATGGTAGCCGAGAACAGGCCAAAACCGGAAAAGCAAACACGGCCAAATCAAATGCTCATAGAATGGTGTTATAGCCGCAATAAATGGCATGATGTACAACCGCTTCTTTGTTCCCATGCATGCAAGAAATGCAACGGCGATTATTAAAGCATCGTACGTAATCACGCGCAGTACGTACCAGGCGAGACGATAGCGACGCGGAGTAAACTCCTTAGGTATGGAGACCCCGACGTCCTCTCCCGCTCATGTGGGGACAAAACGCATGGGCCCGGTGAAGTCGTCTCGAAGCCGAGCTGAATGCCGGTGACGTCGTCGCGGGGCTGAGCGGAGTGCGCGCAAAGACCAGGACCAAAGAAGCTCGAATCATGCATGGGTGGTGCGAAGACCTCAGCACGGGAGCTTGCAACCGCTTCGTGCATGCAAACGCAGGAACTGGATGCTTCATGCATGCATATCATAGGAGATGCATACTTCATGCATGCGTATGTAGATGTACACTCCATGCATGCATACGTAAATGGTGTATACTTCCGCGTTTACCGCGTGTCTTCGGCGAAGCAAAGGTGCAGTGGTTTGTGAAGGCACTGCAACATCTTTTGCTTTGGAGGCGCTCAACGAACGACGCGGAGACATTGGAGGCGAGGCTAGGCGGGGTCCGGCTTGCAGAGGCTTGTCGAAGTCGAGCTCACGGAGGCTTGGCGAAGTCCAGCTCGCGGAGGCCAGGTCCTGTGCCAAGGTGACGCGAGGCCGAAGGCTCGACAGAGAGCGGAGGCCCGGCGTTGAGCTGGCATGCATGCGGACTCACGGGCGCCTAGATGGAAACTCTGCCTGCATGCAGACTTCGCGGGCGATGCATGCAGACTTCGTGGGCGCCTGGATGAAAACTCTGCATGCATGCAGACTTCTCGAGCGCCTAGATGGAAACTTAGCATGCATGCAGACTTCGCGGTCGGGAGCTCGGCGAGACGTGGCCGACTTCGGAGACGTCGCCGTGTACCTCGTCCGTTCCTTCCGCCTCCGCTCCTACTTCGAGGCCAAGGCGGATTTAGTCGGCGTGGAGCAGGCTGGAGGCTTGCGCGGGGTAGACCTCGTTGCGAAGACGCTCAACGCGGAGATTTTGGAGGCGAGGCTTGGCGGGTCCAGCTCGCGGAGTCTTGTCGAAGTCGAGCTCACGGAGGCTTGGCGAAGTCTAGCTCGTGGAGGCCAGGTCCTGCGCCGAGGCGACGCGAGGCTGAAGGCTCGACAGAGAGCGGAGAGGCCCGTCGTCATTCAGAGACTTGGCGTGGAGACTAGGCCACGGGAGGCCAGAACCCAGCGAGGAGGTCCTGGGCCTCAGCGGGCATCACGCCGAGCTTGTCGCCTTTGCCGTGCGGGAACCGGCGGCCGAAGGCGACGCGGCAGAGCACGTCATTGGCCAACCGGACGGAGTCTCGTGCGGAGGAGTATGCGGAGATGGGTGCGCGTGCGGAGCATACGTGAAGTCTTCATTGCATGGGTGGTTGGTCCTCGTGCACCCAGGAGCTAATTAGCGAGAGGCCAGAGGAGGCGCCTCAGCTCGTCGGTGGAGGCGGCCGGCGGGACATCCGCGAATGGAGATGGAGCTGGCCGTCGGCCGCGCGGACAAGCGGAGATGGAGCTGGTGCGGAGGCCAACGCGAAGTCCATATGGAGTTCGGAATCAGTTTTGCTATTGCACAGGCGACTGAAATTTTTTTATCTTTCAGTCACCTAAAATTACACTATCAATCAACTGAAATTGCAGCCCCCTTCAAAAAAAACAGCTGCAACTTTAGGTGATTCAGAGTGCAACTTCAGGTGACCTGAAATTGCACTCTCAATCAACTGAAATTGCAGCCCCCCTCCAAAAAAAACACCTGCAACTTTAGGTGATTTAGAGTGTAACTTCAGGTGACTGAAAGATAAAAAAATTTCAGTCGCCTGTGCAATAGTCACTCCCGTTCGGAATAGGAGCGCGAAGACTTGCAGCGCAGAGGCCATGCAGCACGTGGGGGTAAAAGCCTCATGGCGTACGCTCCTGTGCGCGGAGACGAGACGCTTTGCACCTATACTTACTCTTTCCTGCATGAAGACGAGCGATAGTGGACGTAGGGGCTCATACATGGATGAGAATGAAAAGTCCCCAAAAATTCAAACCAAAAATTTCCTTTATTTTTGCTGGGTTTTTGAGTGAATTTTGGAAACTTTCCTTTTTTGGAAAGTCGCCCGGTTTCCGCTTTCCCTTTCTGGACGGGCGCCTCTCCCCTTCGCTGGCGCCTCGCCCCTTTCCGCTTCTCCCGTTCCTTGGCGCCACCCCGCTCCCCTCTTCCGCTGGCGCCTCCCTTCCTCCCTGCCTCCTCCCTCGCGCGTGCGTAGCGCCTACACCGCCCTCGGATTCTCCTCGCGCTCGCGCCCTCCCGTCCACCCCGGTCCCAAAATGGTGGGCGCCCTCGCGCCACGCGTCACCGCCCTTCTGCCCCGACCCCACCCGCCAGTGGCCGCCCCTTCTCCCTCCCACGCGCGGACGCTCCCCCGCCCATGCCCGAGCTCACCTGCCCCTCTCTCCCGTCGCCTCGCCATTAAGCCGCCGCAGAGCCTGGCGTCACCCCACTGCATGGAGGAGACGCTCCACCAGCTCCCCGTCCACTCCTGTTGACTCCGCGCCGCGCCCGTTGCCTTCTCCCCGAAGGATCCCCTCCCTCCGCCCGGGCATAAAAGGCGCCCCTCGGCTCCCTTGCTCCCTCTTGCTTCCCAAGCCTCCCAGACACCCCCATTCCCCTCCCACCACTCCAGAGAAGCTCCACTCGCAGCCGATTGGAGTCCCGCCGCCCGTAGCGCCACCGTGGTCTCCCCCTGCGCCGACGACCCCATAAAGCGGACCTCCCTCCTCCCTTGCGTATTTTCTGATTGCTTCCGTCCAGAGCACCTCTACGGTCCCCTCATCCCTTTGATGCTTACCTCTGGACAGGTGATCGCCCGTGGAGTGCCCGCACCGTCTCCTACCGCCGGCCGTTTCACCCCTCCCGTGGCCAGCCCTGTAGGAGACTTCCCAACCGCCACCACCGCCGCCAATGTGAGCACCCCACTCCCTTGACCGTGTATCTCTCGCCGATTTGGCTCACTCCGTCCTGGTGACCCTCTCCGCCGCCCATTAGCCAAGGCACTCCCTTCTCCCTCCCACCATCTCCATTGATCCCCTCGCCCCCCCTAAGCCCCAAAATAGATTCCCCAACCCAAATCCTACCCGGTGGTGCCCTCCTTTGCCATCGGGGACCTTTGCCGTCGTCGGAGAGCGGAGGCGCCGCCGTCTCCGCCTCTCTGTTGCGCGCGTGCAGCGGGAGGAAGACGACGACGACGTGGCTCCATCCCGGCCGTCTCCTCCGATCCGTGTTGGCTAACCTCGCTCGTCGGATGTTGCGTCTCCTCTGCCGTCCGATGATCGTAAACACCGCCTCCCGCGTCCGTTGGATCTCCCCGTAACGGTTCGCTCATCCTCGTTGTATCGCATCCGTCGGATCTTCATAAAATCCCCGCCTCTCTGCCGTCGGATCGCCCCGTACCGCTTCGCCGCCTCCCCGCCACATGTTGGCCATCCGGACCGCACGGGCGCGCGCTGCTGGGCCGAGCCCGGCCTGCCTCGCCGCACCGCACACGTGCGTGAACCACTTGGGCCGCACGGGCCTTCGGCCGCGCAGGCCGTTTCCTGGCCGAGCTGCACTGTAGCCATGAGGCCGGCCCGACACTGTGCAAACCGATTTTCCAGTGATTTCCCAATTTCCAAAATCCCAGAAAATCAAAATAAATCCTAGAAAATCACAGAAAATCCCAAAAATTCCCAAATTTCACCACTTTGCTCAGAAAAATGTCTTGAACCCATTGTTGACCTCCATTCCTCCAGATTCATCCCAGATAAATTCCTAAAATTCCTCATTTGGAGATTTATGCATTTTACTCCTTTTTAAATAGTTTATTTTCCCTCACTTGATTAGTCTCAAGCTCGATTTAATTATTTTGTGTGTTTGCGCTAGTGTCGGAGATTCCGGAGGTTCAGGTGCAAGCTCAGGATCCAGGTGTTTGTTCGTTCGAGCTAGCCGAGATCGTCCAAATCAACGGCAAGTCCCAAATCCTTTGATCATGTCGTATCCCATGCCATTTAACTATGTTATTATGCTATTTGCATTATGCTAGTTGTGAAATGTTAGTTCAAAGTAAAATAAAATGTTTAGAATGACATATTATGTTGTTAAACCTACCACCGACAAATGACATGTTAAACTTGTAGCCATGCCTTTGTAACCCTAGAAATAATTACTTGGTAATCTAGATAACTGTAGGTTATTATTATCATGCAAAGTCTTTACACTAATAAGGTTGTGGCTGCGGGCCAATAGAATTTGGAAAACCCGACTCTAAGGTAGGGTGGTATGGGACACCGTATCTTAGAGCGGAGAGTGCCGGCGTGCACAAGGTAGGGTAAGAGTTGGGGAGGAGGCGCGAGACGGTCTTCGCCCGTCTTTTACCCTAGGATTAAAGTTAGGGTAAGGGTGTTGTGGGGCGCCGCGAGACGGCTTTTGCCCACCGCTTACTCTAGGTTGGAGGTTGCAGACCTCATGGAAAATGTAAGGTCTAGACGCTTACGCTGAGCAAATGACATAGTGACCGCTCAACCGCAGGTGTTGACTTGTCAACCCTGGTTTAGTACCTGCTCAACTTAAGTGAAACCCCGCATTGGGAGTCGATGCGGATCGCGAATTTGGACTAAGACAATGATAGGTCCCCACAACTCGGGCCCGGCGTTCCACGATGGCCAGCGGATACCCGAGGATGTGCGGGTTTCTCACCTATCGGGTGAAGTGTATACCAAGGGTTGAGCAGCGAAAAGACCCGGTTCCTTAACTCAGTCATGAGGGTTAAGGGTGTGTGTGGGTAAAGTTGGGCAACTCTGCAGAGTCAAATAAATGGTATTCGAATACGCCGTGCTCCCGGTTAATGGAGCTGTGTCACTTGGGTGATTCCAGCAGCGAAGATTAAGTAGTTTTGTACATGCTTTAACTTGATTAGTTGGTTAATTAACTCTTCATGAAAAACCCCTGAGATCTTAAGAAGTAGTTTTGGGTCCGTTTTATCAAAATGATTGCAAATAAAACTGCATCCACCAAAGTTAATAAACCAAGTATACTCCCTTCCATTGAAAATCCGTGCATGTAGTAAGATAGAGTCCCTTTGGCACTTGCTGAGCCGGTTGTTTGGCTCACGGCTTGCTTAATCCACTCTTTAGAGGATCAAGACGAAGGTGAAGGTCTCCCCGTTGAGGAAGTCCCGGAGGATCTCTTCTTCGACGAGGACCCGTGGGTTTAGGTCTTCGCCGCGTTCAAGCGGATCTTGGAGCTTTTGTAATGTAATTATACTTTGGGTTTGCACGCCCCGCTGTCAAAAACTGGATGTTATTCCATATGTGAAATATATGCTGGACTTTTGTTGTAAGCATGCAATGTTATACTCTTGCGCAACACTCCTTAACTGTTCATGCGTGAATAGTTGCGGAATGCTGTGTCCGTACGCGCCCCTGGAAACGGGGGCGTTACAGAGAATGCATGGATGGGTATATTCCATGCATGCACGTAGGGGCTCATACATGCATGAGAAGGCTCATGGATGAATACTTGAATGCATGGAAATGTGAAACTCGTATTTGCTACGTGAATGAATGTATACATATACCTTTAAGCTATTGAGGCATCAAGTAATGCATGCATACGTGAAGCTTGATGTTGTTTGATGTTTGCCACGGCGGAGACTTGGCGTGGACGCCGAACGCACGGAGATGAGATCATGAGACGCGGAGGCCGAACGGAGTACCAGGCGAGGGCGTGCGGAGATGGACGCGGAGCCATCGGAGAGGCGGGGCGCAGGGCCAGCGGGCACCAGCACTACTACAGAAAATCTCATAGTAGACGCCTCATCACAGACGATTTTGTGAAACCGTCTCTGATTAACACTATTACAGACGGTTGTAATTTGGAGGCCGTCTGTGGTATTTGTGGCGGGAAAAAGGATTATCACAGATGGTCGGTCTATATTAAGAACCGTCTGTGATAATCCCAGATTATCACAGACGATTTTTAATAAAAAAACCGTCTATGATAAGCTGGTTATCACATACGGTTTTTAATTAAAAACCGTCTGTGATAATGGCTCTAAGGCATTTATTGCGCTGCTCAGACCGCATCTGTCTTCATTTCGATCCAGATCTAGCCACTGCTGCGCACTTTTTCACTCGGGAGGAAGCTAGGCGATTTCAGGCCAGTTAATTTGGTGGGAAGAGGCAGAGATTGAGCTTTGAAGATTCAGACTTTCCTGGTTGCTCTAGATATGGTTAGTAATGAAATTTATTTTTTCTTTAATTGCATTACAATTTAGGTCTAAGTAATCCATAAGTGTTATTGAAGATGGTTAATTTGCAAAATTGTTGGTTATATAATAGCTATTGTGTTTATAATATGAATTGAGCTAGCAAATTAAGTCTCAATATAATAAATGTGGCCGGTATATATGTAGTTATAATTAGTTAATCTAGATTTTAATACTAAGTTGTTATATATGTACGTAACGTAGGACCGAAGCTGGATGTATGACGCGAGCCGTGAGAGTGAAGAGTACATTAATGGCGTGTCTGCTTTTATAAGAGCCGCCGTGGAGGATATGTTGAATAAGGGGGTGGAATATATGTGATGTCCATGTATTGACTGCGAGAATTTGAAGATGTTTAAAAACCGAGGGCAAATTGAAGCGCACTTGATTCGGAGGGGTTTCAAAAAGGATTATACGTGTTGGACCAGTCATGGCGATGTGAATGATCATATGCCGCCGGATGACATCGCCGGTGAAGTGAATGACATGCCGCCGGCTGATGTCGATTGTGGTTCGGATTCGGAAAGGTTGCACGATGATAATCTGGATCAGATGCTTCGCGATGTAGAAGAGAACTATGATGAGAGAGAGTATGTTAAATTCCGCGGCTTGATGGAGGACTCGGAGAAACCTTTGTACACGGGCTGCAAGTACACGAGGTTGTCGGCCGTGCTTGAACTGTTGAAATTGAAGGCAAGCAACGGTTGGTCCGACAAGAGTTTCACGGCGCTGCTAGGTCTTTTAGCGGACATGCTTCCGGAGGGAAATGAGATGCCTAAAACCACGCATAAAGCCAAGAAGGTTCTTTGTCTGTTGGGAATGGAAGTAGAAAGAATACATGCATGCCCGAACGACGTATCCTCTACCATAAAGAGTATGCAAATATGCATGTATGTCCGGTGTGCAATGCATCCCGATACAAACGTAACAATCAATCAGATGATGGCGAGGGAACAGAGGCGAAGAAAGGACCTCCTGCTAAGGTGGCATGGTATTTTCCTATAATTCCCCGTTTGAAAAGGTTTTTTGCAAATCCAAAGGAGGCAAAACTGCTGCGTTGGCACTCGGAGGAGCGCAAGAAGGATGGAATGCTAAGACACCTTGCTGATTCCACGCAGTGGAGAAACATCGATAGGAGTTTTGCAGAGTTCGGTGCAGAACCAAGGAATATAAGGTTTGGACTGAGTACAAATGGAATGAATCCTTTCAGTAGCGTGAGCAGCCGACATAGCACATGGCCCGTGACTCTCTGCATCTATAACCTTCCTCCTTGGTTGTGTATGAAGCGAAAGTACATTTTGCTGTCGATACTTATCCGAGGGCCAAAACAACCTGGGAATGATATCGATGTGTTCCTAGCACCGTTGGTGGAAGATCTAAAAGTACTGTGGAACGAAGGGGTACAGGTATGGGATGCATACAAACGAGAGAACTTCACTCTGCGCTCTTTATTGTTCTGCACCATAAATGATTATCCTGCCCTTGGTAACCTATCGGGGCATAGTACAAAAGGTGCCAAAGCTTGTACTCACTGTTTAGATGGTACCGAGAATGTGTGGCTGAACCACTCACGCAAAACCGTCTACATGCGTCACCGCCGGTTCCTTCGGAGGGCTCAACCATACCACAAGATGAAGAAACAATTTGACGGAGAGAAGGAAGACGGTTCAGCTCCAAGGCATTTAAGGGGACACGAGGTTTATGATATGGTTAGGGATTTAGATGTTGTCCTCGGAATGGGACGTAAATTGAGGGCTCATGAGAAGAACACCTAGAAGAAGAGATCAATATTTTGGGACTTACCTTATTGATGGTACCTAGATGTTCGGCACTGCATCGACGTTATGTACATAGAAAAGAATGTATGCGACAGCTTGATTGGTCTCTTACTGAACATCCGTGATAAAACAAAGGACGGCGTCAACGCACGGCTTGACTTGGCTGACATGGACATCAGGCCTGAGTTAGCACCGACATGCACTGATAATGTATGAACATACCTTCCCCCTGCGTGTTACACTCTGTCCAAGGCTGAGAAAACAGAACTGTGCCAGTGCTTGCATGGTGTCAAAGTTCCGTCTGGTTACTCCGGCAACGTGAAGAAACTTGTTTCGATGCAAGATTTGAAGTTAAATGGCATGAAGTCTCATGATTGTCATGTGCTGATGACACAAATGCTCCCTATTGCAATTAGAAATATTTTGCCGATCAAAGTCCGAGAAACAATCCTGAGGCTATGTTATTTCTTTAACACAATTGATCAGAAGGTCATCGATCCCGAAGGACTAGATGCTCTGCAGGACGAGGTGGTGATGACTCTATGTCACCTTGAAATGTATTTCCCTCCTTCGTTTTTCGATATCATGGTTCATCTCATTGTTCACGTTGTGTGGGAGATAAAAATGTGCGGGCCCGTATTCCTACGTAGCATGTACCCATTTGTGAGATTCATGGGAATTCTCAAGTCCTACGTACGGAATCGTTCTCGGCTGGAGGGCAGCATCGTTGAAGGTTATGCAAGCGAAGAGGTCATTGAGTTTTGTGTCAATTATATGGCTCAGATTCAACCATAGGTGTCCCTCAGTCTCGTCATGAGGGGAGGCTGAAGGGTCTCGGAACTATCGGAAGGAAAGCAATCACTCCAGATATGGACACGTATACTCAAGCCCATTTCACGGTGTTGCAACACATGACTGAAGTGGCGCCTTATGTGGACCAGCACAAGGATGTGGTTCGGCAACAGAATCCGGAGCGGCCGAATGTTTGGATCATGAGGCAACACAACCGTTGGTTCAACCAATGGTTGAAGGAGCAAATTGCTAGGAGCTCGCCGAGTGAGACGCTGACATGGTTGGCAAAAGGGCCGACATTTACAGTTGTGACATGGCAAGGATATGACATAAATGGGTACACATTCTATACGTAGTTTCAGGATGTCAAGAGCACTAACCAGAACAGCAGTGTCCGCATAGATGCATTCAGTACCGATGGGTCGAGAAACTCGTACTATGGCTTCATAGAAGAGATTTCGGAGCTCGATTATGTGGTTTTCAAGATCCCCTTATTTCGCTGCCGTTGGGTGCATCTCCCACAGTTGAAGGTTGACAAGTACGGTGTCACGACCGTGGACCTCCTACGTGTCGGGTACAAAGACGAACCATTCGTACTCGCCAATCAAGTTGTTCAAGTTTTCTATGTAACCGACCCGGCAAATAAGAAACACCATGTAGTTGTTCATGGAAAAAGGAGAATTGTCGGAGTGGAGAATGTAGTGGACGAGGAGGAATACAATCAATTTGACGAGTTACCTCCTTTTGGAAATGGCATAAGGGTCGACGATGAACAACGTGACGAAACTAGTTACGTACACATTGATCATGATGAAGGGCTAATTTTTAAAGGAAATAAGCAAGTACAATAAGAATGTATATGTGAAAATGTGTGACAATTTTGAGATGTATATGTGAAAATGTGTGATGTAGTCAATTTTGAGATGTATATGTGAAAATGTGTGATGTAGTCAATTTTGATATGTATATGTGAAAATGTCTGATGTGTGACAGTTTTGAGATGTATATGTGAAAATGTGTGATGTAGTCAATTTTGAGATGTATATGTGAAAATGTGTGATGTAGTCAATTTTGAGATGTATATGTGAAAATGTCCGATGTGTGACAATTTTGAGATGTATATGTGAAAATGTGTTGATACGGGGTCGCCCGATCTTCTCGACGTAGGATCAAGATACTCACGTGGATTTGATGAATCCTAGTGATCCCCCGTTGCCAATGCAAGAGTTAGCACTCTATAATTCGCCCAACCACACGTGTTGAACTTCACGACCACCGATGAAGTTCCATCGCGCTCCCAATTCCCAACAGAAAGGTTGAACGATCTTGATTTTCAGTGAACTCCCAATTCCCTCAAGTTGGTTCAACCAACGGAAAGAACAAGAGTATTCTATTATCAAAAGTGGTTCCCCTTACAATGGGGGTCTACCCCCTCAATATATAGTCTCAACCTAAGCCTATTCAACACTAAATTTTCCATGTGGTACTATTCATGCGCGGGTACTGTAGCACGACACTGTTCACGGCCTGGTACTGTAGCGCAGCACTGTTCATGGGCCTTGTACTGTAGCGCAGCACTGTTCATGGGCCTGGTACTGTTCATGCGTGGCACTATTCATGAGCCGATCACTGTTCATGCCATGAACTTGTGCTTCCTTGGATGACGGCCACATATCCTTGATCTCCGTCTATCGTTGACTCTTCAAACCTTTGGCATTACTAGCGATGTCCTCATCAGTGAGCCTCTCCTCCATCGTGGGTCCAAAGGCTTCACAATATTCAAACCTGAGAATGCATAAAACATTTGCATGAGGTAGTATACCATTCTCATCTAAATCACTAGGGAATTCTCTAAGAAACAAAAGCACCTGTTGTTATAGTAGCTTAGCTCTTGCTCTTGTCATAGGACCTGTAGAAGCTTCATGACTAGCTTCTTGATGCACACTTGAAGTAGAGATGTCCTCATCATCCTCCCCCTCTTGAAAAGGAGTCGACCTCGACTCTGTACAATCTTGTCCAAAGAAGGGTGATAAATCAGCAACATTAAATGTAGAGCTTACCCCATAGTCATCACCGGGAAGCTCAATCTTGTATGCATTGTCATTGATCTTGGCAAGAACTTTAAAAGGTCCATCACCACGGGGCATCAACTTAGATCTACGCTTCTCCGGAAAGCGATCTTTGCGAAGGTGTACCCACACTAAATCACCTGGTTCAAAAAGCATTTTCTTTCTAGACTTGTTAGCTTTAGAAGCATAAGCACGTACCTTATTTCAATTACCTCTTTGGTTGTGGCATGGAGCTTTTTTACAAAATCAGCACGTTTAGAAGCCTCCATATTAGCGTGTTCTTGTAGTGGGAGTGGAAGCAAATCAAGTGGCGTGATTGGTTTGAAACCATACACCACCTCGAATGGACACAATTGAGTTGTAGAATGTACCGCCCTGTTATATGCAAACTCCACATGCGGTAGGCAATCTTTCCACTCTTTCAATTTCTTCTTTATCATTGTACGTAGCAATGTTGAAAGTATGCGGTTCACCACCTCCGTTTGCCCATCTGTTTGTGGGTGACAAGTCGTTGAAAACAACAACTTTGTCCCAAGCTTGGCCCACAAAGTCTTCCAAAAGTATCTCATGAACTTAACGTCACAATCTGAAACGATGGTTCTTGGCATTCCATGCAATCTCACAATCTCCCTGAAAAATAAGTCAGCTACATGCGATGCATCGTCGCTCTTATGACAGGGAATAAAATGTGCCATTTTAGATAACCTATCCACAACAACAAAGACTGAATCCCTTCCCCTCTTGGTACTAGGCAGTCCTAACACAAAATCCATGCTAATATCTTCCCAAGGAGCACTAGGAACCGGAAGTGGAGTATACAAACTATGTGGATTGAGTTTTGACTTCGCCTTATGACATGTGATGCATCTTTGAACGAACCTTTCGACGTCTCGCCTCATCTTTGGCCAATAGAAGTGATCAGCCAACATCATGTAAGTCTTCTCTCTCCCAAAATGCCCCATCAATCCTCCTGCATGAGATTCCTGCAACAATAACAAATGCACCGAGGACTCCGGAACACACAACTTATTCATGCGAAAGAGAAAACCATCATTAATATGAAACTTACCCCACCCTTTCCCATCTTTGCAATTAGAATATGGAGCTGCAAACTCATGATCGGAAGCATATAAACCTTTCAAACTTTCCAACCCCGGTACCTTTACCTCCAACTGAGTCAAAAGCACATGTTTTCTAGACAATGCATCAGCTACCACATTCTCTTTGCCTTTCTTATATTTGACAACGTTTGGAAATGTCTCAATGAATTCTACCCACTTAGCATGTCTACGATTCAATTTCGCTTGGCCCTTTAAGTATTTCAAAGATTCATGATCAGAATGTATAATGAATTCCTTAGGCCAAAGATAATGTTGCCAAGTTTCCAACGCACGCACAAGAGCATATAATTCTTTATCATAAACAGGATAATTCAATTGTGCACCATGAAGTTTCTCACTGAAATATGCAACAGGTTTTCTTTCTTGCATCAAGACACCACCAATACCTATTCCACTAGCATCACATTCAATCTCAAAAGTTTTTGTGAAATCAGGTAAAGCAAGCAATGATGCTTCAGTCAAACACTTCTTTAATTCATCAAAAGCTTTGTCTTGTTTTTCTCCCCACTCAAAAATCATCCCCTTTTTAGTCAATTCATTTAATGGGCAGCAATGGTGCTAAAGTCTTTCACAGATCGTCGATAAAAGCTAGCAAGCCCATGGAAGCTTCGAATTTGACTAACATTGACAGGAATTGGCCAATTTCTAATAGCTTCAATTTTAGATTCATCCACTTCAATTCCATGAGCTGAAACAACATAGCCTAGAAACACAACCTTACTAGTGCAAAAAGTACACTTCTCAAGATTGGCATACAAGCGTTCTTTCCGAAACACTTCTAGCACTTGTTTGATGTGTTCAACATGATCATCCAAACAGCGGCTATATATCAGAATATCATCAAAGTAAACTACCACAAATTTTCCAATGAAGTGTCTCAAAACATGGTTCATTAAGCGCATGAATGTACTAGGAGCATTGGACAAACCAAAAGGCATCACTAACCACTCATACAAGCCAAATTTCGTTTTAAAAGCAGTTTTCCATTCATCACCATGTTTCATTCTTATTTGATGGTAGCCACTACGCAAGTCAATCTTAGAAAAGATAGTAGAACCACTTAACTCATCAAGCATATCATCTAACCTAGGAATAGGATGACGATAGCGAACAGTTATGTTGTTAATAGCTCTACAGGAAACATGGCCTTCTATGACGAATATGTGATGACAATGGAACAATCCGTCATTAAATGCTTCCGTTTATGACGTTTTTATTAGCCGGTCCTACTTAATGACAGAAATATATTATTCGTCATAAAGTCCAATCCAAAATCGTCATTAACTAGTTAAGCATAATGTTTGTGACAAATTTACATGACAATATATTGCTTTGTCATAGTTATTTAGTGAATAAAAAAACAAATCTTATATATTCCACGATAGCCTCAACGGGCTACATCGTCAAACGTGGCAGTGTGGGGCCCCTGTGATTTCCCTGAGCCCGGCATTTCTTGCCTCCCCCCTTCGCCTACTTGCCTCCTGACATGCATCATTTTTTATATATATTTAGCCCTCATTTTGCCCTCACATTTTTCATATTTTGGGACCATTTATCATCATTTACACGTTTTTCCATATTTAATTGCTCAAAATGGACCATTTTACATTTTCTATATTTTTCTGCAGGCCGGCGCGATCGAAGCGCATAAACGACAAATCTGGACCTTTGGGCTGCTCCGTACAGATGTACGCGTCGTCGCGGATGCGTAGGATCAAACCGCGCTAAAAACGGAGCTCCGGAGGGCCGGAACAGAAGAATCAATTGGGGGAAGGACTTCGTTTTAAACCCTAAATTCTTTGAGGACTAAATCGCAAAGTGGCAAAATCCCCCCAAATCCTTAAGCCGCCGCCGCCGCCACCTGGGGAATCCTTTGAGCCTGGCACTTCTTCCCTAACCCCATTAGCTTCCTTCTCTAGCTCCGGCCGGCGGTGAGGCCAGGCCGGCTCACCACCGTGCCAACCACACCTTCCCCGCCGCCACTCCTCTTCACCTCTGCTGCGCCGCCGCCACTTCTCCCTTCACCTCTGCCGCGCCGCCCCTTCCTCTACACCTTCCGCCGCCATCTCGCCACCTCCGGCCAACTCCTCCGCATCCACCGCCTCTTCTCCGCCACCTTGCTCTCCCTCCGGCGCGCCACTTCTTCCCGTGCGCTGCCGTCCTCCTCCGCGCTGCTTCTCCAGTGCGCCCGCCGCTCCTCCATCTCTTCCGGTGCGCCCCCTCACCGCTGGCGTCTCCACCGACAGCAGCTCCGACGACCTCGGCGCCACCGCTTCTCTTCTCCGGTTGCCGTGCCTCCTCCCGTGCGCCGCCGTCCTCATCTGCCCCTCCGTCGGCTGCATCATCTTCTACACCGTGGGCTGCTTCTCTTCTCCGGTTGACGTGCCTCCTCCCGTGCGCCGCCGTCCTCATCTGCCCCTCCGTCGGCTGCATCATCTTCTACACCGAGGGCTGCTTCTTCACCAACCCCGACTGCTGCTACTCCACGGCGCCACCGACGACCCCTCCTCTGCTCTTCTTCCTCTACTACTGCTCTGCTCGGTTTACCTCCAATTCCTCTTCCTCTCTTGTAGCTTTTCTTAATTACTGCTCAAATTAACTGATAATGATCTACTGTTAGTTTGTGATTTGCTTTAGTGAGATGTGAATTGTGAATTATGCACTGTGATGAATGTTTGTGCTGAACTGTGAATGTTATTTGTGATGTATGTTGTATGCATGAGATCTGTGAATGTGTAGTACTCTGTTATCTTGTTCCAGATCTGGTTCTAGAACTGCTATATGTTCATGTTGCTCGTAATTTAATTCTAGAAGTTGTGCTTGTGTTCAGTGATGTGTTAGTCTAGTATATGTGTTCAAACTGATTTCACATGTTTCAAAAGAAAGAAAAATATAAGGATACAGAACCCACTGCAATTGATCTCTTCAAGGACACACATTGCAGCAAGAAAATTGGTTTTAGTGAACCTGTGAAGAATGCTATCGTAAGTATTTGATTTCTCTTTTTTTGCCTCTTAGACATGAATATATTGGAAACTGCCCCCATAGTACAATATGAAAGACTAATTTAATTGTATATGATGCTAGGCTGCTATGGAAGCTATTGTGGTTGAACCAGTTGAAGGACAACAGCCAAAGTCTTCTACTAAAGTGGTTACCAAAGTTTTGCCAAAGTCAAGTTTCCTTCGAAATATGGGTCTGCAGTCTGCCACCAAGACAAGTGAAAGAGGTGTTGTTAGTGCCACTTTACTGTTTTATTTTTGTAATTGGAGTTTTGGTTGAACTTGTACTGTTTTTTACTTGTGCTATTTGGTGAACTTATACTATGGTTTGATGGGTCTAGTTTGGTCAAACTATGTTGCTGTTTCCAAATTTATGGTTGATGTATGAACTCTCATCTTTGTATGTATGCAATGAATCGATAAAATGTATTGTTGTTTATTGCAGCAATTTTAGTCTAAACTAAATTTAAATGGGCCAAGCCCAATAATCTATGACGACGAAATTTGTCACGATATTATTTACACGTCACTTGCCACGTCATCTGCCATGTCAACTTCGCCACGTCAGCATCCATGTGGCAGCTCCCTAGGCAACGGTCCGTGACGTTTTTCATGACAATCTGGAGCGTCATATTTGATTGTGACGAAAATGTACCGTCACTAAAACTATGACGTTTTTTGTTGTTTCGTCATGGAAGGTGTTTAGAGACGCACCTTTTGTGACAGTAGCCTTTTCGTCACAAATTGGGTACAGTGACAAAAAAACCACTGTTTGTGACGATATTTAATTGTCATAGAAGGCCATGTTTCTTGTAGATCTACGCACATTCTCCAAGTACCATCTTTCTTAGGAACAAGAATAACAGGAACAGCACAAGGACTAAGACTCTCGCGTACGTACCCTTTGTCCAAAAGTGCTTGCACTTAGCGCTGAATCTCCTTTGTTTCTTCTGGATTTGTGCGGTACGGTGGCCGGTTGGGAAGAGGGGCTCCCGGGACTAAGTCAATTTGATGCTCAATACCTCGAATAGGTGGTAGACCAGCGGGCACCTCCTCCGGAAACACGTCGTCATAAGCCTGCAAAACTTGAGAAACAGCACTAGGAAGAGATGTTAAGTCATTAGTAGAAAGTAAAGCATCCTTGTACAGCAATACAAGGTGCATCAAAGCGGGATCATCTTTCATCTCTCTTAGATCAGATTTGGTGGCTATCATGACTAAATTTTTCTCTCCCTCACTCTTGCTTTTACCTCTCGGTTTTGGTTTGTGGCTCTCGCTCACCCTTTGTGGAATCACACTCTTTTGTTCTCTCCCTTTCTCACTCTCAACTTGCACTTCAATTTTTTCTACATTATCATTTATAATTTGAGAAGGAGTCAACGGTCGTAGCACCACTTGTTTGTTGTTCCACCAAAACTTGTATTGATTAGTTCTTCCATTATGAAGCACAGCACGATCATATTGCCATGGTCGTCCTAGCAGTAAGTGACATACATCCATAGGCACCACATCACACTCCACCGTATCACGATAGGTGCCAATTTCAAATTCAACATCCACGGTGTATCCCACATTCAACGTCACATTCAACGAGCCATTCTCATGCAACCACTGGATCTGATATGGATGTGGGTGTTTTTTGTACTTCAAACCAAGTTTATTGCAAAGCTCCTTGCTAGCCAAATTGTGACAACTCCCACCATCAATGATTACCTTACAAAATTTGCCATCCTTGCTAACTTGAGCTCTTGTATGGAATAAATTGCAGCGCTGTTCATGGGAAGGTTTTGGTTGCACACTCAATACTGTCGGCGCACACACAAGTATAGTGTAACATCCTGAATTTCAGAGCCTTTTTGAAGTTTTCAAAATAAAATTCACCATTTGTATTTTTCTGAAATTGATTAAAGCTTAACTGGAATTTTTATGAATTAAAAGGATTTAATATGATTAAGTTAAACATTAGCATTTGCCAAAAATATTTTATTTGAGTTCCCTGAGTCTCAATGAATTTTTTGGGATTTTTCTGGATTTATTTGCTATTTTCTAGAGCTCAAAAGCCTTTATTTGTTTTTCTGGAAAAAGAAATAAAAATTAAATCCCAAAAACCAGCCGGCCCGGTCCAGCCCGGCTCGGCCCCGCCGACCGTCGGCCCAGCACACCCCGCCCGTGCCATGCGGCGAGCATCCGCCCCGCGCCCGCGCCCGCCTTGACCCTTCCGATGTGCGCCACGCGTCGCCCATCCCCGCTGCCCGCTTGCGCCCGCGCACCATCCCGATCGCCCGTCGCCGTGCCGCTGACAGGTGGGGCCCACCTGTCAGCCGTGTCGTTTCCGGGAGGGACTCGTCTCCGAGTCCGGCTCGAACCCGCCGCCGCCGCCTTCCTTAACCGTCTCGGTGTCCGTGCCCATCCCGTCTCCGCCGTCCGAGTATAAAAGCCGAGCCCCGCCCCCTCGGCGTCCGCATCCCTCGAGCCGCCGCCTCGCCTTCCGAGCCCCGCCGCCGAGCGCCGTCACCCCCGTCGTCTCCGGCCGTCGAGCCCTCGCCGTCGAAGTTCGTCGCCGGTCTCGCCGAGCCGCCTGCCTCCGCCGTTCCTCGCCGTGCGCCGCCGTTTTCGACGCCCTCGGTTTCGACGCCGCCGGCCATCGAAGGATCGCCGCCTCGCCGTCGTCGCCAACGGGTCTTCGCCGCAGGTGAGCCACCGACCGCCGCCGCACCCACTCGACCGCCGGCCAGATCCCGCCGCTGCACCACGCCGCCGCCGACAGCTACACCGCACCACGCGCCCGTTGCTTCGCCTTCCCACGGGCACGGTCCACCGTGCGCCGTGCCACTGGCAGACCGGGCCCACCGGTCAGGTCTAGCCCCATAGACCCGTGCACCGTGGAGTTGAGTCAGCAAGGCCAGTCAGCCGCCACCTCAGCCCTAGGGTCCACGTGGCTTGCCACCTGTCCTCCACGTCAGCAGCCGTGCCCTCCGGATGCCACGTCACCTTGCCACATCAGCATGCCACGTCAGCTACTTGTGCACACGTGTCAGCCATGTGTCCGCCACGTCAGCCCTAGCCGCCCCGTCAGCACGCCTGGTCGCCCCCTGCACTGTTCCGTGCGCCGGATCCACCGTAGACCCATCCTCCCGTGCACCCGGTCTACAGCACAGTGCCTTTTTTTCCAATTTTCCCCGAATTTCTGTAGATTTATTTTTCCAGAGGCCCGTTCTCCCTCATCTTAGCTCCGATTGACCCGATTATTTTTCCTAAATTCATCTAAAATTGAGCTCTATCTTTTGGTTCAGGTTTGAGAATTTTTGGAGTTCATTTGAATTTTATTTGAATTTATTTTGTCTTTTCGATCTGTTTTCTCTCTCGTTAGATCACGCATTCGAGGGAGCCGCCGTTGGATTTGAAGATCAAGAGCCGTCAACTGAGCAAGGCCAAGGCAAGTCATGTCCTTTGATCATGTTGAACCTAGTTTTCAATCTATTATGTATTACTTTGTTTTAAATTATCATGCATCGCTATTTTATTATCAAACCCTTGTATTGGTAGTTATTGTCCAAATTGATTAATCCCTCCTTGATAATTTGATTGCCATTAATCCATTGTCACCATAGTTTGGGTAATTATCTAGTGATGCAATACTAGTTGTCACATAGGGTATACGTCTAGTCTGCTTAGCCATGCTTATGTTTAGAACATTGGGTTTATCATCACATGTGTAAATTAATCTTGACTTAATGATATACTTGAACGTGGTGGTCAGCCACAGTTATAAAATTTGATTGCCATGACATGGGTAGTGTCATTGGTATTGGTTATACAAATTTGGTTTCACTCGGGCGAATGATCGTGCAGTAAAGGGGGTGCAGTTTGCACATTGGGATGTGGATGCTTCGCCTGGGTAATATTTAAGGACTTAACTTTGTGCGCCATTGATCTGAGCTTTACCGTGCAAACCACATGTCTAGTATGGGATAGACCTGGCATAATAATTTGTGAAGTCTCAACTTTGGTTTCGCTACCGATGTTGTTGTGGCGCAAGGGGGGCAATTATCGACTAGGGGGTTACCCTACTCGACGGCGAAACCTTAGCGAGTGGGATCGGGTTGAGATGGATCATTGTAAAAGCCTTGTTGTGATTATCTTTAACGTGAGGATTATCACATCGTGTGGGTACAATTATGCAACCTCTGCAGAGTGTAAAACTATTCGAATAGCTGCGTCCTCGGTCATGGACAATACTCGGTGATTTCACACGAGGGGTAGTGTCGAGACCCGAATATGCAAATCCGGACTCTCTGTGTATGCTGCACTAGTCCAGGATCACGCTAGTGCACACAGTCAAACATAGAGGTAATCATCACCACAATCACGATATTAAATAAGGGAAATTCAAATTATATAAATAAATATCAGAGTACGACCTTATGGCCAAGCTTACAATTAACAGCCGGAAGGGCTTAAGAAACTAGCAGCGGAAATCCAGAAATAAGCGTAGCAGCCAATCGACATGCCCACGGGCAATCGAGTGGGGAGCGAAGCCTAGAACGCGTAGTCGTCGAAGAATCCTTCTTCTAGTAGCTCCTGCTGATTTGGTCCTTCTTCCTCAACTGAGCAAATATGTTTGAAGCCGTGAGTACATAGAGTACTCAGCAAGTCGTTTGTAACAAATAATGCAATATAGTATGCAAGGCTTACCAATGGAAGGCTGAAAGGGTTAATTTGCATAAAACAGCATTTGAAATTACCATACATAGATTGAAGGCGAATTGTAAATAAAACAATAATAATTAATCAAAGGAATTGAAGTAAACTACTTATGGACCTCCCATCCACAAGCTAAACCCACCCGCTTATGGATATCCCATCCACAAGCTAGACCAACAGTAAATTAACCATCCACTGACCAGATACAAATTTTCCAAGAGTAACTATACCTCGTGTGAAATCACCGAGCATTGTCCATGACCGAGGACGCGGCTATTCGAATAGTTTTACACTCTGCAGAGGTCACACAACTGTACCCACACGATGTGATAATCCTCACGTTAAATATATTCACAACAAGGCTTTTACAATGATCCATCTCAACCTGATCCCACTCGCTAAGGTTTCGCCGTCGAGTAGGGTAACCCCCTAGTCGGTAATTGCCCCCTCTTGCGCCACAACAACATCAGTAGTGAAACCAAAGTTGAGACTTCACAAATTATTATGCCAGGTCTATCCCATACTAGACATGTGGTTTGCACGGAAAGACTCAGATCAATGGCGCACCAAGTTAAGTCCTTAAGTGTACCCGGGCGAAACATCCACATCCCATGTGCAACCTGCACCCCTTTACTGCACGATCATTCGCCCGAGTGAAAACCAATTTTGTATAACCACCGCCAATGACGCACCAACATCACGGCACAAATTTTATAACAGTGGCACCAACCACAATTCAATATCTCATTAAGTCAAATTAATTAATCACATGTGATGATGAACCTTTCCGCAAAATAAGCAAGGCTAAGCATTCTAATCGTACCAACCCAATGTGACAAATAACATAGCATCACTAATTAAATTCCCAACCTAAGGTGACAATGGCATCAAGGTATTCCAAAATATCAAGGAGGGAAATAACCAATTGGGACGATAACTACCAATACAAGGGTTTGAATAAAAATAGCGATGCAATGTAATTTAAAACAAAATATTTAAAAAATAGATTGCAAACTGGGTTCAACATGATCAAAGGACACGACTTGCCTTGGCCTTGCTCAGTTGACGGCTCTTGATCTTCAAATCCAACGGCGGCTCCCTCGAACGTGTGATCTAACGAGAGAGAAACAGATCGAAAAGACAAAATAAATTCAAATAAAATTCAAATGAACTCCAAAAATTCTCAAACCTGAACCAAAAGATAGAGCTCAATTTTAGATGAATTTAGGAAAACGAATCGGGTCAATCGGAGCTAGGACGAGGGAGAACGGGGCTCTGGAAAATCGGGTTTTAGGAAAAAGGCTGAAATTCGGAAAAGGTACTGTGCTGTGGACCAGGCGCACGGGATCCTCGGTTCAGCGTGAACCCGGCGCACGAAACAGTGCGGCTGACTGGGCAGCTGGCGCAAGCGGCTAGGGCTGACGTGGCGACCACGTGGCAGGACACGTGTGCAGCATGGCTGACGTGGCATGATGACTGGGCAGGGTGACGTGGCGGCTGACGTGGCGCCTGGGGTTCTCGGGTGCTGACGTGGCACCCACGTGGCGCTGACGTGGTATGACACGTCGGCCTAGGGCTGACGTGGCCGGCTTGCGTGGCGGCTGAGGTGGCGGCTTGGGCGTGCGGCGGCGGTTTAGATCGGACGGCTGTGATGCGGGGGCGTGGACGCATCCGGGCCGTCGGCCCAGATCTGAACGGGCGGCGGGGATCAAGCGGCTCGGGCGCGGGAGGCAGCGGATCGCCGACGCGTGGCGGGCGCGCTGCGCGAAGCGTCGCGGCGCGGGCGCGGGCGAGCGGCGGGACCAAGGGCGCGGGCGGCGGGTGTCCGGCGGCGGGCGAGCGGGCGGCGGCGGATCTGGCCGACGGCGGCGCACGGCGGCGGCGGGGCTCACCGGCGACGACGACGACGAGCGGCGGCGCGAGCGCTGCGGCGACGGGTTCGTCTCCGGCGGCGAAGCTCACCGGCGACGACGACGACGGCGGCAGAGGCGGCGGAGACGGAAGGCGACCACGGCGGCGACGAGACGACGTCGTCGGCGAGGACGGCAGACGGCGGCTCCGGCGGCGGGGCGCACGGCGAACGGCGGCAAAGGCGGCGGCTCTGGCGGCGGCGAACCTCGGGCGGATACGGGCGGCGGCCGAGTGGGCTCGGCCCATTAGGGTTAGGGCAAACGGGCGCGCGCGGGATGCCGGATACGGGCGCTGACAGGTGGGCCCCACCTGTCGGTGGCACGGACGAGGCGAGCGGCCGGGATGGCGCGCGGGCGAGAGGAGCGGCCGAGATGGCGACACGCGGCGGCCATCGAGCGGGGTAGTGCGGGCGCGGGCGCGGGCGGATCGCCGACACGTGGCGAGGCGAGGCGCGGCTGGGCCGGCGGTCGGACCGGGCCGGTTCGGTGGGTTTCGGCCCACCGGCCGGTTCAGGTTTTTTTTCTTTTTCTTTTCTTTTTCTAGAAATTCCAATAAATTATTTTGAGCTCTAGAAAATTGCAAATAAATCCAGAAAATTCCCAGAAAATTCCTTGAGACTCAAGGAACTCAAATAAAATATCTTTGGCAAATTTTTAATGTTTGACTTAATCATATTAAATCCTTTTAATTTATGAAAATTCCAATTAAGCTTTAATTAATTCCAGAAAAATGCAAATGGTGAATTTTATTTTAAAAGCTTCAAAAAGGCTCTGAAATTCAGGATGTTACAGGTAGAGCTTTCATAAAATCTTGGTTGGGTTAAGTTGGAAAGTGAATGGTCAGTTCACTTGTGGTTGCCTTTAATTCCTTTGATTATTTATTTATTATCATTTTCGAAGTCAGCTTTTCAATCTAATTATTGTATTTACTTTAAATTGTTGCTTTATGCAAAATTAACCTTTCAGCCATCCTTTGTTAAGCCTTGCATACTATATTGCATTCTTTGTTACAAACGACTTGCTGAGTACTCTATGTACGGCTTCAAACATATTTGCTTAGTTGAGGAGGAAGGACCAGACCAGCAGGAATTCTTGGAGGGAGGATACTACGAGGACTTCACGGACTAGGACTTCGCTCCCCAGTCGATTGCCTGTGGCATGTCGAATGGCCCATGAGTTTATTTTGTTTTCCGCTGCTAGTTTTCCTTAAGCCCTTCTGGCTAATAATTGTAAGCTTGACCTTAAGGTCGTACTCTGATATTTAATATTATGATTTGGATTTTCTTTAGAATATCGTGATGTGGATGATATTTATCTTTGTTTATACTGTGTGCACTAGCGTGATCCTGTACTAGTGCAGAATACACAGGACAGTCCGGATTTGTATATTCGGGTCTCGACAGAGATGGTATCAGAGCTATATCGACTGTAGGATGAAGCCCTAGTTAGAATGGTCGAATTAGCAAGTTTTCAAAATTTATTTTCTAAATCAAATCAACCAAATGATTGTCTAGTAAATTTTATTCTTACCTCATTCTTAGGTTTCTTACTCCTTGCCTCCTCTGAAATATTGTTTTCAAAACTCAATTTGACTTCTTATCCCCATAACGTCCATAGATGTCTCGAGTCTCCCCTAATCCAAGTGAAGATTGGCCTGGAATTCTTCAAGCTGTGTGGTGAAGTTCAGATCAAGGAAGCGCCCAATATGTCAAGACAAGATTGGAGATTTTCGTGAAGATTAGAAGCCATTAGATTTGAACCTTGTTATAGTTTTAGTATCGTGTAGATCGTCGTGCTTCTTATTTGCCGTTGGGTGTGATGTGAGCTGCAGTTTTGCTTCTAGCATTATGATGCAGTCATGTCAAAAGTCTTTTTATGGAGTTTGTTGCTTCTTTTTGTTAGCCTTTTCGGCTAAGTGTTTGCTTAGTTTAGGTTGCCATTAGTTATCCCCCTTAGACGAGTTTACCGCTTACCTTTGCTTTTCCCTCTTACCTTTTGAGCCTTGAGAAGTCAGCTCTCAGCAAGTGGTCTTTCTTTCAGAGCAGAGCAGAAATGGTTGACACTTGGAGCACAGCAGGAGTTCAAGGCGATGAAAACGACCGAAGATTTCAAAAGTACAAGTGTGGCGCACAAGTCCGGTTTGTTGTTCCTGCCGATGAGAACATTAATGCTGGGAATATGCATGATGTTGAGGCAAATGCTAAGGCAAGGAACATCATTATCCAGGGCCTGAGTCGTAGCGAGTTTGACCGCATATCTCATCTTTCGTCCGCCTTCGATATCTGGGAGACCCTCGATGCATACCATGAGGGCACCACCCAGATTAAGACGGTGCGACAGGACCAGTTCAAGCGGGACTACAACAAAATTGAGATGCTTACTAGTGAGTCTTTAGATGAGTGTTTTGCGCGTTTTCACAAGATCTTGAGCAACCTCCGAGCGGTCGGTCTCACATACCCCGACTCGGACAACGCTCGTTAGATGCTTGGTGCACTCGATTTGCGCGTTTGGGAGATGAAGGTGACTACCATCAAGGACACCACGGACCTCTCAACTTTGACGCTTGACGCGTTGTACTCGCGCCTCAAGACGCACGAGATTGACATTGTCTCTCGTAAGTCGAAGTCGCAGTCGATGGCTTTAGTCACCGATCCCACCTCGGCTTCTGGTCATTCTGCTGAATCGCTTTGTGGTTTCTCCCTTGCTGTTCTATGTGACGTAACTGATGATCAGTTAGAGCAGCTCAAGGATGAGCAACTGGCCCTCCTAGCTCGGAAGTTTTCCCATGCTTACAAGAGGAGGAAGGACAGAAAGAGGCGAGGACCCGTGATTTGCTTCGAGTGTGGTGGCCCCAACCACATTCGGGCAAACTGCCCCAAACTGGAGAAGGGCAAAGCTGACTACGGCGGTTCGGGCAAGAACGACTACATCGACAAGAACCGCAACAAGAAGACTCCAAAGCACCCTCAAGGCAAGAAGAAGTTTCGCGACTTTGGGAAGGCCAAGAAGCTGTTCCACCGCGTCCTCACCGCGTTCGACGACCTCGACCTCAGCGAGGTGGAGGGATGGAGCGACGAAGACGGGACGGGTGACCAAGACCCCCAAGAGCGGCGATGACTTCTCCGGCATGTGCTTCATGGCCCTCGAGGGCGAACTGAGCGACAGCGAGCTGTACTCCGACTCGGACGAGGTATGCCCCACCTACGACCAGCTCAATCATGCTTTTCTTAAGCTAGGTGGATTTCATGCTAGAGCTAGGGCTAGGTGTACTGAGTTAGAGAAGGAAGTAGATAGATTGTCACTAGAGATTATTGCTCTTACATCTGCTCCATCTAGTGATGATTGTGATACATGCTCTGCCTTGTTGGGTGATATGGAGAAGCTAAGGACCTCGCATGATAGTTTGTCCTCCGAGCTGGATATTGTTAAGGTGGAGAATCTTAGTCTCTTGGCTGAACTAGAAATGAGTAGGATTGCTTCTACTTCATCTATTTTTGTCAAGACTGTTGCTTGCACCTCATGTGAGGATAAGGACAATGCTTTTAGAGGTCTTTATACCATGCTGTTAGATCTGCCCGAGTCTTGTGAAAACTGCAATAACTTGAAGATGAACCTAAAACGGGCAGATCATAAAATATCTGAGTTGTATTCTTGGTTGCTTGAGCCAACTGCTTCATGTTCAAACTGTCCTAAATTAATTGCTGAGCTTGAATTTGTTTCCAAGCAGTTTCAAGAAATGATTGACCACAATAAGAAATTGGCTAATTATGCTTCTAAGGACCCTGTTAGCTCACCATGCAAAAATTGTGAAAAACTAAAAGCTGACTTGATTGCATTGGATGAGAAATGTGTGAAGCTAACTAAGGACTTACTAGAGAAGCAACCATCAGATTATAATGTGATTGCTGAGAAGGGGAAGGAGCCCAAGGGTAAGGTTGAGACACTTAGCGACGTGAACCAAACTGCTAGTAGTAGGATTGTCCCCTCAAGGTCGGCTGTGCGTGCACAAGCCATTCTCTCCTCTACTGTTGGTTCTTCTTCTGCTCCCTTACCTTTTGCTGTTCCCTCTTCTCCCTGCTCTTCTTGCACCTCTCTCTTTCGAGAGTGTCAGTACCTTATGAACACTCTCGAGAGATTTGTAGGAGGCAAGAAGAAGCTCAATCTTATTCTAGACCAATCTAAGATCTGCAGATTTAATCAGGGTCTAGGATATAACTTTTATGAGGATAAGAGGAAGCATCCACCTGCCGTGCTCAGATCCATAGCACCAGGTGTGATCGAGACTGAGCCCAGGACCGAGAAAGTCCAATTTAAGTCAACGGGCTATGTCCAGGGGATTTCTGACAGCAAGGTGAGTCCACCTGCCTGACGCTCAACGCTCTTGACGTCTCAATCATTCGATGTTGGACGCTGTAAGTGTGTACAATCACAGTCTCCGTTAATGTCATACCGATAAATGCCATATCTAATTTGTTGCTTTCGTGTGTATATATATAGACACATGCTGATAAAGCTAGATTATCCAACTCATCAGTTGGTTTCTTGGACCCACACTTGGTCACCAAGGATACCATCGACCGGGATACACCCCTCGTCGAGAGGTACATTGCAGCAGGACTGCTGGGTTGCCGCAATAAGGAATATGTACCAAAAATAGTAATTGTACCAAAATGGAACAAGGTATATTACCTTGATTCCCTAAGTAAGAATAAAATGGACTTCACAGTTGTCAGCCAAGTAATCGATAGGTAAGCACATATTCCCCATACATATCTACATTGTACTCTTTCTTTCCTTCCGAATGACTAAGGTTAATTTTTTTGAATCACGTAGGGCGTTCACGATGTACATTGAAATGGGAGGTGTCTTGAAGTGCGGGGCCAAAGGCCTGCTGACACATGCTCGAGATTTTAAGGTATTCGCTATTTCACATTAATTAATCCTATGCAACAGTTGGCACTAATGCCTCTTGAACTAACACATTCCATTTTTTGCAGTGCCACCAGCAGCAGCGGGGCAACACATGTGGATACTACGTTTGCCAACATATGGAACTACTCCTCGATTCCTCGAGGCTAACCAATCCCAAGGTTTGTCACTCTTCCCATAATTACTTCATACTTATCACGTTACATATATACGCGCATTGATATTCCTATCGACAGGTTGCGTACATCCCGTCAACTGCATTGAAACAGTCTGATCTTGGAGGGATTCGAGGAGAGTTGGCGTACTTTTTGCTAACTCAAGTCATAAAGCCAGGAGGACGGTTCCACTGCGCACCATGATTTCTTATTGGTCTTATCACTAAGTGCAAATGCAGTGTAGATCTTTTGTAACTGTGTTTTTGTTAATGGATATTTTATTTCAATTCAATTAATTGATTTGCGAAATGGATGCATGCTTTATGTTTGTGAAATGAAGTGCGATGTCAATATTGGATGTTTTATGTCTGTGAAATGAATTGAGATGTGAAATGTATCTGAAAGGAAATGAGATGTGTGAATTGTATGTTTTTTGTCTGTGATTATCTGCTTGTTTCAGAGGGCATGGCTAGCATTTCCTGAGGCTAGCCAATAAATAGAAATAGATTTTGATTTAGGAGGAAGGAATATCACAGACGGTTTTTCAGTAAAAACCGTCTGTTATATGTATCACAGACGGTTTTTTTATTAAAAACCGTCTATGATTATCACATATCACAGACGATTTTTAATGAAAAACCATCTGTGATATCTGATAATCACAGACGGTTTTTAATGAAAAACCATCTGTGATATCTGATAATCACAGACGGTTCGAAAACCGTCTGTGATAACCTTCGATTATCATTGACCCATAAATTCAGACGGTTCAGAAAACCGTCTGTGATGACGTTTCTGAACCGTCTGTAATGTGGATTTCTGTAGTAGTGCAGGCGACACCTCATGACTGCACGCGAAGACAGCGGGGACTTCGCCCACGCCGAGGTGACGCTGGGACTCCGCCTGTCGCCGACGTCGGGTTGATGGCGCACAGAGATGGGCGCGGAGCCATCGGAGGTGCGGGGCCAGTGGACGCCCGGGCGATAATGTATGACGACGGTGGCCGGACGCAGGTATACGTGCATGCACGTGTGAACGGGTGGATACGCGTGCATGTGCGAATGGATATATATGCATTATGCATGCGTATCCAACTTGCATGAGCCTTTAAGCTGCAGCATTTATACAAGAAATGCCATTCCACACAACTAGCTTGGGCTTTTCTTACCTTGTCTTTGTAGCGTCTACGTTTCAGACTCCAAAGCTAGCCAATGCTCCGTATAGGCGGACTTCGACGACGCGGAGTCCACGGTTGCGCGGAGATGAGCCGGTGCGGCACGAAGGTGTGCTCGGCGAGGTGTGTGCCTAGCGAGGTGATGGATCGATGGATCTATCAGATCTGTAAGGAGACTTACATGCAGAACCGATGGATCTATCAGATCCGCACAGAGGCTTACATGCAAGATCAACGGATCTACCAGATCCACTCGGAGATTCACATGCAACAGAAACTGATGAACGAGTTGAATTATCCTGAGATGCTCCACCTTGTCTCACCTTTGGCGGTGCTTTTTGTTTCCCAGCATGCCAGGATGTATCCCAGCCTGACCATGGAGCAAGTCTTCCTCACGGTGGTGACTCTTCTATGCGCGACTTCTTTTCCAAACCCCACGGACGGCACCATCTGTCGTGGCTACGGGCCAAATAGTAGAGAAGGGGACTAATAGAAGAGGAAGAGGGGAGCCAGATCTATGGGAGAGTTGGTGAGAATGAGAGGATGTCCCTCCTCCTGCCACTCCTGGGGGTTTATATACATGAGTGGGCTAGAATGGGAAATTTCCATTCTACCCCATAGTTCTTACAAGGGATGAGGGTACATTGGTATATTTACATGAGTATATTCCTCTACACTATCGGGCCTATTACATGTTAAGCCAGTTGCAAGGCCCAGTTACGGGGGGTTGGGCCACCCCCACAACAGTAAGATTGGATCAATCTAGTGCTTCCAAGAATTTTGTGAATGAACCTGTTAAATGCACTACTTGTTCCACTTTGGCTAAGGAAAATGAGTACCTTAAGGAAACTTTAGAGAGATTCTCTTTTGGTAAGAAAAATCTGAATATGATTCTAGACAAGTCAAAACAAGTGTGAAAAATCGTAGTCTAGGATTTAATTTTGTTGAGCATGCTAAGAATAATCCTCCTAAGGTTGTTAAGTTTCTTGAACCTGGAAAGATTGAAGTAAAATCTGAACCAAAATAAACTGTGTTTAAATCAGCTAGCTTTGTGCAAAGTTCATCGAATATATAATAATATAGGTGCTAGCTCATCATCTCAAAAGAATTCTGGTTATGTTAAATATCATTGCACCTGTTGTGGAAGAGATGGATATTTGTATGAATTTTGTTTTAGGCGGGCTAAGAAAGAAAGGAAGGAAAGGTTGAGTGCTTTAAGACAAAAACGTGCATTGTTTTTTGCTCCTAAATCAGATGCGAAAGCTATATTTTTAGAGAACTTTTATGATGGCTTTAAATCTGCTTCTCATGCTAGATTAGGATTTTAATTCAAATAATACACGTTCTTTTCGGCATTCTGATCATCCACATGCACTTGATTTTTGTTCTAGTTTTGTTGTTCCTGTTCATCGAGTGTCTTAATACTGGATTCCTAGATCTTATTTCACAAACCCCAGTACTGTGAGACCGATGTTTCCTGTGAGGTAAGAACAACTGACAAGGATGGAGAACAGGAGCTAAATTGGATTTCGGTCTTTTTCATCATCGCTTGATTGGAACATTTGATGGTTCTTCACTCCTTTGATGGCTTGCAAGTGATTTCACTTTTTGAGAGACCATGTGGAAAAGGTGATGTACTCTTACACCCTATTGAGTTGGATTCCTATGTTGATGATACTCTTTCAAAACCACTTGATTTCTCTTATTTTGCTCTTTTACGAAATGAGTTGGGCATGTTGCATCCTATAGGATTATTCTGAGGGGAAGCTTGATGTTTAAGAATTTAGAAAGTTTTGTTTATTATACTTGTCAATTAAATCAACAAGTCCAAGCCATCAAATTTAAATGAGTTGTGGAGCTCTCTTTATTATATTTATTCATATGCTGTGTAGCTTTTATCATAACTGGTTATAATTAATTTGTTGCACTTGAACTAAAATATGACATGGCGGAATATTTTGATTAGATTGATTATAAATAGTACTTTGCGATGTTCATTAAAAGGGATTGGCTTAATTGTGAGTCTTATTTTAAATCTCGGCTATGAGGCTCACATGTTTCATATTACAATCTTTTTATGATAATTCAATTTGGCATGTTATAAAAAATAAAAAGAGACATTTGAAAAGATGTATGCTTCAAGCATGCCATGGTAAACAAAAAAAGGGCAAAAAGTGCACAAAATGAAAAGAAGTATGCTTCAAGCATGCCACCATTTACAAGAAATAAGCTACTAGGAAAAGAAGTATGCTACAAACATGTCACATGCGTAAGAATTGAATGTGGAGCAATAGGTTGTTATATGAGACTACTAGCTCATCTAGATTAAAGATTTGCTTCACTTTTAGACTTTGAATTTTTGTTGTGATATCTCATTGTGCTCTTTATAATTGATCTGGTCATTGTTGAGATGCCTGTCATTGATATAAATTGCTTAATCATATTGAAAACTTTGTTTTGATATTGTTATATAATATATGACTTTATATGATCTAAATAGCTCTACTCAAAAATATGGCTTGGTTAAATTATTAAATCAATTCAAAATGACTTGGATAATTTACAAAGCTTCTAGATTTTTTATTCTCATTGCTTCTTCTTAGAATAATACTTCGTTGATGTTTCTTGATGATTACATTGCCAAAGGGGGAGAGATTTGGTGTGCTTTGTGAGATATTGGAGAAATTTGCTAAAACTACATCTCTTGTGTTGAGGGGGAGAGATTTGAGACGTGTGGTTTGAAATACTTTTTCGGCTTCAGTTCTTCGCTTATATCTAATTGAAGCTAATTCATCATGCTATCTTGAAGTGTTGTCAATGTATTCATCAAGAGAGAGATTGTTAGACCATGTGACTAGGTCTAGAATTTTTATGATAATGAATAATTGACAACATTGCTTAGTATTGTTATTCGAGGTGTATGGCGTGTGTGCGTAGACTAATGTTGGTCAAGTTGAAGAGAACTTGTGCCGGAAAAACGTTCTTTGGCCTTTGCATGTGCAGGTTGGGCGTGGAGACGGTCATGGTCAGTGACGAGGAAGATCGGGACTAGGAGGGGGAAATCTGAGGTCCAGGCGGTCGAGGATGTCACGAGGTGGTCGGGCTCACGCTGGAGTACATGGAGATCAAAGGTGGATGATGCGTGGAGAAGATACAGGAGGTGCGGTCCTGGAGGTTTCGACATGCGATGAGTTGAAAAGTCGGAAGCGTTAAAACCCGTGTTAGGAAGGGTTTCGGGTCCCTTGAAAATTAGTGGGCTGAAAGTCTAGTTGAATTGGTAAATGGGCTGGTTGATATTTTGTATTGGACTTTAGAGTTAGTTTAGGTTTTGGTGATGATCTGAGACTCGGATACGCGTGGCAACTGGTTATAAAAAGGAGCCGTGACCAAGGAAATAGGGTGTGCGTTGGCCGTGATTGAGCAAACAAAAGAAATAGAAAAAGTGAGCGGCGGCTGGACGCTTTGATCGATGGATAATTGAGGTGTGAAGTCGGCTTCGATTTTTTGCTTTGCGTCGTCCTCGTTTGATCTCGTGTGACGTCTCCTTTCACCAATCGGTCTGCACTGTTTTCTTTTACCCGACGTGTGGCGCAGGTGACGCAGCAGCTCATCGTCCTGTCGTTTTCACCCATGAGCTTAATGCATGTGTACAGAGGTCCGTGAGTTACATGCATGTGAACAGAGGTCTAGCTGAGAGTTGGTATTCAGTTTGTCATATTTTTATTCATGATTAGCTATGATTAGAAGACTAGGTAATTAATGCAAGGTGATTAAGTAAAGCTAATTAGATTGTTTTTCTCTCTCTTATTTTGGCATTAAGTCTTAAAGTTTTAGATTCATGCATGCGTCGGGATGGCAATTGATTAGTGATTAGGAGAGGCAATTAGAAGGAGTCTCGGTTTGGCTGTGTTCGAAGGATTGAAGATTATTATTATTATCTTTTGTTGTTTTTTGTGTGTACGATTTTGTGTTTTGCAGGTTTAAAAATAATAATAAATTTTGAAGAAAAGCTTTCGGTGTGCACTGCAATCATTCACCTCCATCTGATTACAATCGACGATCCTACACACATGTATTGTCATCGGCAAAGAAAATTGGCAAGGACGAAACATGGGCGTGAAGTATAATAGGCCTTCTGAGAGAAAAAGGCAACTGCGACTTGCTTATTGCATCTCCATTTCGTTTTGTTCGTCTCTCTGGAGAAAAGAAACTACTGGGTAATTCTGCTCAACTCAATTTTTTTGTTTATCCTTTTGTTTTTTCCTGAAAATGCTTTCCAGTTGTATCAAATCTTTAGTTTTCCTCACCAATGGCTCAAGTTTGAAGCTTCCCACAATTTTCAGTTTTTTTTTGGAGACCTGGGGAAAAGAGAAAGAAAGACATTAAACAAAGCCATCTAGTACACTGCTCACAAAGTGGAGGATCCATTAGCTGATAAATAATTAAAAGCTGTAATATTTTAAAATAAACATGTACCCCGTGGTTCCAGTTTTTAACGCAATAAATTGGAAGGATCCATTAGCTGATAAATAATTACTCTATCAGTACAAAACAAATATTTATAGGAGACCAACCATCTGTACAAACGTAATTTTATATTGTATCTCTACCCCTAAAATCCACCAGTTCAGTTCTTTCCTACGACCACCCCAAATTGTGCTCCCAGCAGTCATGAGTTTTCCTGCGTCCACACCAATTCGTGTCCCTAGGAAAACCAACCAGTGAAATCAACGATCAAGGATCAATTCCCATATTTCTCTCTCCTTACCCACTCATATCCAACTATCCAAATCCAAATTCAAAGGCGACGCCCACCTCCCCCGCGCCTCTCCGATCTCTGATATCCCCCACCTCGCGAAATTTCCCGAGACGCTGCTCCCCCCTGCGCCGCGTCCCATCTCCCACTCCTCCCGCTCCGCCCTCGCTCCTCCTCCACCGCCGCCTCCCCCGCTCCTCCTCCTCCGCCTCCTCCCCCGCTCCGCCGCCGCCTCCTCCTCCCCCCACCCCCTGCGCCGCCGCCTCCTCCTCCTCCCCACCCCACCCCGCGCCGCCGTCTTCTCCTCCCCACACCACCCCGCGTCGCCGCCTCCTCCTCCCCCCACCCCGCCGCCGCCGCCTCCTCCCCCCACCCCGCGCCGCCGCCTCCTCTTCCTTCTCCCCACCCCACCCGACGCCAAAATCCCCCAGCGATCCGCCGCTCGTGCTCCGATCTGATCTAGGGTTTGGCGCGGCCGGCAGAGCTAGGGTTTGGCGCGGCGCGGCATGGAGAGCCTGGTCCTCGCCTCCTGCTCCGCCTCTCCCCGCCTCCTCCTCTCCGCCGCCCGCATCATGTGACGATCTGAGGTTATGCCGACGCTATTTTTACAAATAACGCATCAAAAGAGGCCATTTCCGCTAAAAACTCCGATCCGTGCTGCCCGATCGCCATTCTTGGGGTTTTAGGGCATGGGTTTTGGCGTTTGATTTGGTGGTGTTGCGCGATGCAGGGGGATTGCACTATATGCTTCCAACGAAGAGAGCGGAGGGTGCTGAGGACAGCGGCGACGCGGCGGCGAAGAAGGCACGGGTAGGGGAATCAGCTGCGGAGGCGGTGCGATGGTTGCGGGGGAGGCGGGCGGCGGCGGAAGCAGTAATGGGAACGGGGTGGCGGAGATCGACTTGGACCTGACAGCAGGCAGCTCGCCGTGTACGGGAGGGAGACGATGCGGCGGCTCTTTGCGTCCAACGTGCTCGTCTCCGGTCTGAACGGGCTTGGGGCTGAGATCGGTGTGTGCCTCCTTTTATTTCTGATTTAGACATTAAATACTTTATTTAGTAATTTGTTATTGTAATGTTGGCGCTGGCGTTACTATTATCTGTCTATTTTGTTGCTCTTAGATTTTTTTTATTGGTTCTTTGTAATATGTGATTGTTTCACTGTATCCCCATAGATTGTGCAATGCAGTATGCCAACAGGCTGAGTTTCTGGATTGAGAAATAAAATTAGGATAGTTGTGTGATGTCTAATTGGTATGCACAAGCAAACAGAGTGACTGCCTAAAATTGCTTTTATGTTCTACAATGATTGTCAGATCATTTACCGAGTTTTTTTGGGTGGAACTTAGAGAAATGCTTTGGTGAAACCGCTTGATGTACTGGTCCATGGAGCTCCAGTTAGTAGTTTTGACTTATCCATTGGCTTTGAAATTATTGAAACCGGATTTGAGTGTTAAAACGGGAAATGGTCTAGCCCAATGTGTACTATGCAGCATTAGTAACAACACACAACTAATCCGATTCCAGCTGCCTGGATAGATTTGGTTTGGAAATTGACAATGCTTGATCTGTCCATTTTGCAATATTTGTCGGTTTTATCAGGAATTGTTGTTTCTCAATGGCTATCCATTGATTAAATTGAGATTTGTTGCATTTTCCGACTCCTACCATGCTTCTAAAGTTGGGAGTTGTGAGAGAATGTTGGGTACCAAATTGTTGGATTATAAAATTTGATAATAGTAAATTCTGCTATATAACAGTTAGTCCACAAGCAGGTAAGCTTTCGGGGGAAAGGAATAAATTCCAGTTATTATACTTTGAATCTACAAGATAAGTGGTTTGTATTTATTTTCCCCCTTTTTTCTCCTGTTCAGTTCAGGAACCTGAATAATGTCTTGCATTTTCATGTCCTCTTTGGCATGTAACATAGTCAGTAATGGGCAGCCATTTTCTTCTTTCCTATGTGCCTGTGCTCACATGCTAATGCATGGTTCGCTTATTGTTATTGGTATGGTATTAGCATCAATTTATTACCATATGCGTGTATGTGGATTGTGTGATCTTTGAAACTAATAAAATTCTTCTCTACAGCAAAGAATCTTGCTTTGGCGGGTGTTAAGTCTGTCACCCTACATGATGCAGAAAATGTGGGACCTATCAGGCAATTTTTTTCTATCTGAGGATGATATTGGGAAGAACAGGGCTGTTGCCTGCGTTGCAAAGCTGCAAAAACTTAACAACGTTGTTCTTATATCTGCTCTAATAGAAGAACTGACCAATGAACACCTTTCAAAGTTCCAGGTCTGTTAATTGTTTGCTATGTTATAATTTGTCACTTCCCGTTATGTTACTTCCATTCTTCTCCATGGATAGTCAATAGTCAAGGTTGAGAAAATAACTTTTTATTTGTGAACCCTGCCTGTAGTGATGTGTAATGATATTATATGTTTTTTATATGGCCGAGTTAATTTCTGGTTTGGATGGTAATAGGTAAATTCACGCCGGTCTTTGGCATGATCTTCTACTTTTTTGCCACCTGATCTTCATTTGATGTCAGTGCTCAGTACCTGATCCTATGCTGATGAGTAATTGCTCTTCCTTATCTGAATGTGCCGGTGCCCATAGTGCCAAATGTAATTCTTTTGTAGGGCCTAATAGAATACTTTTGTTTCATTATATGTGGCATGACTGATATATGAATAATCTCTAACTATATTTGACCTACTTGAACTCTTCAAGTGACCTGAATGTGAGCTATTTAGTTAGTAACCTTGTATGGCTGAAGCCAATGTGTATAGTCAAATCCACATAGCTGGCCACAATTACGGACTATTTAGTTGATAACAGTGCTGAATGTTTTGTTGCAGTGTGCATGTGTTTTATGATAAAATATCAACATAACTCCCTGTGCTTACCAGCTATTATACCATATATAATGACCATACGTGTACTTATCTGATTTGCAGGCTGTTGTTTTCACCTACATAAGTCTAGACAAGGCATTTGAATTTAACGATTATTGTCGTAGTCACTAGACTCCAATTTCTTTTATCAAAGCAGAAGTTTGTGGTCTTTTTGGTACTGTATTTTGTGACTTTGGGCGTGAGTTCACTGTTTTTGATGTTGATGGTGAAGATCCACATACTGGTGTAATTGCATCCATCAGCAATGACAATGCTGCAATGGTATCCTGTGTTGATTATGAGCACCTTGAATTCCAAGATGGTGATCTGGTTGTTTTCTCAGAGGTCCAGGGGATGACAGAACTGAATGATGGCAAGCCAAGAAAGATAATAAATGCAAGGCCATTTTCATTTTGCATCCAGAAGGATACAAGTAACTTTGGTATTTATGCAAAAAGTGGAATCGTTACACAGGTGAAAGAACCAATGATCTTAGAGTTCAAGAGTCTGAGAGATTCTATAATAGAGCGAGGGAATTTCCTCTTGAGTGATATCTCAAAGTATGAGCGTCCTCCTCTGCTTCACTTTGCATTTCTAGCTTTGGATAAGTTTAGGAAAGAGTTTGGGCGATTCCCTGGTGCTGGTTGTGACCAGGATGCTCAAAGGTTTCTGGAGTTTGCTGCTTCTATTAATGAACGCTATGCCGACTACCCAACGTGGTCGTAAACCACAACGCCAACTTCTAATCCCTTCAGCTCTCGACAACGTGGTCGTAAGGCGACGACTCCACAACGTGGTCGTAAACCACAACGCCGACTTCCGACCGCAGTGGTCGTGGCTTCGACTTACGACTTCCGACCACAACCAAGGTGGTCGTAGCTGCATTCGACCACGACCAACGTGGTCGTAGCTGCGTTTGACCACGGCCAGAGTGGTCGTAAACGACACTACGTGGTCGTAAACGGTCCTGATGCCCTTTGACCACGGCCAGAGTGGTCGTAAACCTCTCAGATGACCTTCGACCACGCCCAATGTGGTCGTAAACAATTCTGGTGGCTTTCGACCACGGCCAAAGTGGTCATAAACGCCACAATGTGGTCGTAAACTACTCTGAGAGCTTTCGACCATGGCCAACGTGGTTGTAAACGACCTGGTTGGCTTCCGACCAGTGACTACGTGGTCATAAACGACTCTGGTGGCTTTCGACCACGGCCAACGTGGTCATAAACGACCATTCTGGCTTCCGACCAATGACTACGTGGTCGTAAATGACTCTGGGGGCTTTCGACCACGGCCAACAAGGTCATAGAGATCTTTCAACCACCCAAAATGGGCTACGACTTTGCAGAAAATGTTCAAACCAAACTCAAACTTTCCAAAATAATTGTCAATTGTGAGTGTAAGCTGACAGGCTTTTTTGTTATCAACTTTATGCGCTTGTGGAATGGTATTAGATTACCATTGTTTTCAATTGTGAGTAAATAATCTTTTGTGTACTTGGTAAAAACATTCTACAATTAATTGTTATTTTATGACATTCAAGTGTAATAATTCGTACAGGATGGGAATGCACTGAGGACCAAATTCTTGGTAGAGATGTTGAAGTACAAGGACAACGAATCTAAAGACAACATTCCTGAAGATATACAAGAACTTATTAGGCGTGTGAGGATTTAGGTGGCTTCAAAAGATGTAATAGTTGTGATGTTATTTATTGGCAATGTTGCTCTTTAAGCATAATTGCTATGGACTCAACAATATGATAACTCATCATGAATCTCTTTTGGCATGAGTCTTAATCTATCTCACTATTTACTTCATTTTTAAGAAACATAGTCTTAATAAGTGTGACTTGTGGTAGTCTTCTGCTGCTGAGCAACTAGAGGTAGTCTTCACTGCAAGGTTGTCTTAGCCGTCATTGAGTCAACAGATAATTTTTTATAAAATCGTCAACATATTTGAGGTAGTCTTCACTGCAAGGTTGTCATTTGGTTGTTTTCATGTGCATCCCTCAAATGCCGCCGTAGCGTTAGCACGGGCACTCTACTAGTAGTAGGTTAGTAGCCGATGCAACAAATCAAACTTAGCTCCAAGAAACTCCATACTCGCATTCGTTTCCATTATCCTCAGATGCACTTGCTCAGATCTTTCTCTTCTCCACCCTGCAGTTTTTTCCTCCATCTTCTGCGCGCGTGCTGTGAGTTCCGGGCATTCCAATGGCAGAGCTGGTGACCAGCATGGCGGTCGGACAGCACAAGATCCACAAGCGCAAGCTGCCGGCCATCCTGGACGTCATCACCGACGCCGAGGAGCAGAATAGGTTCCTCATATCGTAAAGATGGTGCATATCAAATTTCAAGGGATTTACCGTATAGATAGTTTCTAAAAACCGTCTATGATGTAAATGTCCAGTTTAATTTTTTTTTTGTAATAGTGAATCCTTATTTTCTCCATCGATTACCATTACGAACTCGGTAATATTGTATGGCTGATGGCACCAGAAAACTTCAATTTCTTGTGTTTCCGAAGCCTGAAAATTGGACATGAGGTGAAGTCTGGAGTTGCACATGTATTGTCATCGGCAAAGCAAAATTGGCAAGGACGAAACATGGGCGTGAAGTATAGGCCTTCTGAGAGAAAAAGGCAACTGTGACTTGCTTATTGCATCTCCATTTCGTTCTGTTCGTCTCTCTGGAGAAAAGAAACTACTGGGTAATTCTGCTCAACCCAATTTTTTTGTTTATCCTTTTGTTTTTCCTGAAAATGCTTTCCAGGTGTATCGAATCTTTAGTTTTCCTCACCCAATGGCTCAAGTTCGAAGCTTCCCTCAATTTTTAGTTTTTTTATACCTGGGGAAAAGAGAAAGGAGGACATTAAACAAAGCAATCTAGAACTGCACACAAACTGGAGGATCCATTAGCTGATAAATAATTAACATCTGTAATATTTTAAAATAAACGTGTCCCCCGTGGTTCCAGTTTTTAACGCAATAAATTGGAAGGATCCATTAGCTGATAAATAATTACTCTATCAGTACAAAACAAATGTTTATACGAGACCAACCATTTGTACAAACGTCATTTTATATTGTAGTAGTAGCCGATGCAATAAATCAAACTTGGCTCCAAAAAACTCCATACTCGCATTCGTTTCCATTATCCTCAGATGCTCTTGTTCAGATCTCTCTTCTCTACCCTGCAGTTTTGTTTCCCTATCTTCTACGCGCGTGCTGTGAGTTCCGGGCATTCCAATGGCAGAGCTGGTGACCAGCATGGCGGTCGGGCCGTTGGTGTCCATGGTGAGGGAGAAGGCGTCCAGCTACCTCCTGGAACAGTACAAAGTGATGGAGAGCATGGAGAAGCAGCACAAGATCCTCAAGCGCAAGCTGCCGGCCATCCTGGACGTCATCACCGATGCCGAGAAGCAGAATAGCTTCCTCATATCGTAAAGATGGTGCATATCAAATTTCAAGAGATTTAGAGTCTTTGTTTGAGAGTTGGTTCAATTTGTGATTTTAATCCGATTTTGGTGCAGCAGTACTTCAAGAGCTAAAAGGTCCCAACCTTCTTAAGTTTTTTCAAGATCCTTAGTTGGATAGGTTCTTAAAGTTATGATCTAGTCTTGGTTTAAGGTTCAAACCATTTAGAATTGTGGATCAAAAATTACACCATTTTTTGTATTTGATATAGTGCTAAAAATCTGTTCTGCTCTTAGGGGAGATATCAGACCGCTAAGAGGTCAGACCGTCAGAAGCTGTTGAGGCTCATTTGGCTTAGTGTTTCTTAGATCTTTCTTGTAAGTGATTGGTCTCTAATCTTCATTGGTTCTAATAGCTATTGGAGTGAAAAACTTTACTTTCCCTTTTGAGGAAAATATTTGGAAAAGCTTTTAATTGTATTGGTTTCTATTCATCCTCTCTAGTAATTATTCAGGATCCTACAAATGGTATCAGAGTAATGTTTGCTCTTTAAGTGATCTTAACCGATCATGAGCATAACGACTAGTGTGAAGTCTTATGAGTTTTTTGATCCATCTTGTTGTGCCTCTTTGGCCGATAACCGTGATAGGTCTTGTGGTTGCAAGTTCATTAAACTAATTATGAGAAAAATACAAAAAGACAAATTGTGACACTTGTAAGTTATGCGATGTTTTTGGTCACTCCTCTTGGTGTGTTGTACTAGTGACAGGGATGCAAAAACTTTTGAAGCCCAAAGAGGAGGAGGAACCCTATGGCATATGCGGAATGACTATGGAGGATGATCATGAGGTACTTTTCGAGGATGATTTATGATTTTTTGACTCAATCTAAGCAATGTGAGTAAGAAAAAACTCATTAATGATGTTGTCTTTCTAATTACAAGAATTTATACCCTTTACAATCTACTGAATATTTATTGTTCATTGCAACCAAGAACAAATCAATAGGATTGCCCTCTATACTGGGATACATATTGATATATGCCATCCCTATGGACAACTACTTTTGGTTTCTTTCTTTACTAAAGCTCTTTAATTACTAGTGGAGTACCTCTATGTATGCGGTTCATAAGCATCTTTATACTATAAGAAGCGATTTAATACTCTCTCTAAAAGTGAAAAGCACAATTTTTTAATGCATCTTTGTTTTCTATCTTAATGCAAAGACACGCAAAGATTTTGCGTAATCTCTGGAAAGCACAAAGCACACTATGGATCTAATTTACTCTGCCACAAACAGAGTTGCTTCAAGTGAAAACAGAAAACCGTGTATATTCTTATTTTTAAATGTCCATAATAATTTGAACATGATATTAAATATGCCAAAAGTGAAAGAGTAATAAAGGTTGAGAATTGCCAGTATTTTCAAACTCCACATCTTGAATTCCAAAATTTACTTTGAATTTAATATTTAAAATTAGAACTCTCCACGCTAATCGAGAAAAAAAGGACTAGAAAGACTTACAAAACAGAAATCATCTAGCCCCTAATTTGTTCAAACATATTTGGAAAAATTGCCAAACATACCACTGACAAAGCCACAATTTGCTAAAATACCATCCGGATGTGAAAATGACAAGTGGGCCTGGTCCCACATGTTGTACACACCGTCGGTAGTATTTTGGAAAACTGTTACTTCGCTGGTGGCAACATATTTACTACATTAGACAACACCCATTTCATTTAATCTTAGAAGCATATATATACATTTCAATTAAGTAAAACTTAGGTAGAAAAATGAAATTCGCAATCTTATAATCTTGGAAATTGAATAATAAAAATATGGATTTACATAGTAATTTGATTTTTAACTTAAATATTTGAAAAATACGATTTTAGTTTAAAATTCAGAAATGCTTTTTGAAATGTAATGAATGGACAAAACTCCTTCGGGGGCATTTACATGAGAGTTTTCTTTCTTACAGTTTTTTTGAGGAAATCAAATGAGCTGCAACCTGACGTTAAAATCTCCTTTGATTTGTATAGGCAGTCTCTCACACACACACACAACTCCGCAATTCCTTGTTCTCTTTGCTGCAAAACATCCAAGCATATAAAAAGTTCCTTAGCTAGAGGCACACGTAAAGGATCGTTATCCTTGCGAAGGAAAGGAAAAGGCAAAAGGGCGAGAGGGAGCACTCTCTGATACTACGCAATTGCAATTGCACATTTTCTCTCCATTCCTCTGTTTGTGTGTTCTTGTGCAACAATGGCGGAGTTGGTGACCAGCGCGGTGATCGGGCCACTGGTGTCCCTAGTGAAGGAGAAAGCTTCCAGCTACCTCCTAGAAAAGTATGAGGTGATGGAGGGCATGGAGGAGCAGCACAAGATCCTCAAGCGCAAGCTGCCAGCCATCCTGGACGTCATCACCGACGCCGAGGAGCAGGCGACCCACCGAGAAGGAGCGAAGGCCTGGCTTGAGGAGCTCAAAACGGTGGCCTACGAGGCGAATGAAGTCTTTGACGAGTTCAAGTACGAGGCGCTCCGTCGTGAAGCCAAGAAGAAGGGGCACTACAACAAGCTAGGCTTCGATGCAGTAAAACTCTTTCCCACTCACAACCGTATTGTGTTCCGTTACAGGATGGGGAACAAGCTTCGCAGGATTGTGCAGACGATTGAGATCCTTGTGGCTGAAATGAATGCCTTTGGGTTCAAATATCAGAAGCAAGCATCGACATCCAAGCAGTGGAGGCAGACAGATTCCATCATTGTTGACCCAGAGAATATTGTCAGCAGATCTAGAGATGAAGAGAGGCAGAAGATTGTCAAGATACTAATTGATCAAGCTAGCAGTGAAAATCTCATGGTCCTTCCCATCGTTGGAATGGGTGGGTTGGGCAAGACCACCCTAGCTCAGCTCATTTACAACGACCCTAAAGTCGTAGCTCATTTCCAAGTACAGAGGTGGGTCTGTGTGTCAGATGATTTTGATGTTCATAACCTTGCCAACAAGATTTGCAACAGCTCCGATGAGAAAGACAGTGAGAAGGCACTGCAGAAGCTTCGGGAAGAATTCAGTGGAAAGAGGTACCTCCTTGTATTGGATGACGTCTGGAATCAGGATGTTGACAAGTGGGAAAAGCTAAAGGCCTGCCTTAAACTTGGTGGTGCGGGTAGTGCTGTATTGACAACAACCCGTGGTCAAGGAGTTGCTCAACTCATGGGTACAGTTAAAGCCCATGACATCACAGTTTTGGACAAGAAATTCATAAAGGAAATTATCGAACGAAGAGCATTCAGTTTGCAAGAGAAAGAGCCTGCGCTACTTAATATGGTTGATAAGTTTGTGGAGAGATGTGCTGGGTCTCCCTTGGCAGCGAAAGCACTAGGATCTGTACTGCGTACCAAGACAAGCGAGGATGAATGGAAGGCCGTGCTAAGCAAAAGCAGCGCCTACAGCAAGGACACTGAGATTTTACCTGTACTCAAGCTCAGTTATGATGACTTGCCGTCACACATGAAGCAGTGCTTTGCATTCTGTGCTGTATTCCCCAAGGATTACGAGATTGACGCGGAAATGCTTATCCAACTGTGGATGGCAAATGGATTTATCCCGGAGCAACAAGCAGATCTAATTGAGAAGGTTGGTGAACAAATTTTTTATGAGCTGGCCTCAAGGTCATTCTTTCAGGATTTGAAGCGAGTCCCATTTGTTGAAGATCAAGGCAAGCATGGGTATTGTTCTGGAATTATATGTAAGATCCATGATCTTATGCATGATGTTGCATTGTCTATTATGGAAAAAGAATGTGTTACTGTAATTGAGAAACCTGGTCCAAGTGACTGGTTACCCAATACTGCTCGACATTTGTTTTTGTCATCTTCTGAGCCAGAAGCCATTCTGAATGATTCTCTGAAGAAAAGTTCTCCAGCTATCCAAACACTGTTATGTCGTGAAGATGTGTATAATTCATTGCAACATTTATCAAAATACTGCTCCGTGCGTGCACTACAACTCCGCTACTATGGGAGGGCACTCCCATTGAAACCGAAGCATCTGCATCACCTAAGGTATCTCGACCTCTCGGGACACAAGTATATCAATGCACTTCCGGAAGATATAAGCATTCTGTATAACCTACAAACATTGAACATTTCTCGCTGTCACTTTCTTGATCGACTGCCAAGGCAAATGAAGTATATGACTGCCCTCCGTCACCTCTACACTCATGACTGCCCAATGTTGAAGAGCATGCCTCCAGACCTCGGACAACTCACTTCCCTGCAGACACTTACATGTTTTGTAGCAGGTACTAGCTCTGATTGCAGTAATGTTGGACAGCTGCAGCATTTAAACCTTGGTGGCCAGCTAGAGCTACGCCAGCTTGAGAATGTGACAGAAGCAGACGCAAAAGCGGCGAAACTCGGAAATAAGAAGGAACTCAGAGGACTGACATTAGAATGGACTTCCAGTGGTGAGGAGGAACGACAGTATGATAAGGTGCTCGAGGGTCTTGAACCCCATGATGGGCTACTGGTTCTTTGGATAAATTCCTACGGAGGCACCGCTTTTCCACCGTGGATGGGTATGCTGCGAAACATGGTTGAGATTCGTCTGTTTCTATGTGGTGGGTCCGAGAAGCTTCCGCCACTATGGCAGCTACCGGCTCTGCAAGTTCTTTATTTGGAACGATTGGAAAAACTGCAATGTTTGTGCAGCCGTGTTACATCCCTCACCTTTCCAAAACTGAAGGAGCTTACGCTACGACGTCTGCCAGATTTTGTGAGTTGGTGCGAAATAAATGGAAGGCAAGGGCAACAGCTAATATTTCCTGAGCTTGAGAAGTTGCTTATTGAGTGCTGTCCAAAGTTGACAGCATTACCGGAAGCACCATTGCTTGGAGAATCGTATAGTGGCGATTATACAATGGCACGCTCAGCATTTCCTGCGTTGAAGGTACTAGAATTGAAAAACTTGGAGAGCTTTCAGAGATGGGGAGCAGTCAAAGGAACTCAAGAAGAGCAGCTTATAATGTTTCCTCAGCTTGAGAAACTATCAATTTTGAGTTGCCCAGTGCTGATGGCATTACCAGCAGCTATATTTCTGGGAAGGTCATTTGGTGGTAACGATACTACGGGATGCTCTGCATTTCCTGCATTGAAGGTACTAGAATTGAATAACTTGGAGAGCTTTCAGAGATGGGGAGCAGTCAAAGGAACTCAAAAAGAGCAGCTTATAATGTTTCCTCTGCTTGAGAAACTATCAATTGGGAATTGCCCAGTGATGACAGCATTACCAGCAGCTATATTTCTGGGAAGATCATTTGGTGGTAACGATACTACGGGATGCTCTGCATTTCCTGCATTGAAGGTACTCCGATTATGCGATTTAAGGAGGTTCAAGAGCTGGGGTTTGATGGAAGGAACAGACGGTCAACAGCCGGCATTCCCTAACCTTGAGACCGTTGATATTAGGAAATGCCCAGAGTTGACAATTCTACCCGAAGCACCAAAGCTCGGTGTATTAGACATAAAAGAAGGCAACAAACATATATACGTATGGGTTGCTAGATATATGACTTCATTGACCACTTTGATATTGTCGGTCGAAGGCACAGAATCAACATCGCTGGTTGAGCATAGTTTGATTGAGCTGCTGAACGGCAAGGAGAAATGGAACCACAAATCCCCTATGACAGTTATGGACTTACGTGGCTGCAACTGGTTCTTCGGCTCAGGTATACGAGCCCTATGGACATGTTTTGTGCAGCTTCAATATTTGACAATCAGTAGCTGCGATGCGCTCGTGCACTGGCCAGAGAAAGAGTTCGAAAGCTTGGAATCCTTGAGGACATTAAAGATTTATGGATGCAACTGTCTGACTGGTTGCGCGCAAGCTCCTGAGCCATCAACATCAGAAAGGAGTCAACTCCTTCCACGTCTCGAGTCTCTTGAGATTGCGAACTGTGAAAATTTGGTGGAGGTGTTCGGCGTCCCCGCATCTATCAAGGAAATGAGTATTTGGAATTGCGCTAAGCTTGTGTCCATATTCGGGAAGCAGAAGGGCAAATCAGCAATAATTCAAGGGTCTTGCAGTGACGTCATGTTATCCACAGCTGTATCGGAGCTGTCATCGTCACCCGGGGATCACTTCCTTGCACGCCTAGAATTTCTATGTTTAATGAACTGTAATAGCTTGTCAGGGGTTCTCAATCTTCCCCCGTCCCTCAAGGAACTACGCATTTATGGCTGCGATAATGTTCAGTCCCTATCTCGCTCGGGGCAGCTCCCATCGTTGGAACACCTCAATCTTCAGCTCTGCAAAACCCTGGCATCCCTACCGGATGGGCAGCAAGCATACTCATCTCTCCAATACCTTCAAATTCATCATTGTCCTGCTATTAAAACGCTCCCTAGATGCCTGCAGCAACGACTGGGCAGCCTCGAGGACAAACTTCTAGATGGCCGTCATGAAGGTACCCTCCGATCTCTCTCTCTCTCTCTCTCTCTCTCTCTCTCTCTCTGCCCACATTTCAGCAACAAATTCAAGCATCCATCCATCCACACATCTTCCGTTACCATTCTGATGTTTGGAGATATACTCGAGCCGGAGTACTTTAGGGCTTTAATTAATTTGAAGATATGTACACGATTCCAAAAGTTGTAAGCTTAGGACATATAGTTCGCCCTCGGAAATCGGAATACATGTGTTAAAATGCATCATTTATCAAGTTAGAAAATTGTATGTGACAGTAGACGGTGGTGATTTTTTTGTGTAATAGCCAACATGTGTTACACTTGTGCGCTTACTAGTGAGTATTAAATGAAGTCGTTAGATAGATATAATAGCATCAGTAGTATAAATTTTCATTTCCTCAGTGCTTTTGTATTACAATTTTTTCATGATACATTAATTTGTGCAGATGTGTTTTGACTTCTGACATCATTTGTGATCAGGTCCTAGGCTATTGAAACCAAATACGTGGAAATATGCCATCCGTAGAAATTAGTGAGCTATCAATAGCTCGATGGAATTACCGAGGGAAGTTATCAAGCAGGTTTGTAATATCAACACTGTGTGGATCCTTTAATTTTTACGGGGATAAGCTAGTAGATTTTTTTTAAGTTGATGCTTCATATTCTAATTATATATCCGGTTAATTGAAAGAAGTTGCTTGCCATCTATAAGGCCAAATCACAATGCTTCTAACACTATTTGCCATGTTTGTTTAGGGTCTAAGCTTTTTTCTGGTGTTGATTGTGTATGGCTTCTTTGCAGAACTGTTCCCACACATACACATGGAGAAGAACTCGCTTCGAGTAGAACCATTCCCTTGCAAAACTCGCTATCCTGAAGAGAATGCCCATATAAAGATTTTGCCTCATTGAATTGCAAGATTTAATAATCGAAAGCATAGAATACCTAAATTTGAATTGCCTCCTCTAGATGAATATATTTTCAATGTAATATGTTCCAGGATGCAAATTCAGCGAAGCTTGTCCAGCTGAAATATGTTTACGAAAAACAAGTGTGTTCCCAGAAAGATATCTTGTTTGGGTAAGTACTTGTGTTCTTCCACTTTAGGTACATCATCATATTTTGTTTAATGTAATGTAAAAGTTTATCATGGTTGTTATCTGCCAAGATTTGACTTTTATCTTCTTCAGCAACCATTTTCAACCGTGCCCTTCTGTTGACAAATTTTTCCTTTTTCACATTAAGTAGAAGGTCGAGTACTCATGTTTGTAAGCTATTTAGTTTCGTGAGTTATATTTAGTTTTATTGTGCAACAGTAACTTGATGGCAAATATACTTGGGGAAAAAATGAAGACAAATAGTGAGTGGTATATTATATTGTTGGTCCCTCATGCCCTCACTATTGATGTACACTACAAATGCACTTTTCAATGGCTCAGGCCTCAATGGCGAAAGATTTACAATTCCTTCAGAATTTGTATGGAAATCCTCTCAGATTTGGTGATCGGTTGGGCTGTGACTTATGGCTTATTTCACTGTAGCTGGCTGAAATTACACTATAGCTGAAGGTGGCTTATTTGGTATAATTAAATGTAAAAAATTGAAAAAATGGGTTAGCCCATCACATGTAATACAAACGAATACGAGAAAAAAGAACCGGTAAAAAAACTCAAAAAAATCCAAAAAAAATCAGAAAAAGATGAAATTTAGGAATAGTGAAAAATAAGCCAGAAGCTGAAGCCGAAACGGGGCAATCACAAAATTATAGCTTACGTATCACAGCACGCAAAGAGCAGAGAAGAATAAACAAAACTACCAGCATAACCATATAAAAAATTAAATGTGCTTCACAGTTGAAAATAAAACTACCAGCCGAACCATATAAAAAATGGATGAATGTGCTTCACAGTTGAACATTGCGAATTGCCATGCATGCAATGATTTTTGCAATAAAAAAGATAGAAGTCTAAAGCTAGGATGACGAGGAACTAGGCACAGGGTGGTGCAAGCTAGGACGATGAGAAACTAAAGTGGGAGCTGCCGGTGGTGGACATGACAGGCAATGACAAGGTGGATCGGGACTAGACTCAGAGAGAAGCCGAGGTCATATGTGGTCAAGTCGGGTACTCATCATACACAAAGGAAAGCTTCGTGGAAAACGGTAGAAGGGTATTTTGGTAAAATGCCCAATACTAGAAAAGCGATGGTTTGTGAAACCGCAATGTTGTCCTAAGTGGTTTAAGTCTTGTATATGAGAAAGTGAAACCAGGTGTTATGTCGGGTTAATGGGTTTTCCCCATTGTGCTAAGTAGATTGCATCCACTTAGTGTGTTAGTTGGCTGGTGGCCAACCTATAAAAGGGGGCTGGTATGGAGACATGGGTGTCGATCCATCCAACCCCTCTCTCATGTACTCTCTTGCTTTTAGGGTTAAGGTTTGAGAGTGAAGCACGGAGTGTGCTCTTTGTGCTTTAAGATGGAGTAGCTGTAAAACATACCTTCTCCAGTAGCAATATATCAATCTTCTATTATCTTCTTGTCTATCTTTTTATTTGATTAATTTGCTCTGTTTTGGTTGGTCTCTTCTCTACTCCCAATCTTTTCTTGATCTGAGAGTTTTTGTCTTAATTTTCTTGGTGTTTTGACTTACCATGACATGTGGGAATACATTTAGAGCCATCTTGGGTATCATCTATCCACGAGCAAGTTGTTTTTACCAATTTGGGGCTTTTGCTCTGCTTTGGTTCAACCTCTCCACAAACGGAAAAAGGTCTCAACTTTGGCCATGTTTTCACAATCATTGTTGGAATAGGTTCCAGCTAGGGTAGATAAGACCCCTGCAAAGTTTCATCGCTTTTGGATAATCCAATCAAAAGTTATGTGGATTTTAGATCTCGCGGTCGTGCTGAAAACTTTGCTCTTCCTGTCTTGGTTTTTGACCATGTTGATTTTCGACTACTCATTGGTATTCGATCACGTTGGTTTCTCAACCACTTATTGGTTTTTGACCACATTGGTTTTGACCACTCATTGGCCTTTAACTATGTTGGTTTTCAACCACTTATTGGTCTTCGACCATGTTGGTTTCTCGATCACTCGCTGATTTTCGACCATGTTGATTTTCAATCACTCATTCGTCTTTGATCATATTGGTTTTTCAACCACGTTGGATTTTGACCACTCATTGGCTTATGACTACGTTGGTTTTTGACCGTTCACTGGTCGTAGACCACTCAAGTCGTATTCCGATCACTTTAACTTCCGACCGATCGCAGTAGTACCGCAGGAATAACAACAATAGTACCACACCTGCTGATTTTACTCTGTAGTTCAGCTCTGTGTTTCTTTGGATCTTGAATAGAGTTTTTATCTGAATCTTCATAGCTTTGTAGCTATCGAAACAAGGGATCTAGGAATACTTGGAAAAAATTTTTAAGGCATCATTCATCCTCGCTCTGTTGTCTATCCGGTCCTACAAATATTGATAATAAAAAATCCTAATATACCTAAATATGAATTACATCTTCAAATAGATGGATACTCTTTCAATGTAATATGTTCCAGGATGCAAATTCAATTAGGCTTGTCCAGCTGAAATGTTGTTACGCGAAACAAGTGTGCCAAAAAGAAATCTTGTTTAAGAAATTGATGGCAAATAGTGAGTGGTCCTGATATAATGTTGGTGCCCTCTGGTCCTCGCTATTGATGAATATACACTACAAAGGCAATTTTCAAAGGCTCAAAAGGCCAAGTTACAGAATTAGATGGATAATCTTATTATTAAACTAGTAATGTACTCCTTTTACTAAACTAAAACTATGTAAAATTTTCCCAACAACATGATTCTTTGATTAGAAGGATAATCTTATTCAGTTATTCATAAACACAAAAACAACGGATAGCACTGAACGCCAGAACCTTTGCCTGGATTTCTTTTAGTACACCATACCCGAATATATCACCCAGAAACCGAATCATTTCAGAACACAAGAAAGGAAACCAGACAATACAGAAACAAGATCATATTTAGAGTAATCCAATGGCTTGATCATAACATGAAGGAAGCAAAGCTGGAAGAGGTGTGTCTCTGCAACACTTTTTAACAGCAATACTGTAAACATCTACATTTCAACTAGGATGGAACATCAGTTGCCAACTCAACAAAAGACAACTTCAAATAGACAGGATCACAATTCTCATATTCTCATTGAGATTCTGCTACAGCAAAATTCTGGCACGTGCACTGCATTTAAGCATTGGCAGCAGCCTGAAGAGCAGCATCCCGCTTCCTCTGCTCTTCAATGATGCTGAGCTTGATACCCTTGCACTTGGGGAGGCTCACCCAAGGCTTGTTGCCCTTGCCAATAGTGAACGCATTGCCAAGACGAGTGGCAAAGACATGGCCCAATGCGTCCTCCACGTAGATGGTCTCAAAGCTGCCCTTATGCTTCTCCCTGTTCTTAATTACACCAACACGACCAGTATTCCTTCGTCCAGTGACCATAACAACGAGGCCAACATCAAACTTGATGTAGTCAACGATCTTGCTGGTATCCAGGTCAATCTTGATTGCGTTGTTCGCCTTAATCAGAGGGTCAGGATAGCGGATGGTGCGCCCATCATAAGTGTTCAGGTATGGAATGCCCTTCTGACCAAACTGGACTGACTGAACCTTGCACAGCTTGAACTAAAAACAAAATGTAATAATGACAAACATTTAGACCATACAGCCCAAAATATTATAACAATAATGATGAAAATGATGAGCAAGGGAAAATATAAGACTGTTACAATTATTGGTAAAGTTGTCTAACTCTTTGTCCTAAAGCTGTGCTCACATGCAAAATGTAAAATTATGATACATAGATCATCAACCACATATCAAAGATAAGTTCAAGCTATAGCAACATTTATAAAATTCATCTCAATGCAAAGTCAATAAAAAAACACTGTCTGAAACTCTGAATAACTAACCAGCATTGACTAAAAAAGCATGGCATCAGCAACCACATACTCCAGAGCACACTAACTTAAAAAAGAATCCATATTATGTGACATGTTCAACTGGAATATGTACACAAATGCTACAAAAAAATCCTCACCTTGGCATCCTTGTCCCTGATGGATTGAAGGCGGAAACGACCCTTGGTGTCATAGAGAAGCCTGTAGTTCTCACCAGTCTTGGGAATGGAAATGACATCTTCCAAGTAGAGACATAACTACGTAAGGTATGATTAATTGAGAAATGCATCCTTGACAAACGACAGACTAAATCAGGAACTGCTTGGTAAGGAAAGAAACAAGCGTGCTTACCCATGAAACCGGCAGGGTAGGTCTTGTCAGTCCTGACCTTCCCAATGACCAACACATGGCACTGCATCAGGATGGAGATCACCTCACGGTATGTCAGCGCATATTTGAGCCGGTTCCTGGTGATGAGGATCAGGGGAAGGAACTCCCTGGACTTGTCCAGATGATGGCTTGGGAGCCTGAAAAACACATAAAGCAGCTCCGCGCATTACAATACAGAACAACAGAATGGTGGAGACCATTTCAAGCACACAAAATCAAGATGTTTCAACTTACAAAAGCTCCACCAAGCTTGTCCAGCATCCAATGCTTCGGCGCATTCAGCCTCTTCAGATGCTTCTTCAATCCCCTCGCCTGTTCAAAAAATAACATGATGACTATATTAAGTATTCTTCACCACTAACTCACAGAAATAGTGGCATATAAACTGGTACAGGTTCCACAGGCTGCAAACGTTTATGATCACTTATAAATTACGTTCTAAAGAATTAGATACTAAAAAAATATAGCAGCCAAATCACTGGCAAGCACCAACAGAACGCAAACTTAAATCGATACCTACAATTTTCCACAAGGTCGTACAATTTTCCACGAGGGCCTACAATTTTCCACAAGGTCGTACAATTTTCCACGAGGGCCTACAATTTTACACAAGGTCCTAAATCAGTCCTAGGCCATCAAGAACCACAAATAGACGACACAACACATCAAAAGATTGCATAACTCTCACACCTGCGCAGCAATCTACAATACACACCGCATCATTTTCCAAGAAACAATAATTGTATTCCATCCCTCCTTTTGCGTTCGATTCTACAACATTACCCACACACCTAGACCATACCCACCCTAATGACAGATGCTTTCTACATACTACAAATCTAAGAACAAAGACACAGTGCAGTGCTACAGATTATTGAAAAAAACAAAGGAACGAAACAGAGGAGGAGCAGATCATGAACGGATGCAGCGCTCACCATGGTTTCGGGCTCGAACTAGGGCGCCGGAGACCTTGCCGTCCGCCCGTGCGCCACGACCTGGTGCCTCTTTCTGCTTCGTGCCGACGCCAAGAGGAGAGGAAGGTAGGAGGGCGAGGGGTGGGAGAATGCCGCGTGGGTAGGTTTTTGGTTGGTCTTATGGTTTTGTCCTTGGACCTACTGTGTGTGTTTTAGTGCCCATATCACATTCATATTACGAATATTAATCTAAATATTATTGAATACGAATACTAATCGAATATTGTAATGAATACGAATTCGAATATAATATCTACTCAATTCGGTCAGATTCGGATATTCTCGTAACTTACGTAGTATGAAGATATTAATGATATTTTATCCTTGTACAATCGCGTTCAATCATTCTAATTCATTTATTTCACCTAAAAAACATGAATTCACGTTTAATTAAAAAAACTTATCCAATTAATTAGTTGTATTGCAACAAAATATGCATATTATTTCATCTAATACTGATACGGATAGTCCAGATAAAATAACATTTTAGATAGTAAAAGTCCATACCATATTCGCATCCATATTTTTATGCAAATTCGAATACGAATAGGATAGAAATGATTAATCGGATAGAAAAATCTATACCATATTTACATCATATCGAATATAATAATTTATATCTACTTTTCACCCCTACATGTAAGTCACTTGGATTTTCACATTTTTTTTCCTATATCTTAATCAAAATTGTTATATATCGGTCGCCTGAAAATTAACAAAGTGTCAATCAATTTTTTTACCTTTTAAGATCGTGCATGGAGATTCATGCTTAGGAGGTCGTATTCATCTTCTTCAGGCAGTGGCGGCGACGGCTTCTTCACCGGAGGCGGTGACTTAGGGTTAGAGTTAGGATTCACCGATGCCTCTGGAGCTTAGAAGGAGGCCATGGTGGCAGCGGCTTGGCGGTGGGTGGTGGAGGTGGTGATGCGGCAGTGGTGCTACTGGACGCGGGTGAGGAGGAGAGCGGTGGATGTTGGAGGTCGGCGGTGGTAGCCACCGTAGAGGAGGAAGAGAGCTGACAGGGGAACCTCGAAGAGCAGGAAGAAAGTGATGGTGACGGCGTGGATTTGGAGGTGGGGTAGATGAGGAGGCGGCAGGTGATGGGGAGTTCACCAGCAGGCCTCTTCCACACCAAAGAGGTGGCGGTGTGGGGTTGGAGGTGGTACCGGGGCGTTTGTCTTGGTGGGGAGCGAGGGTGAGGGTGAGGACGAGGGCAGAGGTGGGTTAAGGTTTGCACGAATCTTGGAGCAATCTAAGGCATTGAAAAGTGACTTTTTTTTTACAAAATTTCAGCCAACTTACACTCCCTATCTTAATTTTGCTGTTAACATCCTGTAAGTGCAACTTTTTTCTACAACCCCCTCCCATTATTTTCCTTCCATTCGAATGTTTTTTAGGGCAGTCCCAGTGCAGAAACCACTTAAGTAGTTTCTATCTATGCCATGTCATATAGACACTATTGTCTCCAATGCACTATGTCTATTTATAACCCAAGCAATTAATTAAGCATCAAAATCTCTCTCTCCTCTCCACCAATCATAATTTTTCCCCATCTATCATGAAGATACCATCATCTCTCCAATGCAAAATTTGGTAGTGTCTATTGCATTGGTTTTCTCATAGAAACTAGGTCTTGCATGAGACCCAGTTTCTTCCTCTTTTTCTTCTCTCTCTTACTTAATATAGCGACACATCATCTAAAACTCCTACATGGCAATCTAATTAATACCATAGACACTATCCTACGTGGAGCACTAGGACTGCCCTTATGCCAACTCAACGCCTAAATAGCACGCACCATTAATACTCCTGATCTGCTGGAAACTGCTGGGAATGCTGCCATCAATATTGGAGGTAAATTGACATGTCCTAAAAGATAGGTGTTTCAAAGAGTTAACCAGTTGGTCACATGGCATTTTCGTTCCACCATTACATGGCAATAGTGCATCCTGATGCATAGTAGTAGCATATGAAAAAAAACTGTCATGTACAAATTTGTTTCTTGTACTACATCTTGGTAACATTTCACTTTATATGGTTACAATTTGAGTTCAATATATTGTGCATCCATTTCTTCATTGCTCAACAATTAAACATTCTGCATTCACTAAAAAATATTTGATTCACCAGTATATTGATGCATTTTTCCCATGGTTATGTTTAGGCCTGATGGTTGCTACGCCAATGAATTTTTTTCTGACCTAGGCAGTATCTTGAATAACTTTCTCCTTTCTGAGATGCTTCAACCGAAATTTCCACTACATAAGTCTGCATTTAGTTTACTGCTAAATAAATGTATTACTATTTCATCAATCCTTTTCAGCTAATAAAAAAGTTCCTTTTAAAAAAAACCAAGAGCAAACATTATTCCAGTCCTAGTTCCCTGAGGAGCGCATCTTGTAGAAGTTCATATTGAAGAAATACTTGATCTAATGATATTTCACTCTTTGCGATGTACCAGTCAGTCATTTGTTGAATCTTGTATACAATCCTTCTTTCGCACTAGTAATTAAACTAAAAAATAATCAAACTTTTGAATCAGTACACTGCAGGTATTGTTGTGCTGGTGCCTTTTTATCTTGGGAAAAAAAAAAGAAAAGCAGCAGATCACACAAATTTCTCGTGATGAAACCCTTTCAAGGTTACCTGTGCGCCTGTTGACCAATCGCATTATTGAGCTTGTGCAACTCCGGGACATTACTAGGTCAGTTAGTATAATTCTCTTTGCATCTTTCATTCTCGATAGCGACGTTTAGACATTTCCTGAAGTGCGTACAATTTTTTTATCAGCAAACACACACAGCATTTCTTTGCCTTTTCTCATTTCTTTTCAATATTCTCATTTAGTGACTTGTGGATTGAGAAGTATTGCAGGTTCAAAAGCATCAGTTACTCGAGCAATGCAAAGAGCTGAGAGGTACCGAAATGAACCGCTCAAACGAGGCATCCTTCTAATTCCTGTGATCTTTGGTGCTCCTCAGAAAGCCCAAACCAAACCAAGAGACTTGGTACTACTAGATCTGCTGCATCAGTTCCTTCAGTTGGGGTTAGACCAGCCTTACATATTAGCTAAATACCAAAAATACTCGCTTGCTTTTTAGTTTGTATATTTCACACGAATGACTCAGCCCTTTTATCTTTCTTATAGTATAATGCAACTTTCCTTTTGACAGGATGACTTTGAGAAGCGTACTGAATCCATTGCGGCAAAATCACGGTCGAGAACTGAGGTTGGATTTAAGGCTGATATTGTCTCTCCTGACCAATGGGAAAGGTGCCTTTTGTTTTTCTTTTTCCTTTCATATATCTACATTTTTTCCCTATACTGCATATCTTTCTTTAAAATGTAACTAGACTGTATTTTTCAGATGATTTACTGTTTCTACTTTCTGCATAGCAGAACAACATAGAATAGGTACTTAGAAAAACACATTTATGAAAAATTATTGCACAAAGAAATATGCTTACGATCCACTCTACAATGTCAATAATTTTCTGGTCTACCCCTAAATAGCACGCACCATTAGCATTAAAAGTCGTGTCACCCGTTTCCGCTAATAGTGTTTGCTGTTTTTTTGCCAAATCAGCATTACAATGGACATAGTTAGCGGGAAACCATAGGAAAATTAGCAAAACTGCCCTATTCCCTGTGTTTACCATTCAGCCACATCCTCCAACACAGTTAGCCAACAAATTTTAGGAATTTAAAAGGTAGGTATTTAATGAAGAAAGGGTTGTGTCAAACTGTCAATGTTATCGCAAACATGCAAAATTATGAGAATACCATCGGAGTTGTCCTCGACTGGCCAGTGCCATCGCAAAAGCTCAAATTATGGAAAATACCATCCTCGGCTACTTGTTACGTCTGAGGGTTCAGCTGGATACGTGATCAGCAAGAGTTTGAAGGTGTGCCTCCTGGTGAAGATGTGTACATAATCCTCTGTCTTGATGGTCATGTGAGAAGATTTGGAAGGGTAATTCTTCTTCTGTGGGTTTTATTTGGTTACAACGAAATCTATTACTTCATGGTATAATGATACTAGAATCATAAAATTCCATAATTTAAATGGACCAAGAGAGTCTGAATGACACTGAATCTAACAGCAGAAGTAATATAACTAACGAAGCACGTGTGCTTTTTCCTACTAACCAAGCACGTGTGCTTTTTCCCGGTAGGGTATGCTGAACTGGACCGACATTTTGCAGGAAGTACTATGGCTTGAAAATCTATTGAGCAAACTTGAACGATGGAAAAGGTGCATATACGGCAGTAATTCGACCATTCCTCTGGTTTCTCCATTTTATTCTTCATGCCCTTATTTATGTGAAGACCATGGGCTAGTGTATTTCCTTTTAAAGATACTGAATATCCTACTCTCTGGGAGTTAGTTGTAGCTTCTTTTAAGTTTTCCCTTTATTTACAAACACCAAGAATAAAAATGAGACCCAATAACATGAGATCCACTTAACTTTCTAAGGCCCCGTTTGGCATAGCTCTAGCTCCGAGATCTATGCTGGATCTGTAGTTTGTTGACTAAATTAAAGTGATTTAAATATTTTTATTTAATATATAATATAAATGAAATGAGTCATGTAAATGCACTTAACATGCCTGCAACTCTAGATCCAGGATTTCCTAGAGCTACAGATGACCAGCTCTAGAAAATCTACAGATTTCCTAGAGCTAGAGCTCTGCCAAACGGGGCATAAGAAGTGGCTTTTATGTGCCAGAGATGAAATGAGACCCAATATTTAATTGCAGTAGAATATCTTAACAAACCCAACGATTATTTTCTAATGATGGCATAGTATCCCAATGTTATGTGCTACATAGCTACATAGCGAGCCATTATGATTGACATGGCAATTTGAATCCTAGCTCTTGACTATTATATGTGTGGAATAAGGCCGTTGAAACCGAAGCTAAGTTGCAGGCTTTCATCATTCGCAGATGATGTATAGTGTGTAATAACTTAGCCTTTGGATATCTTGAGAAATGGTCAAAGATATACTGCTGCAGCCCCTAAAATCATTATTTGAATGATAAGAGATGTCACATTGTTACGTGACAGATTTCGAGTTATTTCCTTTGTGCCCAAGTATGTGTACATAATGTGCTTCCATGAAGTGACTTTCAGGCTTTTTTGCTGTTCAACATCACAAACAATTTGTCGCTAGAAATATGGAAATGGAAAATAATGCGAAAGGTGGTGATATGCTACTTTGAGAGTGCGGATCAAGATTTTTAGCAGAAATTAGTTTGAAGTACGCAGAGTCCTTCCATAGGCAAAACTGCTTGTTCAATCTCGATTTTCTGTTGCATGTGTTTTCCTGAAGCTTTGGCTCTTAACAAAATCTACTTGGGAGTCCTGCTAACAACTTCTGCATTTTGTTTAGAAGAAAAGGAGCTAAAGAGGAGGCCGTGTAATAAGACTAGGCCTAGTAATGAGCTAAGCTTGTCTGGGCCTAAAGGGATGGGCTGGTACATGCCACTTAGGTATGGGTCATGGTTAAAAAGGGTAGGGTTGGGTTGGGTGATACATGGTGTCCCTTTTTGGCATAGAATCAATAATAAGTAGTGCAGCCGAACGAATTAGATGGCCCCAATACGTTGCCAATGCAATGATATGCAGTGAACGAACTTGTAAAACCACACGCTTGATAGAATCCACTCAACAATGCCAAAGTGGATACGAAGCCTTTGCAAAATCCAAAGAATAAGCAAGAACAACAACGAAGAGAGCACTCGATTACCTCTCTAGGTGACGGTTGCAATGCAGACCCTAGAAGAGAACAATTGCCAAAGCAATTTTCAGTTTTCAATAGATCAAATGTGGTCTAATAAGGTTCACATGGAATGCGGTTGGTATTTATAAGCCACCACACCACGCAATCCAAGGCCTAAAGGCCGACTCCAACATGATTCAGTCCTGAAACCGAATTCAATTCCTAATCTTTATCCCTAAACAATTTCGGACTCAAAAGTTCTAAAGCCACATGCACCCAATACTCCCTAGTAGAGTTTAGATTCCCTAAGTGTAGATACAACCGAACCAACACGATTTCGACCCAGTAAAGGCACGCAGGCCACTCTTGCATCGGTTTCGGATAGGAGTCCAATTCAGTCTCTCCTCTTAGCTTCTATCCTTGGCCACGGCATTTGGTTTCCGAGTTGGAGTAGACTCCACATTTGGCTTCTTCGCTCGCGCGCACCCAGCCCACCATGCGCCGAACTCCGCATGCCGTAGCTCCATGCGCCTGGCCAGTGGCCACCCGCATGCATGCATGTACCAAGCGTGTCTCATGTACTAGCAACACCTTGCTCTCCTCCAAAGCATGGCCCGGCCTCCATAACACCCTCTCGGTTCTAAATACTTCAATCTTATCAAATCTAAGAATACATATTGTATTTGTATTAAGTAGTAACTAATTCTCATATAAATCATAAGTAAACAAATTAAAAAGCAAATTGACATATTGGTTAAGTAACTTAGTTTGAGCTCGAGTCATAAGTCTTTTATGCAAATTATGATTAATATCTTGCACGCTTAGAGAGATAGATGATGCATTAGTGTTGGAGATGTGCTCGTGCTAGTGCTGGAGATGTCCTCGTCGCTAAGCTTTGCTAAAAATGGGCTGGGTATGGATCGAATTTGGGTGGTAAATAGTGGAATTTTTTGTACGGATAATCCATTTTTTATTCGAAATTACATAAATATACCCGCGGGAAATTTTTTTACAAAAATAGGCTCCAGTCGCCTAATGGTTGGGCGACTGGAGCCTTTCGCCCAACCACACGGCGACACAATATATCTCGCTGCACAGTAGAGCGACTGCATTAAATCGCTCTTCCGTATGGCGACTGGCATGCAGTCGCCATACCGTTAGGCGACTGGCATGCAGTCGCCATCCCGTTAGGCGACTGCAGGTAGCCCCCGTGATTGTTTTAGAATTTGTGAATTTTGGAACGTTGAACCGGTAAAAAATACGGTGAAGTTGTAATAAAAGTTTATGTTCATTGTATATTGTAGGTGTGTAAAAAGTTTTTAATTTTTTTTGAAAGATTGAGTAGAGAACGATCGATACATACACTGTTAAGTGAGATAGTTTATATGCGGAAAGAGATGATAGACTTATGTAAATATAAATAAACTTCATAATATAACTGTGAGTAACATGGCGCATGTATTTTCATTACATGCATAACATATATAGCATCTGCAGCACGCCTCACTGGTCACCCTGCTGTGCCCCGTCACCGCGCCCGCGTCCTCCCATACGGCCTCGCTTGGCCCTCCTCCGGTGCAACGGATTAGGACGATCCGAAAAGGTAAAACGAGGAGGAGGGTGTCTATCCCGCCCCTGCGCTGGTGGAGTCAGCTGCACCTCTGGCTGTGTAATCTCCGGTGCACCGGGGAGGGCACTGGCAGAAAGAACCTGCGGTGCGACGTCGGGCGACGGCGCGAAAAACTGGTCCACATCCTCCTGGCCTGGGGAGACGCCGTGCTGGTAAGTACCTGCAATATTAATATCGTTAGTGCGTTGCATGTCGTCTTCGGATAAACACGGTATAAGACCCTATGCGTACCCGTAGCTGGCGCCATGGAGGAGGCGTACACCCCCTGCGTGGGGAAGACAGGGGTCTGCGTAGGAGGCGTGAAGTGAACCGGTGTAGGAGGCCCTGCCCAGGCTGAACCCCCTGGCTGCTCCGGGTGAGGTGGTGGAGGACGTGTCCACGTAGGTGCACCATAGTAGTGCCACGCTGGTGGAGGTGGCACTGGTGGACGAGCAGTCGTAGCGGGGGGCGTGGAGACCGCCGGTAGCCTCGTGCAGGACAGTAGGCTAACGATACGTCTACACCCCTCGTGCACCCGACGCGCAAAGCTGAGGCCCTCCTCATGGGTCAGCTGCGCACCACTGGCGAGCCTCTCCAGTACTGTGCCGGACTCGGCGTATAGGTCAGAACCGACGTCAGCCTGGACACAAAGACATAAAATGGTCGATTATGGAAACGACATTACCATTTGGGAATCTTTGAAATGACATGTAACGTACCGCGAGGTGAGCGTCGTGCGCGAAGTGCGCGGGGTACGTGTCCGTTGGAGCGGCGACGTGTGTGGCAGGCGGGTCTACCACATATACGAGCCTGATACGGGTCTGCGGCTGGTACCAGCGCAGGTACTCCGCGTACTCCCTACTGTCGTACGGTCGGTCCTCGTCCACGCGGTCGTCGAGCGCATCCTGCCACTGCTCGACCCAGGGCTGCATTCTCACCGACCAGTCCGTGCCTCTTTTCACTCCCTTCCCGCTGTGCCTGCGTATAAAACCATTACGTAATGTGAGATACTTGCGAACGTAGTAGTAAGTATGTACATATTTAGCAGAAATGTACACTCACCCATGCACGTGCGGCGGAAGCGATGGTCCGACTGGTACAGGAACCGGCTGCCATAGCCCGAACTGCCGCATCACCCGCTGGGGTGCGTAGTCCTCCACGTAGATGAGGTACACGAGCTTCCGGCGGGTGAGCTAGAAAGCCCGGTCACGCCAGCAAAGTGAAGACAGACCGCCAGGAGCACGGGCCTGCACTGCCGTATCAGCGTACGGCTCCCAGCGCACGTCGTCGGCTGTGATGCGGTCGAGCTGCTCCACAAAGACCCGGTACGCCCGCGTGACCTGCACGTGCGCGAACTGTACCTGCAAGAAAGACAAGTTGTTTACAATGACGATCGTCAATAAGAAAGAAATAGTTAACTGTGATAAAACTTACTCGGCGACGGCACCACATAGAACCCATCGTCGGCCGGTCGACTTCTCCCCCCGGATACATCTCGGGCCCCTACGGACCCACGTCGTCTAGCACAGGTCGTCCGACGCTTAAGCGCTCGAACGACCACAACTGTAGTAGCAGGGGACAACCCGTGAGGATCGAGTTCGGCTTGACCCTCGTGCACGCATCGCACAGCGCGCGGTACGTCGCGGCAAGTACGGCCGATCCCCAGCTGACCTGGTGGGGCTCGCCGTCAGCGATCGCCCTCGCATAAGCGATAAGGCGCGCATCCACCGAGTTGCCGTGGCTGGTGGTGAAAAGCACCCAACCAAACAGCCACAGCACGTACGCCTCCAGGTGCCGCGAGACCTGCTGATCGTCTGCCTGTAGAACCATGCGCTCCACCTGAATGCAAAAAAGTTGTTATTAGTACGTAATACCACAAATAAGAGCTTCGAAGATACGATCGATTTTATATACCACGTACCCGGTACTGTCTGAGCCACCTCAGTGTCGGCCCATGGGTCTGCGCCTCTCCGAACACGTGGTGGTCAGCGGCCGGTGGAACGACACCCTCGAATCTGCCGAGCAGGTCAGCGCGCCAGTCGGCCGGGGCCTCCGGTAGGAAGGCAGCGTCTCCCGCGATCGGAAGCCCAAGAAGCAGGGACACATCCTGCAAGGTCGGCGTCATCTCCCCGAATGGGAGGTGGAAAGTGTGCGTCTCGGGCCGCCAACGGTCCACCAAAGCCGTCAGCAGGGAACGGTCGAACGGAAATCGTCGTGATCGATCCCCGCCCGCCTCGTCCCCGCCCTCGTCCCCGCCAGCGGCTCCATCCTCCTCTGTGGCCTGCACCATCCGGGCAAGAGGGAGTAGCCCGGCATCCCGCAGCCTGCAAACAAAGTGAAGGTCAGTACGGAACGAACTAACGGTCGCACTAAACGCTGGAATAGTGCTCACCTAGCAGTCCAACGAGGGTCGAGTCCCCAGGCCACGCGAGGTGTCCGTGTCCGGACCACTCCCAGCTGAGGCGGCTCGTCCGTGCTCCCCGGTGGCGGCACTAGATGGGAAGCGCGATGAGAGCGGTCCACGTGCTCGTCCAACAGCGCGAACCGCCACTCCGAGTCACGTCCAGCACGAGTCATACCTGCAAAATTTGTACAATACTTTCAACATTAAATTTTCTGCATCTAAATTTGTACAATAATTTCAACACTAAATTTTATACATCTAAGACTGTACATTAAACTTGGTACATCTAAATTTCTACATCTAAACTTGTACATTATACTTTCTACATCTAAATTTGTACAATAAATGGTACACAAAATTTATAAACTAAATTTTCTAAACTTTATTTCTAAACTACATTTAGTACACAAAATTTGAAAATTAAATGTCTAAATTATATTTCTATATTTAATTTCTAAACTAAATTTTGAAACTACATTTTCTAAACTAAATTTGTAAACTAATTTTCTACACTACATTTTCTAAACTAATTTTCTAAACTAAATTTGTAAACTAATTTTCTACACTACATTTTCTAAACTAATTTTCTAAACTAATTTTCTACACTACATTTTCTAAACTAATTTTCTAAACTAAATTTCTAAACTAATTTTCTACACTACATTTTCTAAACTAATTTTCTAAACTAATTTTCTAAACTAATTTTCTAAACTACATTTTCTAAACTAATTTTCTAAACTAAATTTGTAAACTAATTTTCTACACTACATTTTCTAAACTAATTTTCTAAACTAAATTTGTAAACTAATTTTCTACACTACATTTTCTAAACTAATTTTCTAAACTATATTTCTAAACTAATTTTCTACACTACATTTTCTAAACTAATTTTCTAAACTAAATTTCTAAACTAATTTTCTACACTACATTTTCTAAACTAATTTTCTAAACTAATTTTCTAAACTAATTTTCTAAACTAATTTTCTACACTACATTTTCTAAACTAATTTTCTACACTAACAAAAAATATAACACGAAAAATTACCTGAAAATCGCGCACTCCCCCTCCTCTTCTCCTCCTCCCCTTCTCCTCCTCTCCCTCTCCTTCTCTTCCCCTCCTCCCCTTCTCCTCCTCTCCCTCTGCTTCTCTTCCCCTCCTCTTCTCCTCCTCTCCCTCTCTTCTCTGCGACGGCGGCCGAACGACACAGTGACCGCTTGGCCGAGCGCGGTATATATCTCACTAGAAGTCGCCGAACCGTTGAGCGACTGAAATGCAGTCGCCTAACGGTTGGGCGACTGGATGGAAGTCGCCCAACCGTGGGGCGACTGCAATTAATCGCCCAACGGTTGGTAGATTCATTAAATGTCGCCGTGTGGTTGGGCGAACGGCTCCAGTCGCCCAACCATTAGGCGACTGGAGCCTATTTTTGTAAAAAATTTTCCCGCGGGTATATTTATGTAATTTCGAATAAAAAATGGATTATCCGTACAAAAAATTCGTAAATAGTGGGTTCTTTTGAGCTGGTGACTTATGGTCTATGGTTTATGACTTAAATATTTAAATTCTGACTGTTTGTGAAAGTTAATACGCACAGAAAATAAATGCATGTGATTTTAGTTAATACAGCTGAATTCAGTATATTTTTTACTATAATCTTCATATACTGTTTAAAAGCTAGTAACCGCCAACAACACCCTGCTTATCTGGAATGACGAAATTGACTACTCCTTGAACACAATCGCGCGAGCAGGAGGCTCAGCGATGTGGTGGTGCTGAGCGGCATCTAGGGACCCAAATAGAACCACAATAACAAGGAGAGGCAACTGGAGGTCGACGACGAAGAGATCGCCGGCCACGATGACGAATCGAGCGGTGACGACGCTAATTAGGGGCTGCTAGGGCTTGGTGAGGAGGCGCTAATCAGGTGTGGCTTGAGCTTACCGAGGACAGGGGGAGGAGAAATGGGGTAATATGAGAGAGGAGGCGGCGGCGACGAGGCATGGTCGTTGGGGAGGAAGGCGGTGGAGGCCCGTGTCGGACGTGGGGATGACAACTCTTCCTGCTCCAGTGCCGACAAGAAGCCATGGCTACATCTTCGACTCACTCAGTACAAATAAAAGCTAAACTTATTGGCCCTGGGCTTTAAGAGATTTTGTGGTTTGTTAATTAGAATGCTTAGTATTTGGGAAAATTGCTCTCATGCCACAAACTTAAGCGCCATCCTCTCATTTACCACATACTTAAATGGCTTTGTTCATATGCCACAAACTTGAGTGTTTTGTCTTTTGTTTTGCCCTTTTCTCCCTTCAATGTATTGAACTGACCCTTTTGCCCTCAACGTTGGCCTGTTGGCTAGCTCTGTTCGCCGCCTCGCCGTGCGTGCGCGCGGCGCCGGCCTCCACGCAGGCGTCGAGGAGCTTCCCGTAGCCGACCACCTCGTCCCGCCCGTACCTCAGCCGCCGCTTGAGCGCCTCGACCCCCACAAGCCGCACCAGGCGCCGCGCCTCCGCCGCCGTGACCTCCACCTCCTCCTCGGCCAGCTGGGCCGGCGGCGGCGAGAAGAGGCAGAGGTGCCGGAGAGTGCACGCCGCGGTGGCGGCTTCATATAGTGCTATAATTTCTGAGTGGTTCGTCGAATTAGCTACCAAGCTTTGCTTAGACGATTTCCAGGAAATTACAGTTCCACCACACAGGAATACATAGCATGTTTGTGACTTAGCGGTATGCAGGTCTGACAGGTACCCAAAATCTGCATAACCAATCAAGTTCAGATCTTGATTTTTTTTGTAGAACAATCCAAGATCCTTACTTCCTTGGAGGTATCGGAAGATGTCCTTTATGCCCTGTCAATGCCTTTTGGTGGGCTCTGTACTGTACCTTACTAACAGGTTTACGGCAAATGTAATGTCCGGTCTAGTGCAGTTTGCTAAGTACATGAGTGCTCCCACTGCACTCAAGTATGCGAATTCCGGTCCTAGGACTTCCTCCCCCTCTTCCCTAGGTCGGAAAGGATCTTTTTCTTGCTGTAAAGGCCTCCCGATCATCGGTACTTTCGATGGGAATGCCTTCTCAAAGCCAAACCTTTCAAGCACCTTTTGGGTGTAGGTTGACTGATGTACCAAGATTCCTTCAGGGACATGCTTAAACTGCAGGCCTAAGCAGAACTTGATCTTACCCAAATCTTTCATTTTAAATTCTAACTCCAAGTAGGAGCTTGCTTCTTTCATATCTTCTTCTGTCCCGATGATACTTAGATCATCTACATACACAGAGATTATATAGAATCCATTCTGGGATCGCCGTATAAATACACAAGGACAGTCTTCATTGCTCGTATAGCCTTTCTTGCAGAGAAAGTCGCTTAAACGATTATACCACATTCTTCCAGATTGCTTCAGTCCATACAGTGACTTTCTAAGTTTCACACTGTACAGATTTCTATTTGCTCTGTCTTGGTTCGGGAGAGGGATTCCTTCAGGGACTTTCATATAAATCTCCGAATCCAAGTTACCATAAAGGTATGCAGTCACCACATCCATCAATTTCATTTCTAAATTCAAGTTCACTACCATTGAGATCAAGTATCTAAAGGTAATTCCACTCGTGACTGGGGAGTAGGTTTCTTCATAATCAACTCCAGGACGTTTAGTGAAACCTTGTGCTACTAGCCTTGCTTTGTATCTCACTACTTCATTTCTTTCATTTCTCTTTCAAACAAATACCCACTTGTGCCCTATAGGGTGCACATGGGGAGGTGTGCGGCATACAGGCCCAAACACATCTCTTTTATTCAGAGATAGCAATTCAGTTGCTATTGCCTTTTTCAAATCTTCCCAATCTAATCTTTTCATGCATTCAGCGAGCGATGCAGGCTCGGGATCAAGATCGATGATGGTGACAATTTTCTTTGTGAAGTAGATATCGATATTGGCTGTTGTCCTATTCAGGGACTCTCCCGTGTGCACATAATTTATAGCTATTTCTTCATGAGTTGCTACTTCTGGAGCGATTGCTTCTTCTGGAGCTTCACCTTGCGCATCGCTTCTTTCAATTGCGGCGGCAAGTCCCTTTAGTTTTTCGACTCCAATGTGTGCGCACACATCCATGCCGATGTGGATATTCAGATCCGGTATGCCCTTTTCTAAAGGTTTCATACTTGTGCCAGGTCTCAACTGGCTCCCCTTCTCATTTTGGGGACTTCTGATGTGGCACCAAGTAGCACTACAACTTTGGTTCGTGCTTGCAGTTCTGCGCACAATGTTCAAGAAGCTTTGAATACCAATTCTGAGGTTTCTAATGTGCACAAGAGACATATTTGGAAAGCTAATGAAGTCTATTTTCCAACGAATCAAACAGCATTTGATTTGGAGCTTCCTACACAAAGTTATGACAATTTCATTGGATGCTGCACGAGCTGTCCGGAGAGACGCGCGAGACTTGTCAAACATAAAGAGTTTGAGTATTGCAATGCAAGTAAGGGTAAAATCTGACCACACAATGACTTTCTAAAGATTGAGAAGGACTCTTTTTCAGGTTCCAAATAGATTTGTAAGCCCTTTGAACAAGAAAACAAAACATATAAAGATTTGAAACCGATTCAGACTCGGATTGGGACAGCTGGCAAGACCGATACTAAAACGTCCATAACTTTCACAAACGGAGTCCGATTTGGGCGTTCTTAGACTTGTTGGAAAGCTATTTTGAAGCCCCACACAATGGATGAGGTGCCAGCCATGGAATCCTCACGGTCAAGTCACAAATTGAGAGAGAGAAACCAGAGGTAGCAGTTTAGGTATTTTCTTTTTAGTTCGTATTGGAGTTTGTTTCGGCCTTAGGCCAAGTAGTGCGTGAGTTGTAATCAAGGTCGTGCATTGTGCACCAATATAAGACCAGGTCCTTAGCCCCATTGTAACTCAGGTTTTGATTTGAGAAATAGAAACCGGAAAATCACCATGGTTTGGTGGCCATTGTTGCCATAGTCATCTAAATGTGTATGAACGGAATAAATAAGTTTACTTCAGGTAAACATGCATGGAATAATTTACTGCGAGTAAATAAATGGTACAATAGGTTCTCATAATGTTTCATAATTTTCTATGTATTTTCTCTAATTTTACTGTTAATTTCAGTGATTAAAAGCAATTTAAATAATTACAATTAACCAAAATAGTAAATAAATACAGAAAATATAGATAATAATAAAGGGACAAATAAATAAGCTTCAAATGCTAAAAATAATTCAAAATTCGGATTCCCAAGGCCCTTTTATGCTATAATATAAATTTCCAGCGAATTCTGCACTTTCTGGGGTTTTCTACACAAATTTTCAGTTCAGAGAAAAATTCACGCAATTTTCTGATTTACCGAGGGGTTTTCTGCAAAATTCTGGACCCATACGTAAATCTGAGGACCTATCGGTAATTTTCGGAATACCGAGATCTTTCTGCAAAAATTCGGGACTTATATGCGATTTTAAGGGTCTCTCGGTAATTTCTATGATTTTCGAGGTCTTTTACGCAAAATGCCGGTGCCACCCCCGCTGGCTAGGCCTGTTTTCCCTCTGACCTAGCGTGTTTCGGCCCATTTTGGCCCAGTTGGCCCGCCCGGCGCCTACACCCATGGGAGGTAGGGTTTCCCCTACCTCCTTCTCACATTGACGACGGCGGCAGTGCAAGGCGCGCACCGTGATTCGGGGGGGGGGGGGGGGGCGAGGCACCACTGCTGGCCGAGAGGCGATGAGGCGCGTGTGGCTCCCGAGTCGGGCGAGGGTGCGATCTCGGGCTCCGGCCGGCGAGCGGCGGAGGCCGTGCGGGGCCAACGACGACGACGCCTATCTGGCGCGGCGTGGAGAGCGTCGGCGAGCGCGGGGCGGTCGACGAGGCGGCGGGAGCCGGAGCTGAGCACATGCGGGCGTTGGGCGGCCGGGTGAGGCTGCGGTGGCCGGGCGCCGAGCGCATGCAGGTGCGGGGCGGCCGGGCGAGGCTGCGGTGGCCGGAGCCGAGCGCATGCGGGCACGGGTTCCCCCGGGCGGCGGCGGACGACGGGGCCAATGGCGGCAGCACCTCGTGCGGGAGGTGGTGGCCCGTGCGGGGGCGCTCCGTTCGAGGCCAAGCTCCGGTGGCTGCTGTGTCAAGACCGAGGCGGCGCGCATGGTCGGCGCATCGGCACAGCTGCTTTGGGCAGCGGGTCGGCACGACGGCACGGCCGGTCTCCAGGCTGACGGCGGCAGTGCGCGTGCGGGCGCCATGCACGGGCAGCGGCTGCCAATAGAACACAGCAGCTTCATGCCAGTGGTGGGTCGGCAGCGGCTTTAGGCCAGTGCCCGATTGGTTTTTTTTCTTCGTGTAGAGACCGAACAGAAAACCGAAGCATAATTTTCGTTTCTAATCTATAGTGCAATCAACAACTACCCCGTTTCACAATCTACTAATCAACATTGTGCCGGTGACTTCAGGTCTGCTCGCGGTAGATTAGGGCAGATTTACACCGTAGAGATTCAATCTAGAACGCGAAATCGAATTCAAAGCGATCTAGAAAATCAATCTATTAGGTGCTTCGATGATTACCTTCGTTCACCGGAGCGATGTCGTGCTGATAACGTGTTGAGGAACCGTCGCTGGCGACTAGTCCGATCGATTCCTCTGCTTAGAACAAAATGAATCAATCACAGAAGATAGAATAATACATTGAACATTGCATATACAAAATATGCCGGTATAACTCCCTATTTATAGTTTAAGGTGGAGTGCCCATATTGGACCAGGACTCCTGGCCTGGGCCAGCTTTTCTAACACAACCAACAAAAAAAAAACCCAACTGCCTATTGCATTTTCCTCTTGAATTGGTTGGGCGCGAATACAGGAACGTGGTCGAGCTTAATTAATCATGCATTCATCGACACGCTGATTATAAAAATCGTAACGACTAACGAACTCAATTATTCACCTTTTTCTCTTTAACCAACCGCGAACAACGTGCTACTGGAAGCGAGTTCCACTAGAGTTCGCCGGGCCGGGCGGACTGGCAGTCTCCGTGCTGCGTCGTCGGCTGGTGAAGCACATGCGGCGGCCGGGCCTTCGCGGACGGCATTTGCATCACCGTGACTGCTACCAGTACTGACTCGTAGCGTCACGGTTGATGGACAGCTCGATCCTTAGGCCATGGCTGTCCTCGTGTGTGTGTGTGTGAGAGAGAAAGGGTGTTGTATGCTGAACGTCAACCGTGCTGCAGTGTTGACACCAACGACGCCTCGGCGAATCCAAGGAATGCAGCTTCCTGTTTTTGTTCCTGTTCTCTCACATATGTCAGCAGACTATTTATTCTATTTTACTTTTTATGAGCCCGTCTATCTCTTTCAAACTGCTATCATATGTAAGAGAACATAGAAAAAAGGACAGGAAAGCTATATTCGAATCCAAGTAGTGCCTGCAGTTTACAACGGTGAGTGATGGATGGACAAAACAGGATCGCGATTGGTCAAACCGGCCAACATCCAACGTATTCTTTTCGAAAAGAATTGCAAGACACCTGAGGGGATGTGTTTGGTTGGTGCCCAAAATTTTCCAATTAAAATTTGGGCAGCCATAATAATTTTTTACTTGTTTGTTTGGATGGTTACCAAATTTTTGCTAAGTCTATAGACTCATATTGATTCCCTATGCATTTTTTTTTGCCAATCTTGACCAAATTGTTGGTGCCCAAAACCTCAACCAAAATTTTGGCTAGCCAAACTTTGGTATGACTAATTTGAGCACCAACTAAATATACCCTACGAACACAGAAATTTCTTATTCTTTTCAGGAAGAATTCAATAGCTAAGAACGCAAATATTTCTTTCTTTTTTCCTCCTCCTTTTGCGAGGAGAAAGGCCGCAAACATTTCCTAACATGACAAATTAAGGCTCTGTTACAAACAACAATGACTTTTGCTTTTCAAAAGCTAAAAGTCGCTTTGAACATAATAGCTTTTTAATGTGATTTTTTTCTTTGCATTATCTGTAAAGATGTAACGATGTTTTTTATTTTTTTACTTTTAAATTAAATATCTCAGAAAAAACTAATAACACCAACGGTGCCATTTCAGCCCAAAGCGCTTGGCGCTCAGTTTGATTTAAATAAGCTGATTTATGGTTTATTTATCACTATGGGTCTGTTCTTTAAGTCAAAAGCTGGCGGCTTTTGACTTTTGCTACAGTACCTAAATTTCAAACAGAGTATTTTCTTAAGACGGGGTCTACAAGTTAAACGATCTACATGTTAAAAGCCCAACATCTGTATCAGCTAAAATCGCAAGTGCGTATCTGTCTCTCCGTAATCTACACCGTAAACAGCTTAAATTCAAAAATTTCAACCAAAAGCCATAAACCGCAGCCGAAATAGCTGATAGTAGCTTATTTTATGTAATTAAAAATAAAAAATTTTAAAATAGAAAAAACAAATCAACATATCATAAATAATACAAACGAATATAAAAAATAAAAGGCTAAAATACAAAATTTAGAAATAATAAACTAGAAGCCGAAGCGAGCGAGGATATGTCCCCTAAGGGCATGTTTGGTTGCCTGCATGTAGGTGGCTTGCACCAGCGCATGCAGGAAGATGGTGTTTGGTTGACTGCATGGAGGAGAGAGCTTGCATGAGCTGATGCAAAAAAACAACTGGAGCTAGGCTGAGGAGGAACGTGGCTGATGAGCTTCCCACCTCAGCCTGGCCACGCTCATGCAGCTGTATCAGCCCATGCAGGCAGCCAAACAGCCCCTAATTGAATACGGCTCGGCTCCATGTGCAGCCGTGGGTTCGGTACATCGATGCGGTCACGCAGACCGACCGGGCGCGCCCAAATGGACGGACGGCTGCGCGGCCGCTCACCCACGCGTGGTTCCGCCTTGCCTCCCCTGCCCTAGGGCTGTGCATTTTCGCACCGAACCGAAAAAACTGAACAAAAAAACCGAACCGTACCGGTCAACTCGGTTTGACCGGTATTCGGTTCGGTTTTTGAAAAATTGGCATTTCATCTATTCGGTATTTTCGTTATAAACCGAACTAAAACCGAAAAAACCGAAAAACCCGAATTCGCCAGTTGCTCTTCGCTGCATCTGCCTGTTCGCTGGACTTGAGCGCCACGGTTCAGCCCATTAGCCCAACTCGGTGGCAACTCTGCCTCGGCCCAAGAACTGACGCACGCGCCGCGCGGCCGCGGCACGCCTAAGTCGCGGACTCCCGGGCCTCCCGGCTCACTGACTGAGTGACTGGCATAGTTCCATTTACTTTCGGTCGTTTTACGGTAAAACATGTATACAAGTGCGTACAGTGGAGTAAAACTTTTACCACACAGGCTATACAAGTATACATGCATGCATGTGTGTGCTTTGATCTCAAATGCACTTGCGTTTGTCTTCTCCATGTGTGATGGGTGCTAGTGAATAGGTAGTGGCTGCTAGTCAGTCGCTGGAATGGAATGGAATGGAGTTATGGAGAATTGGAGATTAACGTTTAGTAATTCGTGTAAACTTTGGTAAAATTGGTATTTACCGATACCGTATCGAAATAATATGGTATTTACCGATACCACACCGTATTCTATAAAATACTGTATTTCCCGAATTACTAAAACCGTATTTACCGAGCAAACCGTATTTACCGAACCGTATAAACCGAAAAAATCGAACGAACAGTCCTACTGCCCCCCTCCTCCGTTGTATAAACCCAAGCACAGACGCGGCCACCCAGCGCTTGTACTAGACTACCCTTGACGCTGCGAAACACCAAACCGGAACCCCACCACCCGGCCATGGCGAGAACCATCCCTACCGTTGTGGTCGCCGCCTCCGCCCTCCTCGTTCTCCTCCTCGCGCTGGCCCGTGGCGCGGCGGCGGGAGGCGCGGTGGAGGTGCCGCTGAGCTGGGAGCTGGGGGTGGGAGAGGAGGCGGACGGGTTCGGGTTCGGCGGCGACGGCGACGCGGTGGTGCGGCGGGTGCTGCAGGGCATGGGCTATATTAGCTACGGCGCGTTGCGGAGGGACTCCGTGCCCTGCTCCGTGCGGGGGGCCTCCTACTACAACTGCCGCCCCGGCGCGCAGGGCAACCCCTACTCCCGCGGATGCTCCGCCATCACGCGCTGCCGCGGCTGAGCCTCTTCCCCACCTCGCTCTCCGAAGTACGTACGCGCAAAAGTTCCCGACGAATTGAGTCGCTGCTCGATTGAAATGTTACTCTCTGCCTTCCTCGATTAGTTTCCTACTCTTCTTCCCTGCTGTTTTAACGAAAAGATTGTTCGGGTTGGTGCCCGCGAATTGAGCCATGGAGGTGTAAATTGGATTCTAAGCCGTGCATAAACTGATGGACCATGGATGGTTTCTTATCCTTTTCGTTGTGATTTGTGCTCGTCTCCAACAAACGGCTTCTCGATTATCTCCATTTGTTTCGTTGGGTGATTCAGTTTGTGTTCTTTTAAAGAGCCTAGTTTGTACAAGAAAAAATTGATCATATACCCATTTAGATAGAAATTGAGGATTTACCCTCCTGGCCCACGTGTCAGTGACTTATGATGACCCCACATGTTATTGGGATGTGGAGCGTAAATCCTCAATTTTCCAACTAAAGGGAGGATATATGATCCAATCTCCCTTTGTACAACGATTCTTTTCTTGCTGTGTTTTGGAACTTGTTTCGGCGAATCATGTTTGGTTTCCTTGCCATGGATTGCCTGTAGTTCTACTCCAGAGGCATTTAGAAACGGGATGAGTAGTAGTAATTGGAGGGAGTTCGTTTTCCCCAACGCTTACAAAATCTTGTTTATGCAAGGGTCAATATATTGTTCTGTGGAGACTTACGATGAACTCCTGAGGAATTTTGCAAGCTAACCATTCTGTTGCAGAGTTTTAGAAATCCCTTTTTTTGTTGTTGTTGAAATTAATTTCTCCCTTTCAGATGGCATTTTGGCTGAGATTACTTGGCTCTTGTGGGCACAACCGTTCATTTGTGAAGAATCGAACATGTAGATCTACATGCAGACAAAATCTTGCTGTGCTGACTTGTTGGAATTGGTGAACGCTAAGAGCAACTCCAGTAGTAGCCTTCAAAACAGGGCCCTTACTTTTTATTTGAGAGCTCCCCCTACTTTTGAGGGCCCTGTTTTCTGGGCTGCACTCCAGCAGGAGCCCTCAAAACAGGGCCCCTACTTCTCAATTCCCTCTATTTCCTCACACACTATATGCATGTGTATGGGACAAAAGCACAATACATAATAAAATATTTATGATTTCACAATGAGGGATAATATTTAAATATATGAATTCAAATACGAATATTCAAATTTAAATTCAAATTTATTCCGAATTTAAATTGAAAGCACAAAGTTCATCACATAACATTCAAATTTGTTTCAAATTCAAATACGAATATTCAAATTTATTCCGAATTTAAATTGAAAGCACAAATATGAATTCAAATACGAATATTCAAATTTAAATTCAAATTTGTTCCGAATTTAAATTGAAAGCACAAAGTTCATCACATAACATCCAAATTTAAATTCAAATTTGTTCCGAATTCAAATACGAATATTCAAATTTGTTCCGAATTTAAATTGAAAGCACAAAGTTCATCACATAACATTCAAATTTAAATTCAAATTTGTTCCGAATTCAAATACGAATATTCAAATTTAAATTCAAATTTGTTCCGAATTTAAATTGAAAGCACAAAGTTCATCACATAACATTCAAATTTAAATTCAAATTTGTTCCGAATTCAAATATGAATTCAAATACGAATATTCAAATTTAAATTCAAATTTGTTCCGAATTTAAATTGAAAGCACAAATGTTCCACAAAAAACGAGGAAAGCTGAAAAATGAGGGCTGGAGTAGAGGGCCCCTAGGAATGAGGGGTGGGAGGGTGATTTGAGGGCCTCCTCAAATTTGAGGGCTCTAGTAGGGGCTCTGCTGGAGCTCGTTTTTTGGCTCAAGCCCTCAAATTTGAGTTTTGAGGGCTCAAGTAGGGGCCCTGCGGGAGTTGCTCTAAGGGCGCCTTGTTTTTCATTTTACTTCATCTTTTACAGTGACTTCAGTCCGTTTCATTCTGTTTGGGACGTGCTATATATTTATTTGGGATGAAACAAGCATGATTGTTGCATATCTTTTCATGACAAGCAACCGAAAAATGTACTAGAATATCAGGATGTGATCTCCCTCTCGATTCTCCATTTTCTCCTCCGATTCATTATAGTCCGGCATGCCACATGGGAGCATTAAATAAGACGAAAAACTAGGTGAAGGAATGAATTCTCTGTCATGCACTTCACGTCCATACCAACGACAAGCACCATTTCGTTCTGCCATACCATACCAACCACCGCTAAGACTTGCGACCAGGAACCCAACCAATCCCCACACCAGCCGGCATGGCTAGCAGCGAGATGGTCAGCACCTGACGGTGCCGTGCCGTTGGCTTCAGAAATCGACGTTTCTTGCCATGGTGACCTTGCCTGAGTCAGACGTGACGCAGAATAGGATTCTAGCTTTATTGCAGAGCGTTGCTTGCTGCTTGCGGCCGGCCTATTGCCCAACCGGGGAATAATTAAAGCGTGATCACCGACACTGCGTTAGTGCGGCATTTCATTGGACCGTTGGAGGAAATAAAAGGTGTGTTTAAGTTGGAGGGCTGGTGGGGTCCAGGGAAAAGTAGCCGTCACGGATAAAGCTAGCTGTCGGGGAAATTAACAACATTTGATCAGGCTTTTAGTTTGGCTGTGATAACGACAGCAGGATATGTGCCATCATGAAGCACATTGGTGACTGGATGCTCCAGTGCTGGGTTGGGAACTTGCTTTATTTTTTTTCTTTTCGCAACAACAGTTTATAGCCGTTCGGTCCAAGGCCGCTTTCGGGCTCGCTCATGGATATCCCTCTTAGGCCCATGGCTATCATGTTAGAAATAGGCTAAGTGGGAGGTCTATTTATAATTTTAAATATATATGATTTACTATTATATTGTTAAAGAAAGATGGAAAAGACTAATTTACAAGGTGGGAGTCTTGCCATTCTCTGAAAACTTGTGACACATGGTATGAGAGGACCTTAGCTAAGCAAGACTAATTTATAAGGTGGGAGTCTTGTCATTCTCTAAAAACTTGAGACACATGGCATGAGAGGGCGTTAGCTAAGCATACCCGTGCGCTCAAGCGTATTTGCGTATTTTTTTGTAGAATCGTGCATATCTCTCTTTGTTTAAATGAGATTCAAACTATTGAGGAGGGTTCTCACACCACCTTGGGCTTACGACCACCTCAGAATGATAACACCCATTACAGGGTCTACTCCAAGCTAAGTCCCCAAGTCAACTCCAGGGCAAGGTGAGCAACACCAACCTCGGAGGGATTCAGGGCCATCCCCTAATGAGGTACATTAGACCAACTTCGAAGGGGTCTGGGGTCAACCCCGGACGAGGTGTGTAAGACCAACTCTGGAGGGGTCTGGGGCCAACCCCGGGCGAGATACGCAAGACCAACCTCGGAGGGGTCCGAGGCCAACCTCGGGCGAGGTGTGCAAGACTAATCCCAGAGGGGCCCGAGGCCAACCTCGGGCGACGTGTGCAAGGCAAACCCTGGAGCGGTTTGGGCCCAACCTCGGGCGAGGTATGCAAGACCAATCCCAGAGGGGCCCGAGGCCAACCTCGGGCGAGGTGTGCAAGGCAAACCCTGGAGCGGTCCGCAAGACCAATCCCGGAGGGGTCCGGGTTCTGCCACGAACCAACTTTGGAGTCCCGGATGTGGTGGGCCCGCATGGGCCAAATAACGTAGATACCCTAGGCGTAAGCTAGGCCTTAAGGGTAAATTTGTAACTTCACACATCTCCCTCTCCCCCTAAAAATAGGACCTCTTATAATAAGAGAGGAGGAGGTCATTTTATAACCCTAGACACTCATATTGAATATACTTGATGTTTGTGCTTCTTCTTGAGTCCCTTCGCATCCTTGGTGGTCTCCGCATTTGATTGAGGGTGCTTCTAAGTTTACTGTCCAGACTCGTACCGACAATAGCTGGCACAGTTCGTGGGGACTTGAGCGAGAAGCCATGTCGTACAGGAAGAAGGGAAGGAAGGTCGCTAGGCTGGTCTGTGCCATCTCAGAGGCCCTCCAGACTCTGTCCATGTGGAGATGTCTTGGACTCCCACTCCACCTTCGGGCTCCATCTGTGTGGAGATACCCCATGCTTCGTTCGCGTGGAATTGCCCATTACACGCGCCTCACGGGCCTCCCCTGAGGTTCCCTAAGTCTGTCTGGGTCACCAATCGGGGCGCCCTCGGGCCCTTGTCTCAGCTGGCTTTGGGGCACTGCCCTTTCCATCGCACCTTATCCCTATTGCCCTAACCCCCTAGCCGCTCAGGTGCGCCTGCATATATTTTGAAGTACAATGTGTCGCTTGCTATTAGTACTGATTTATGTATCATTAGTTATTTACGATATACCTACTAGTAAAATTTAAAATTAAAATATTGCCCATATTTTTAACATTTTAGAAATCTTATTGTGAACTTTGTTGCAATTCAATAATTGTTGGTGCTTTAGATGCAATGAAATCTGAGAGGTTTTCTAGTTAAAACTTTCATAAATGGCAGACTAGAGCCAAGTTTTGGCTCATATCTCTGGGGCTATGGTGGGTACCCATCCATAATGTTAATTTACGATCGAACAGCTTATGCAATTCAACAATGCGAACAACATCGTCCTGGCTATATTCTGACCATTCTGACAGATTAGCTCTACGATGTGTATATGAACTATAAGTCAACCACAAAGTTATGGGATGCACTAGATCATAAATATGTAGATGTAGAGACTAGTTACTGATTGTACATGTGTGAGCAATTCTTCGACTTTATCATGGATGAGACTAAGTCCATAGTTGCATAAGCTCGTGACTTCCAGCTACTGATCGTAAGATTGCGCACCTTGACTGTAAGTTGCCTCGTAAGTTTGTGGCCGCGGGCATTATTGCCAAACTTCTTGCTAGTTGGTGAGATTTTTCCACCAGCTTAAAGTATAAGAGGGAAGAGATTTCTGTTGAGAATCTCATTTCTACCCTCGATGTGGAAGAAAAGGCTAGAGCAAAAGATGCGTCCACTACGTTTGGTCCAAACAATGCCAATGCCGTAGAGAAAAAGACAAATAAAAAGAAATACAAATTTAACAAACCAAACAAGACAATTAATTAACTTTAAGAAGAAGACAATTGAGAAAAAGGTTTTGAGGGATGTTGTGGTTACAGACCAAATAGAGAGAGAGAGAGAGAGTATGGTAGTGGAGAGTTAGGTGAGTAATGGCTTAGGGTTTCTCCCCATGGCCTGTGTTGTATATATACATCCACATGGGGAGTGCTTTTACAATTATACCCTTACATCTGAGTATTCCCCTCAAGGGTACTCATGTCATTATACATGTCCCATTTTGGGCCTTACATTCCTCTAATAGGCCTGCTGGGCTTAGGTGGTGGCCACCTCTACAACAGGAGCCTCTCATGGTGAAGGGCTTCACGGGCCGAAGCCATGTTGCTGAGCCCTTTGGCCCCCTCCGTCCCTGCGGCCTGTGAGCTTTTTCAACGTTCGTCGAAGTGTATTGTTCGCCATGTTGCGAAGGTATGGCGCCGGGCGGCTTGGCGAAGCCTTCGTCATCCACAGAGTCCTGCTGTGGTGGGGTCGGGGTTGCCGTCCGGGGCGAAGGTCGAAGTCGAGGTCGGCATCGAGACCGAGGGCCGACGTCGACGTAGGGGCAGATTCGAGGTCGAAGTCGCCTCCGATTTAGCGGGGTCGGTGGTTGCCCGGGCCGGATTGGAGGTGTTGGCGGAGTCAGATGCGTCGGCATAGGTAGGCAGAGCGGGCCCCTAAGTCGTCGCGCGTGCGTCAAGTGACAGCGAACATTAGTGTCGAGTGCCCTTGACGATAAGTGACTGTCGGCCTGCCTAGCGAGGCTTGGTTGACGCGGCGCGAGACTTGAGGCGTCGTGGCCATACCATGTTGCGACGTTACTTCTTCTGGCCGTCCACGTGGCGAAATGTGCTTGGCGCGGTCTAGGTCTTGAAGCATCGTGGCCGTACGATGCTGCGACGCTCCTCCGTCGGTTGGACTTCTCTCCCGCCGGCTGGGCTCCTGCCGGTTGGACTTCTGCCGGTTGGCTCCCCCGTTGATGGGGTATATATATCGTGCTGGTGCGGCACTGTACCTGCATTGTGCGCTCGGATAGATGCTGCTCCCCTAAAATGGGCCTCTTTAGTGCATCCACATTCCATAGTGGCATTACGCGGCTTGGGGGATGTTGATGCACTGATGGAGGCCTGTTTTTCTTGGGAGCTTGGTTAGCGTCTGTTATCGGTAGCTGGTCGCACTTCCTGCCTTCGTGCTGCGTTTCTGCATATAACGGCAAGGTTTGCCCTGTTCTCCTAGACAGGCCCACCTTCAGTCGGGTTTTCTGATCGAGCCCATCCGCATTACTTTCAAAGAATG